>OW679203.1:86127406-86273270 GCA_940337035.1 Agriotes lineatus
GCTGGCCTGCTAAAATGTAATGTTTTGAATGTTGTCTAATAGAGGCTTCAGACTGTTATGATTTTAATTTTAAAGCGCAGTGCAGTTCCGCGTCGTTTATAGTCAAGTAATCAGTTTTAGAGATTAGCAAGGTAAGTCATAGCTGGAACTTGAACAGCGTCCACATTTCAGGGTACAACCTACAAGTGCACCACTGCAATTTATTCCCGCACACCGGAGAGCGATGATCTCCTTTAATTTTAGCTTTCAACCGCCCCCTCGCCTCTGAGCTACTGGAAATTTTTTTTCAGGTTGTTACATGTCGTAAATAGAGCCCAGTAACTAACGATTATATATTTTTTGATAGATTCATGGTAAAACAGAGTAAGGAGAATTTGAGCAAAGTGGTATAAGCCAATGTAGTAGTGTTCTGAGTTATAAGGCTTCAAAGTTAATGGCTAATAGAAAAATCCCAAAGCTGTTTTAGATTAATTATAAACAAACTTAAATTATCAGCACCACATCTTTGCAATTTTCAAATTTAAATAAAATTTTTTTGCACAGTGATGGCATACGCCACTGCCTTTCAAAAAAAGAATAAAACAAGCTTAAAATAAAGACGGTTTGTTTTTTAATAGAAAAACAAAACCATTTTCTTTTAAACAAACATAAATAGACTTGTAAATGAAAACAATAAGTTGAAAACAGACTGTTAGTTTTTTTCAGGTTCTCTGAGTTCGAAGGGCCCAATGTTTTACACACTATCATCAACTATTAGCTGCCTTAAAAATCCTGTTTTATTGGTGGTATTAACTGTAATAAGTCCTGGATGTTCTTTTTTTCCTTATTATTTACTGCTAAGGGACCTTCGTATAACTTCTCTCGAGCTGTATTTTCTATGCTTTGTGGATGGCTCTTGCCTTGGACGTTGTAGCGACAATTCTTTCTAATTAGTACGTTCCTGTATTTTCCGCATAAGTAAAGCCCATAGTCATAGTTTAGTGTAGAAGCATCAAACCTTTAGTCCATACGAACCTTATTTCCGCTTATGTCGCTTTGCAGTTCATTTATGTTCGCCGAAATTCAATTCTTCGTATGCTTGTTTTATAAATCAAGCTTTGTTCTGCCCTCGCATACCAATCCGATCTTACCGCGTTTTAATGAATTCTTGACTCCAGTCAGACGGCTGTGATTTACTTGGAATTTCCCTTTATAAGCGACATTCAGTTTACTCATGCTGGAACATTTTTCGCGAGACCCTTGAGTATAACAAGGAACACGTTAAGTCCCGCCTGCGTGGTCTCATTACGCGCCCGCATCTTTGGCTTAGTCGAAAGTTGGAAATTAGTGAAACTGTACGTTAGCCGTCCTCAAACCCCTGTGTCAGTGTCATGAAATGTTTAGCCATGGATTTCTTATGTATCGTGGAGCTGGGTACCTCCAAGTACGCTGATAGCAGATTATTAAGTAAAAAACTTCGTTTATGTGCTAAATCATCATAGCAGTGGAGTCACAAATTTCCGTACCGCATCTGCTTGTCGTAAGGTACATCACTCTTTCCGTCCCGGGGATTTAACGTCTTCACACTTGCTTGAATACCACCCTTATGCAGTTTCCCTGTCGTTCTTTCCGTGGCATTGGCTGAGGAGCGACTTGCAGCTTGATGAGAACAACGTAATCAGTGTCTGGATTTCTTAAAATCAAGGTATTTGTTGATTTAATAGTGTTTGTAACGTCTAGAAATTTATAGTGAAGTGTTGTCTTGGCCGTCGCGCCATTATGATTTAAATCGTAAGATGTTGAACAGTACCGTCAAGTTTTATTGTCTACATGTGGTTTTGCGTTTTAAGCTTAAGTAACTGTTGTTGTACCATTATTGAAGTAAATGTCACTAAATTTCGTTCATGTAACGTAGTTCTTTTGCACCAAATTTAACGTTATTACTGTTTGATATTTAGCTATGTCGTTTGATAGTCATTGTACCGCTGAGTTTAGTTTAAACGTCGCAATTTAACCTAGCTAACCCCTTTTGTCTATTATTTCTAACTGTAACCAGTAAACATTTCCATCTTCATCTTTATATATATAATTCTTCTGTACGTGTGTATGTCACTGAACTCCTCCTAAACGGCTGGACCGATTTTGATGAAATTTTGTGTGTGTGTTTGAGTGGGTCCCTGGATGGTTTAGATTCACAATTGGACTTGGTAAGTGGCGTTGCAATCGGGTTCTAGGATTTTTTTTGAATTTTTGACGAATTTCTTTGTTTTAATTTTTAAAAGATTTCTCGCATATCAGAACATATAATCCCAAAATTTTACCCCCCCCCCCACCACCTCCCAATATGTTTTAAAATGAAAAATATCGAAATTTCGAAAATCGAAAATTCGAAAATCGAAAAAAAGTTTACTGAACCCGCTAATAGCAGGCAGCGGGCAGGACGTCTGTCGGGTCCGCTAATAGCAGGCACCGGGCAGGACGTCTGTCGGGTTCGCTAATAGCAGGCAGCGGGCAGGACAACGTCTGTCGGGTCCGCTAATAGCAGGCACCGGGAAGGACGTCTGTTGGGTCCGCTAATAGCAAGCAGCGGACAGGACAACGTCTGTCGGGTCCGCTAGTTGTTATATATATTTTTATTATTTTAATAGAGTTTATTATTAATTATTTACGTTTTTTTATTGTTGAGTGCATGCATATTTGAGTTTTGTTTTAATGTATAGGAAACCAGTTGAGTGTAAGTGAATGTAACGAAAGGCAGGTTTGATTCAGCTGTTGCAGCCGCCACCTCAAGCTGTACCAAAGTAGAAGTAGAAAGGTGAATCACTCGCTTCCACATTCAGAGTGCGTTCACTTGTGTTGCTGATTTTGTTTTCCCGATTTAGTACGAATGTGGTGGCGCATTAATATTTAACGTTTTTTATCTCGTTTAATAGAATTGCAGCCCTGATTCAAAGGTCGTAAAAAACCTGCTCTCGCTGGGCGTTCCCAAGTCGAAGCAACCCTTTATTACCGTCCATCGTAACGGGGTTAGTTCCCGATTGTGTCGTTTTTATTCGTTAAAGTCGTTTTTGTGGGTAACAGATTTAGCTTCCAAGCGTGTAGCCTTGAGGGTCTGTCGATGTTGTCAAATGGAAGTTCTTTATCTGGTGTTCGTTTATAATAAATTTTATATGTTTAAAGTAAAACGAAATAATGCATTTCGATAGATCGATATAATATTACGTACAAAAACAAATTTATCAATTTATTGAGGTTATGTTTTGTCATTTTATTGAAACACAACTTACCAGCTGAATCTGGTGTTGCTGTAGTATAGTATTCACTACCAGATTTTGAATATGGGTCAGTATTCGATGCTGAGTCGTCAGCAATCAGTTCTATTATTAGTCAAATAATAAACCGTAGTACACGAAACCTTCAGCTTAAAACTTCTGAGGCAAAGAGGTGAAAATCCACTTACGCAACTTTACCTTAAATTAAAAATAGAAACCGGTTAAATGGCATAGAAGAGTGCTGTCTTTTTTCAGTCAATTTTTTACATAGAAAAAAAATTGGTGTTCCACAAGGTAGGTGCCATTCTTCCGATTAATTTAACATAGAATTCTGCAAATCTTCAAAATACTGATTTACGCCACTTTGCTTTTCAACGGCTCATTGAACTATGTGATCTGACGTAAGAATCATGAATGACAAAATCATCTAAAGCTTAACAACTGGATTCACTTACATAACCCTAAAACGTATATTACTACAAATACAAAAATGGAAGAGTTTTTGGGAAAGTAGGATATTCGTGATCAGATGGTAGATATGGTGCTATTTATGATGAGTTTGTTAGGTCAATTTGAGATTTGACGACGCCACTGCTTTTTGTGCACAAATAAGGGGTCACGAAATCGTTTTGTTTCGTCTCACACCGAGGCTTTAGGGGCGGAATAGACCAATAGTGAACCAGCGATCATCGAGCAGTGCTGGTACATCTATGAGCGTTACCGTTTCGTAAATGTAACTATCTGGGAAAGCCTTACTGTGCCAATTTTGGCAAATTACAACGACAGGCGAATATACCAAGCGTCTCAAAGCTCAGCTGAAATTTTGAATCCTTATCGTTTGAATGCCGTGCAATTTCATATCGATCTCCAATTGGTTGTACTTGATACGATCCGCCGACGCTTTTACAACACTATTCTGTATATCGATGCCTTCTTCCAACGTAGCTTTTGAAAACCTGTCTCGTAGCTCTCGTTTAGGTCAACATAGATTACCTGTATGCAGTTATTGAACCGCCGTTGTCTATTCTTTATTCGACAAGCTGTCGCAGGCTTGATAGATCTATCGTCATTTAATGTAGAATGGCGTCAGTATTTCCTGTCGTCACTCCAAAGCTGCCCATTTTGGTTTTTGTGGTCGGAGCGCTAAAGCCGTGGTCCATTTGCGAGCCCACAATTTTCGACAAACTACTGGCCACTATCGGACAATCATTTTTGACCAAGGATATTCGGTCAGCACCGTTTCCCGAGTGCTTTCCCGCATCAGTGCCGGTGATTAACTGCATATGCATAAATTTGACGTATTCTTTTATGTTTTTGAATATTTTATATACTAACCTGAGTTTGCATGCGTACATTCACACCAATCTTTTATATCTTTTGAAAATAAGTTTGCAGTTATGCAATTAGTTTTGGGGTGTATCTCCATTGGAAATGCAGTGCAGTACTGCGGCAGTGTCACAGGCGAATATCTGCTAGGAATTCTGCTTATCCCGTGACATGACATTACGAGCAGGTATAATTCTAAAGGCTTGTTTGTTGCACTTTTGGCTTTCCGCTGGTGTGCATTTAATTTTTATATAGAGTTACTACATGAACTGTACGTTTTTTGTTTTTGTAGTAAAATGCAGTTCCGCATACTCTTGCAGCAAAATAAGCTTTTACAAACCACGAAGTAATGCAAATTCAAATTCCAGAGCTAACCACGCACATCTTCCATCGACGAGAGCGCACGGATTGAAATTCTCCATTACATGACAAACACCAAGTAGCGTCCTTAAAATGATGAAATTTAGAAAACTGCTGTGTATAGATTCATAATTTAAACCGATAAGGTTACGTGAATATGGCAAGCGATACTAAATTACATTTGAATTCAGTAAATTTGTTAGGTATCATAACCCATCAACTTTATTTGTGAGTGCTTGTAATTGTTCGACAGGAACAACGGAGCTTGATATTCTGTTTTTCACGTATTTTAGCCAGAGTTTCGAACAAAGCCCGCGGATAATAATAAAAACATCCCATTGTGTAAAGTGATATGTGTTATATTTTCGTTTCTTTGTCTGTGGATTTCACTGATAAAATCCCATTCAAAATATGCGCAAAAAGGACAGGTGACAGCTAAAAAGGAAAAAACCGCTTTCTGTTGGAAAATTGCTTGCCCTGGTGCTTTTCATATGTGAATGTCAGGGTAAAAGACACAAACCAATTACAGTTACAATTTTTCAAGAACTAGAGTACATGTTTTTTGAGTGTCTAAATACAAAATGCGTATTCAGAAAGTTCAAGTCTATTTCAATATATTTTCGTGTCGAAGTGAGGCCTTAGTTGCAAAATCGGGGATTTGGCTTTGCTCGAAAAAGCAAGGCTTTCCCCAACTCCCAGCTATAATTTCTTATTAAAGAGTATGTACTACGTCTTCGAAACTAAATTTGAAACCATTTTAATCGTTGAGAAAGGTATACATTCAGAATTGCACAAAGAACCGGCGCGGAAACCGTTAACAAATTCAGGCAGCAAGATCTGCCTCGCTTCGCAGCCTAATTGGTTTTGGTTTTACACAATGTACAATTATATTTCGCGGATTATAAATGCATCGAGTTTTCTGCGGGGCTCCATCTAGGCGTGTTTACTCCTGAACTCAAGGAACTGGAAACATTTCCTTCGAACAAAGCCCACATTTCAAATTACGCACTTACGTAACGTTGTAATGTATGGGATTTATAGAACTAAGTTCTCTGCCCAGTTTCTTTATTTAATAATAATAATAATAATAATAAAATTAGGTCAATGCGTGAAGATTTTATATAGTCTTTTTATCACTAAGTAACTGACAAATCATGAGTAAATCGAATCGCTACTACTACCCGTCACTTCATTGAGCTGCATTGAAAAAAAAATTACTAAGCAATTTAGATTCAAGTATCTGCACACAAAAATATTCCCAGTTCTATGCCCATAGTTTCCATTACGATTGCTGGCTGGCAGATCCCGAGGGATCGGTTCAGATTTATTATCAATTTGGCATTTCGACATTAACAAATCTGGACTTAATCGACCTTTTCGAAGTGCCTAAAATGTACAGTATCTCTTGAGGCATATACGTGAGGCACTTCACCTTTAAGCTACTTCAAATTTTCCTGTCTGCAGCGCTTGCTGCCACAGATCGACCGTGAATGGTCCCTGCAGGAATGCCGCCCTGATGTTTTCAGCTAAGTGTTAAGGTTTTTGTAATTTGTGCCATCTTTAACTGCCCACTTAATTACTTACAAGCATATAACTCCAAAGTTAATTTATCACAATCGCCTTCAGCGAATAGTTTAGGCTTACTTTGCTTTGATTTCCTCAATGCGCATTACTCGCAGTTGCAGGGTTGTAAACTGACATTCAAAAGTACTGGGTGTGATTTGCATGACCCTACGCAAATTAAACTTTTTTGTCTTAAACGTGACTTGTAATGCGCAAAGGTGCATCTGAACTTGTTTTTTTTTCAAATATCCCTGCAACGTAACCCAAACGACGCACAGTTAAAATTAGTAGATGTTTTAATATTATAGTTCTCTATTTATCGTGATAGTTGATATGTATAAAGCTGGAAACAGTCAGCTCTCTACTTAGGCAGGTATAAAGTACTTTTTCAGAACTAAGTTAAGTTCCGTTAAGAAAAGGTTGTTCTACTGTTGAAAAGCTTTTACTCCCCCCTCAGGCTCTATATCAGGTGGTGGCTTACAACAATATCTCGGATTGTTATGTACATATGTAACCCCTCTAGTACAACTCTATTTTGCCGTTGGGAGAGAAAATACAAATCTATATTTTCCCCCTCCTCCATTGAGCTGTCGGGTCCATTTTAGCTTATTGGCGTATTATTTCGAATATATTTAGTGTTATTACTTGCGTTACCTACCAGAATGCTTTATATTAAATCCTAGGCTCGACAATAGGTACGAATGTATTGGAACAGGTTGTTTTTTGTCAGTTGTGCTTAGGTTCTCCTTCTTAAACTGCTATCATCATAAGTAAAGTTTTACGACATGTTCTGGCTACTCGAATCAGTGTGTGTCCATTTTGGTCGAGCTTTGTATATTCATAGATCTTGCTTCTTTCGCAATATTTTACTCACACCAGATGAAACTTATTTCCACCCGATAAGTTACGATAATAAACAGAATGTTTGCTACTGACAGAATACAGAAACTACACAACATACTTACGAAGTACAGGAATAACCAGGAAGTTATTGTGTGGTGCCTCGCTTTACAGTGGTATGAGCATATCTTCTTGAAAACAAAACAGTAAAGCTTTAACGTCGAATCTGAACTTTACGTTCATACGATAACACGTTTTCTGAGTTTTGGATAAAGATTGGAAATTGAAGAAAACAATCAATATTCATCTAATTGTTCCCACACAGACTAATATATCTGCAAGGTCTATTGATCGAATGCGAAACATTTTCCTGTGGCGTCTTCTAGAACTAGAAGAGCTAATATCAAAAAATGTCAGAGATTTTCAATGAAGGCATACTACGTACATACACATACACATTAATGCAACATTATAATAACTGCAGCTGTACATGAAGGTAATGGTGAACATACAAACCGAATTATTTTTAGATTTGCTTTTAACTTTAACGCAAAATTTACAATGTGTACTATATATAAAGCAATATAAACAAATAACACCAAAAATGTGCGAAACATACGTACAACTGCATAATTGAAAAGGATCTGTCGAGTTAACTGACTCACAGGTAATTTTAATGTGTGTCTAACTTTTCTGATACTTACTAGCTATTTGACTTGCCTCATCTTTAACTGTAGAACCGTTTTGCCATGTGTGTGCGGGTTTGACCTGGCTCGCCTGAGTGTATCTAGAATGGCTTTTCAATATAGGTACAGCCGATTTTTTGGTATATGATTCATAATTAAATATAGTTATTTCTAAACGCGTCAATGTATGTCGCCGCACGCCATGTAGCAGCATCAGAGGGAGTCGGGTTTAGAAAAAGACCTCAAAAGCCGGCCTGCGATGGTAGGCAATTTGATTCTTTATTCTCGAGAACAAGGGAATGCTGAGTGATCTAGTTTTAAAACTGGATACAGCGCCAGAAAGATGAGGAGCGTTATAATAGCAACCAGTCGGCTGGGTTAAAGTGGAAAGTCCTGCAAATATTACAGTTAGGCGATTTGGAGTCAGAAGTCAACAAAAAGTTATTGGCGCATGTGGCGATAGTAGGAATTACTTAATCGGAAATCCAAAATCATTACTGCTGGTGAGCGATCTAATACCATATTTAATGTTTTGTGTTTTAAGGGCGGTTATCGAGAAAGCCAAGTGATCAGCGCGCGCCAAAGTGCGTAAGCCTGGGCATATGCATAGTGGGCTGTTACTACAAATCTGTCATTAGGAACAGCTGTGGTAGTGAGTTAATTTTATTTTATAAGACGCAGCAGACATCTTCTAAGCAACTGTCGGCTACGTGATTTTATCAAATTCATAGCAAAAACAGCTTTTGCGCGTAAACTGAAATTGTTGCTCGTCGGAAAAGTTATTCATATCATGGTGCAGTCTCTTAGCAATTAGCTGGCTGTTACAGAAACTATGTGCCCATTATTATTTTGTATTGAAACAAATTAGCGTTAATTTGAGTAAATTTTTGGAGATTTTTTTTTATATTATAAATGAAATAAGGCAATTATTGCTTTTTTAGAATAGTAAGCTTTGATGCCACACTTACTCGAAAGTTTAGCTTATATAGGTACATTATGTTCACTGTGTAGTATTCTTTGTCTTCTGTTGACTTGTTGATCAACTATTCGGTGTACTCTACAAGCCACGGAAGATACATAAAGAAATTCAGCAAATTGCATTACGCTACCAGAATCGAAATTGAAGTAATTCACTCCCCCTGTAATAGAGGCAATTAGTCAAGACGACTAGCAAAGCTGTGATAAATAAACCGTTTCAAGGACGCTGACGTATTCGCCCCATATAATTCCCATAAACTGCATTAAAGAGAAGCTTCCACAGCTGATGTTTGAGACTACCTGAAGCTAGGAGGTAAAACTTGGAGCACAATCACAGTAATTCTGCCGACGCCACTTTTTTGCAAGAAAAAAACAAAGCAAACCTAAACGAACTGTTTGAAACAGCTGTTCAGTCTGCCGGTACAGCAGATAACCACCTAATCGCGAAAGCTGCGTTCGTATGACGACCGCGTTCAGATAAAGAATCTTTTAAACAAAATAGATTTTAATGTTAATTACGCTTCTTCCTGCATTTGCCATTTCTGGCATTCGTATTCTCAATTTGAGAATGGAAAATGTTAAATTATTAAGTTCTATATTGTTCCGAGAATTAAACATGCACAAGTCATGAAAATTAAGGTATTGTTATAACCAAGGTTGGTATTACAGGATACTTTTAGCTTACAGTTATACCCTAGAAAATGCTTGTTATAAATTACCATCATCACGTGAATATTGTGTTATAATTAAGAAATTAACCGCCCTTACCTGACAACAGTTTGAGACACGTGGCAGTGCTAAAACACGTGATGCGAACTTTTCCTATTTATTGATACTTTGTATTTGTTTTCACACATTACGAATTCTTTATAAAGGTGTATTTTGAAATAAAGGTAGTATTTCAGCTAACAAAGATAAGCGATCGTCTGTAACATGCTGTAGCTGAAGAAACCCCATCTGTCCTGCTGAGCAGAGTCCCACGTTCTCTTAAGGCTTACAGAACTGGTGGCACCTAACAATTACCCTAATTTGTTCAGGCACCTTTGGGCACAACGTGCTATGAATTCAACTTACTGCTGCTATATAAAGTGGAGGATAGTTGGTGCAGTACATCTGTAAATTAATTACTGAAAGTTAGAGGCACTTATATTTATTTTAATAGTTTGAGGTTTATACAACTGATGACATTAAATACTATGTTGACTTTTCTGGTAGGTGTTTTCTGCATATACCTTGGTATATGGGTTAATTTTATTGAATTCTTTTGACTTAACTCGGTTACCGTATATGTTTTCATATTAAATTTAGTCACACTACTCGTTCTTCTAATCTATTAGTTAAATAGTATGTGCAGTATAGAGTTACAGTATAATTTAGTTGATGTTATTTGTTTTGTGCTATTCTTTGAACTCCGCGAAGTGATAATTCCCTATAAAGTTTTGTGAAAATAGTTTTTGGATGTGCCTAGCGAAATATATAAATATCAAGGAGTAGTCACATTAAACTTCAAATCTGGCTGTATAAGCTACGACGGTGAAAATCACCAGCAGAATTAGATTTTCCATCGACGGACGCCTGGGCTCTTTAAATTTCAGTGTTCGTCCCTATCGGGGGTTTCCCCGGGCTGCAGCTTAGCGAGCGGCTCCAAATTGAGAAGTCGTGTTTTTGGATGAGGTAAAACAAGAGGCGTGTTTATATTACGGCAGGTGTTGAAAAATGAGATCGACCTCTGCGGTTTGGGCGGCTCCTTGGCGGCGCGTGACTTTCGCCCTGTTTTTCTATATTGAATGTTTATCGCGCAAGTGAGGCTGCGGGGGTGCGTAGCCGGCGGGCTGGAAAATAAAGACGTCGCAAATTTCATTCAATTTAGAGCGCGGAGGTGTAATCTCGGGGATACATCATCATCAGGGGAAATTTTAACTGCGAACTGCCCTAATATTGCAGCCTACGGATGCAGAGCCACAAATCGGGGGCTGAGGCGCTGTATATGAAGATTAATGAAGCCCTGGATTTTTGAAAAGGGTAGTTGGCAATCGTTTTTTCACCACCTTTCTAACTACTAATAATATGGATCTGTCAGATACAGTAGCTTTATCTCAGACGGTGCATAGATGTTAATAATGGTTAATTCAAAGCGAAAAAAAACACATCATCTGATAGCTTCACTATCCTATTGCCTTTTTGAGTAGTTTTTTGCACTGGTTTGGTGCTCAACTTATATTTCTTCACTAGTAACTAAATTCCTTAATGATTTAACTCCCTCTTATATCTGTTTTGCTCATCTGTACCATCTTTCTACTATTGTATGATCGCATGCTCTCGTCCTTCGGATATTTTGAGTAGTTGATTTGATGGAGCGTTTGTCGCTTCTTCAATAATGCTTTAGGGTTTGATAACAAGATATCTTCGTTTACCGTTAATGCTTAGTATTTTGTATTAATGCCCTGGTATCTCTTTTCCTATATGCCTTTATCCTTTCCTAGCTTTGCTTGTGAGTGTTTTTATATCAGCAGGGTAAGTGCCAAAGTAGATTAACTTTTCGCTTAATTTATCTTCAAGTAGCGCTGTCCTTTAAATTTTTCATCTCCACAACATAGTTCTTATTTTCTATGTTGCTGCAGTTGGTCCTTTCTAAAACGTCCTATATGTTCTTGTATTACCTCCATCTTTTTTCTATTTGCATTGATGCGAGTTATAATATCATGCTTTACGTAGTGTTTTTCAACTTTTTCAGCTTTTTTTCCATAGAGTTTACTATCTCTTTAATAATCGACACACCATCACTTCATTACTTGTCTTTCACCATCTTCTGATAATGACTTCATCTCTTGATCGTTAAGTTTTAAATAGTATTTTATCGCTCTCATTCTTCCATAAATTTCTTTGATGAATTACTCTAGTTTTTGTATTTTGTTAGATAGATGTAAAAATTGACATGCTACATGCGTTTTATGCACCCGCTTGCTGGCTTGTCACTGGGCTCTCAAAACCGTTTTTTTTTCTTATGCAGCGTATGTAACGTCACATGCGAAGGTAGTTTAGGGACAACTTATTGTTGCCACAGCATTTGCAGCTGTGACCGGCAAGACGTGTATTGTTATGTGACATTATCCTATCGCAAATCTAATTAAGAAACGCAATGAATGCATTTATTAGTAGCGAATAGCTAATTTTCTATCACATTTGGTGTTTTCGAAGCTCACTTTGTTGATAAGATTTCACAGCAATGCAGAACACTTGATTCACTTAGGGTCGAAGCTACATTGCTGTACAAAAAATGTTGATAACGTCCGTAGTCCAGCGCTGCTTATCTCACACATTAATTCTACCACTCCACGTCAACTTACATGATAACGCTAGTATAAATACAAGCATTTCCACCACTATAAGAAACTGATGGACAGAACTCTAGCGGGCATCCTGGTCTGAGTACCTTAAGCTCATTGAAAGACGAACTCACGCTTTATCAGACCGCCACAGTCCTCGCAGTTACAAACTTATTTTTCCAAGCTCCGGATTGCAACCAATTCTCACCTGTCAAATTTAAACCTTGACGGAAAGCTTTGTTAGACAGAATTCTGTCACGAAGTTTTTACCCCTGGGTGCGTTGTCGATGCTGTATTTTGTGTCAACTGTACCCCTTTTATATTTCACCCTAGGGTTGTTTGGAACGCTTAAAAACTGCACAGAAGCTCTAAACTGTCTATAAACTAAATCTGTCAAATAATATATTTTTATTCCATTACAGATATCTGCTTTTTTCCCTACCAGGCCGATAAGGCAGATCGCGAAGTCCTATCCATTTCAAGATTACCGTCCAGAATTCGCCAAACCAGCGGCTGACGAGCGGTTTTACAGTGCCGTCAAATAGGTTGCCTACCTGCCAGGACCAAAGGAGCGATTTATTCAAAAATTTTGTAAATCAATTGCACAAAGTTAACAAGATTTGAATTTATGTTTGTAACAGAGCAATAGAATTATTTTATGTTTTACCTTGTGTTTATTTATATTTACTTGAATGTTTAAACGAAATCTCACCAAGTGCTGCTGCCCATTTAGAAATAGCGAGTAATCTGGCTTTTACTTCTTCTCGAAATTATAAGTGAGCATTCATTTGGGAAGTTCTAAATACCGTAAAAGTCAGGATATTACAGAGATCTCTTCTTGCTCAAGCTTGAAGGGACTTTTTTCTCTCTTCCTTGATGTTTTTATATTCGTGTATTGATAGTACGCTCTTACCAGAAACCTACAAAGTGTAAGATACTAACACCGATTTTCAGCGTTATGGTTTCCTTATCAGTTCCTTTAAACCCATTATATGTTTTCTTGCACAGAATAAACGGGTATCTGATTCAACTATGTGGTTTGAAGAATTTCCATATTTATTTTGTTCATTGAGCTGCTTTTATTTCACAACTAAAGGTTTATTGTTTTGTAATAGAGATTTGAACCAGGTATGTACCTACTTCGCACTTCTGAAATAATCAAAATTAAATGTATGCCAAATATCCAACATTTATTTGGTATTTTTAATCTGCAACCCATATATTTTGTTCAGATAGGAAATTGTTTGAGTTCAATATTAGCTGATATTCGTTTCGCATATAATCCGCTTTTAAGTTATAATTTAACAATTTATATCGTCGTTCGCAATTTACTGTTGGTTGAATAGGAATCACCGAGCAGTGAATAGAGTTAAAATGTCTGTACTTAGTGGTTTTAAAAAGTCCAATATATGAAGAATTTGGTCTTGGAAAACATGATATTGGATTTCACTCCGAAAAATACACTTTCAGACACCTAAACTGTGTGTCGAGTTGCTATGAGCATTTGTAATTCGAAGCTCTCTTATCGAAATACAAGCTGCCGAAGCAAGCACTCAATTTAAGGGTTTCTGGTTGTAGCTGACATGATGCCTGCTTTCCGACTAAAATTTATTTGATTCACAGATATTTAAGCAATAAAACATCTCATAGCACTGTGTAAAATACTCTAAATGGAACACCAGTTACTTACTAAGTTCTTTATTCCAGATAGAAGTTGAACAAGTATGACGCAGAATTATGTATTTTAAGAATATTTTACTCCTAAGTTATACTAGAACTAAACTTATCTCCCTTATGCGCAATACTCCGCAACTCGGAGTCACCTTGGAAATCTTGTTATTGAGAAATAAATTAGTTCAGAATGTAGAAATGAACATTAAAACAAAGAAAATCATTGACTAATGAACTCCCCTCTAAGCAGGGTGTTTGGTAAACTCAACAAATTAACGATTTAATCAAAATAGCCAGAAGGAGACCTCGGAAGAATCCATTTCCACGGATGCGTACCTGCACGCCAACTGTTTTAAACAATAGCAAAAGTTCTAAAGAAATTTCGTGGATTTATGATGCAAAGACAGTTCATTTTCAGCCATTGTGTAAGCTGCAATAAATTGTCTAGCAGAATTGAATAGCTCCTAACGTAATCGATTTCTCAAACAGCTAGTGTAATTTCTTCTGTATTATACGTTTCAACTCATGGAATAGTTATTTACCGAGTTCCATCTATAGAGACGACCTGGACCTGGACTATATTTACCCCAAGATAATGAGTAAGAAATAAAGGTTGTAACTAGGGAAGTAACTACATAAATTTTACAAAGACCGATAAATCTTTAGACTGGTGCTTAACCCAAGCTTTCGACATTGCTAAAACAAGGATAATTACTGCAAATTTGTAAAACGAGCAACTAATTTTCTTCGTAGCTGTCGGCTGGGTAATTTCAGCTTTATTAAATTTTAGTTAGCGCCTACGAAACTCAATAGACGACAAATTATTCTGGAGCCAAATTAATTTACCTTAATTGCTTTGTGTGCGAAGGTAACACTTGATTCCGTCATTTTCTGTAGTAGCATTAAGAATTTGTATCTTGAACCTTGTTAACATCAACAGAGCGGCTCTCAGCTCACAACCACTATCATGGATTCGAGGTTCAAGCAGCTGTCAAGGTCTTTCCTTCAGAGTCTAAATGGAGGATCCGATTATGGCTTTTCGTACAAAGGTAAGATTTGCATTCTCTGTAACACTTTCAAGAGTTTTCGACCTATTTGATGCAAACAAGGCCTTCTATAGCAGCCGTCAGCTTCCTAATTTTGAAAAATTCTACCACCATGTTACCAGTACAACTCCGATTACGAAGACCTTATTGAGTGGGGGTGGGTCTCAATCTGAAATAAGAGGGTACTCGCTCACGGTATTCAATATAACTGCACCTTGGAAAATATGGGATCGAAGTACGAGAATAAATTTGTATCAATTGAGGACGTCACCATAACGAGTCGTACGCCGGGGATGTACTGAGGCGGTTTAACCACCGAAAATTCTTATGACGGATTCGGGAATGTGTGCAGTAATTAGTTTTTAAATTTGGGCATTGCCTTGTTTTTAGGTCTCTAAAAATGTCTTCAAACACGCGGAACTGCACTGTGATTTACAAATAAAAACTTAAGAGGAAATTTTAGAGAGTTTATTAAGATACATTGTGAATACTGCATTTAAGCAGGGCGGCCTTGCAGCTGTAACCGCCATAAAGAGTTTCTAAATCTACCAGACGGGTTAGCCCTTGAAAGAATTCACCACGATACAGATACCGTGGTACAAAGCGTTGATGGAGTTACTTTCCTGCAAAGGGAGTATGTCCCAAAACTTATTTTACAACGTCAACTCCGTATAGAAACATAGAAAATTTGAAATTAATTTACACCTACAATTGAACAGGATCAACATTTTCTATCGCTTTATTACATACTTAAAGTTGACGGTAAATAACACATGCAATATTGGACAATAAACATAATTGGTTCTTAGCCGAGTGCAGCGTATTAAATGTTGTCGAACTGCAGGCGGTCTATCAACGAGGCCGAGAGATGAATCGGTTGCCGCCAAAGTAGAGCAATAAAGACGGGCTTGCAAACGTATCGGCTCCTGCCTTAACAATGAAAGCGGAATGGGGAGTTTCTCCAGGGCTCTCTTTAGGGAATGAACAGTTCTAGAATATCTACAAACGGTCAGCATGAATCCACAAGTGATGAACGGAAAGCTTTTCCAAGACTTTGTCGGAATGATTCGATATGCGGAGATGGTTGCGATACGAGGCATTGATGAACGTTACCGGTTTGATTCAATTCCATAAATACTCTATATTAAATTTCCAAGACACTGCAAGATGAGAATTTAAAGCCTGCGACACTGGGAGGCTGAATAGATCTGAAAAATCGCCTCGGTAAGACTTGCCAGATAGTTAGATATACTAAACAGTGCGCTCACGCAACAGTCACAAACACTTTTACCTTGATTATCCCTGATCAACGTCGCCTTGGGAACAGGACAAGGGTGGTGAGAGGAAGTCAATTCCTCAAACTAAATTGTTTTACGTCGTGTTGATCGCCACAAGCTCAAAACGCTAACCCCTCCTTCTTTCTTCGTATAAGGGCTGAATGCATCCGGAATTTAATTTCCGAAAAATTCTAACAAATATCACTGTAAAGTAATGTTTGCGATTTGCATCTTTAGAAAGCTCTGTAACCTTACACCTATTTGATATAAGCAAAGCCTGCTAAACGCCATGATCTTGCTTAGCTTAACAAATCCCACAGTTGACACCAAAGCTCCTTCTTCAGCTTCTCTTGAAAAATCCTATTGCTACCGCCAAAGTTTTCGCTTGAGCTTCAAGGTCCGAAGAGAACTCCTAATTATTGTCCGAACGAATTTAACATTTTTGATTTGCGTTTTTTGCAGAATCTGCTAGTTTTCTTTTTATATACATTTTCTACAAACAAAGCAATCTATAAAAGTTGATTTCTGAAGAGTTTTACTGTTTTCACAAAATATAGCTTTTACATTCAAAGTTTGAAGAGAACACATACGTAATTTTTGTAAAAGTGTGACACTTTGCTGACAGGGGTTTCCATCTCAAACCGGTTTAAAATAAATAGCTTTATGTTACGGCTATCACTTGATTTTAAAAATTCTGGTGCTGCGAGCAAAGGTTTACTCTGAGCCTTTATTAAATTCGTTTGAATATTTGAAATTTGGCCCCCAAGAAAGTAGACAGGATTTTAGCTTTTCCTTCCGTTCAGCCGTCACCATTTCTTTAACGAGCAGGCACTTTTTTCATTTTTAAACTAGTCTTCACGCAAGGAACTTGTTTGGAAAGCGAGCGTTTTTAAACCTGTCTTACGCCCGTCGGCTAGTTAGTTTCAATGCTGACCCTAGCTATTAAGCAATGTTTGCGCGTGGTTTGTGAATTGTTGCTAAAGGTAACAGTTGGTTGAAGCTTTACGGTGCCACTTAGGCAAATTACGACAAATTATTAGATCTAATTGGCTTCACAAAACGCAGTAACTTTTAGGTATTTACAGTTACCGTTTGGTCTCGAATTATCTTGGAAATTTTATCCCGACTATTTAGTCAGATTTAAGATTATTGACATCTTCTACTGTACTAGTCTTGTATCAACGGTCGGTTTGTGATGCCCACAAATTCTGCCTATTGTTTGGCAGTCTGCGCTGAAACCCGGTCTGATCAACATTTTATGCATAGCGCTTGCAATCGGACAACTAAGTGACTATTGTTAATATATTTCATGCGTTTTTATCGTTATTTCTTAGCTTTTCGCCCGTAACACTTTAGCGCCTGAAAAAAAGCCTAACTACCTTATTTTGTTATTTTCTGTAGCACCGTCAAAAGTGTTTACCTTGATTCTATGTAATTCAACTAAGAATCTTATAATAGCCATCAGCTTAAGTGATCATCTCACCGTTGCCACCAGAGGCTACCCTTGAGCTTCGAGGCCTAAAAGGGAGACTCATGGAGTGTTAACCATTACTATATCAGAGATTATTATTTACACCGACATGCCTCAGCTTTTCCCTATAATTTACTCCGTAATGCGCATCGCTAACTTGTGGGATTATCCGCGATTTACATGAAAATCCCATTCGAAGTCGCGGCTGGCGAGGGCAAGAAGTGAGAAGACGTCGAAGGCAAAATTGATTGATTGGCGGTACAGATGAATTTATTCCTTCCCGTTCCGTCGCGCGAGGAATGGCTTCCGTCCCACTTAATGCCGATGCGGCCCTCAAATAAAGTGGGGTTTTACAGCCGAGTCCCAACAATAAAACATCTGATAATCCCGGTCGGTATTTCATTTTGCTTTCCTTCGACATATTTCCGCTGCTATCTGCAGAACCGGGACCAATTGTATTTTCTTGCCATCAATTGACATTTGGAACTGATCCTCCATCGAGTGCGAGCCCCGGCCGGCGAGGCAGGATGCGAAGGGACGATTTTTTAGCTGGGCCTCGAATACTCTTTAATGGTGCCCGCTTTTGAAAGGGATCGTTAAAATTAAATCATTATAAAAAGTCTATCTGAAATTTCAATGAGACTTGGAGAGGCGCAGATTTGCATTTATTAAGGACTTTTGTGCCGCCGCTCCGATTTTAATCTCCGAATTTGTATTGCTGGAAATGCCACTTCAATTAAAGTTCGAGTACAATAACACGGCGATATTTGAAAGGCTTCCGGATCCTGTGACGGTCTTTTCAGGCTCTTTGATTAGAGTTTTTCGCTTTGATGCTTCAGCAGCGAAAAGTTAATAAGCTCAGAGGAAGCCCGTAATTAAGTTTGCGAGCAGAACCCGTTGCTCTTATTAATTTATGTTTAGTTTGTTTCCCTTCTTTAATATTCTCTAAAATTTCCTGCTTCGAAACTAGAGCTTTTGAATTTCAGTTTGAATAATTAAAGGTATCTACCGGCTGAAAATTTTAGAGCATATTGGGGTAGCAGAAATATGGACATAAAAAGACTTCTACTTGGATACAGGTACGTTTTCAAGGCAAAGCTTGCTAAAATCGTATACAGAGGAGGCTTTAAAATGCGTACAAATAGTGATACAAAAGAAGTTTGTGTATCAAAGCTAATGATGAAGCAGCAACCAAATATTATACAAGCCTTGAAATATACGCAGCTATACGTAGTTATTAAGCATTGAACGAAAACTAGGTCAGCAACATAAAGCGTCTAAACCTTTCAGTAAACATGAAAATTACTTGGCTCTTAAGCAGCTTAACAGAAGCAATATAGTTTCTGAACGATGAGTACAAATATATCAACTAGGTACTTTATTATTATGACTACCTGTGTGGCGAAACATAAAGTTAATGTAGAAAAATCACTCTTTTAACGTAACTAATTAAAGTAAACGTGAAATCAACCACCTAAAAAGTAATAGAGAAAAAAATAATAAAGCAAGGAGGATGAGTTCGTCCTTTTCTCAAGTGTTCGGTCTCTAGTGCGACTGACATCCTGATTTCCTCACGTCGTTTTTGCTTTCACCCTTAATGAAGTTTCTTACGCACGTGGGCGAAACTCTAAGTTCTTTTAGTGCACAAACCACACGATTCAATCTCGGAAAGTGTTTTTTCAACAAGGATGTGAATGACTAAAATCTGTCACCTGAACGATATTTTATCGCATTTTTCATCAAAACTCAGAAGGCCGCTCATCAAAACATTTAAAACTGCTAAAGTTATATTGCGATAAGTGGTTCTGTTAGCGATATCTCGATTTCGTGACATTTTTGTAACGGGTTGGTTTAGTTGATTCGCAACTTTTCTGCGAACCTCTAAACTACGTGCAAAATTACTTTGAATGCCTAAAAACGGATTGGTGATACAGCTTTTGAATAAAAGGGACAAAATTCTTTGTATATTTGTGAGATCATAGGACTCTCATATGAAACCATTAAAAGTACTTTGAATATGACAGTGCACCGGCATACTTCAAAGCAATTTGAAAAAAAATATGACAGTAATTCCCCATCTTTACATTTCTTTGTTAATTAATTCTGAAACGTTCACTGCCCAAGCTAACTGAAATCCCCAACGATTATACGGCCATGGCTAAGGATTAGGAACGATGGCTTTTACAGCCACTATGTAAAAAAAAAACATTTGCACCAGTTGCCATCGGTGACAGCGATAAACTTAATTCAACTGGTAGTCCATGCAAACGCCACTTACTGTTTACCGCTTCTAGCTCACACAAACCTAATCTAAAAAGCAACCAGGTAGCAGTAGTAGATATGAAGAAAAATATCAGAAGTACAATTTAAGTATCGAAGCTCTACTAAATTGAACATGCATACGTACAGCAAAATGCATTTACAATTTTAAATTACGGAAATACGCATAATGTTGGGTTCGATAAATGCCAAATAACCAGAACGTTGATACTATAATAAGTACATAAGAACAAGTCATAACGTGAAATAGTGTGCGGGTTAAATAAACAAATAAAAGAGATAAACCAATTGTTCGCCTAAATCTTAAATGGAAAGATAAGGTTCATTAAAGGAGTATCTTCAAGCACTCTGAAAAACTACTTTAAACGTAATTCGTCGACGCGAAGTTTATCACAAAACCCTTTGGACAACGAAGCGCATTATACATTTGTACAATGAAAGCTTCCTAAAAGGCCATGTAGTTTCTCAACATCATGGGCGTAAATATCAAATTAGCCACCTGTTGTAGCTTTGCACACAGTTATACAACTGGAATAAGTTTCAACTAAAGCTTTCTACACTACAACTTTTTCCTCGCAATCCTGTCTTGAGCTCACGTAACTCAACTATTAAGGAGCTTAAAATAAAAACGCAGTGTTAGCCGAAAACGGGAGACTCGTCAAGCCGCTTAAAAGTTCCAACTCCTAAGACACCAAACCTTGCATATGGTACTATGCGCCAAAAGTCTATTGCACACTTTAAATAGTGTGTTCGGCTTTAATAAATATATTCTAGATTGCTCCAGTAGTCCCTCGCATCGGTATTAATTCTAAACGTTGAAGAACGTGACTATTCCCGAGTTGAACGCTAATAGAGCTGCCCCTATAGTATGTAACACATAAAGAGAACTAAAGTAAATAACTAAAACTCAAGCGTTCAAGGTGAACACAGTGGCGATCGATTCCCTTATTCTTTCTACGATCAGCTAGAAATTCTTCATCGTAACTGTAACTAGGAACTCTTCCGGTATCACAGAAACTACACGGATTGATATTTTCAGTTTGAGAATTCATATGACTCTAAACATGCGAGCTTTACATCATGAAGGTACCTGTCGATGTATAGCAGAGTACCATCCTTAGAGACTTTATAAAAGGTGGTGGGCTTAGGGATGCTGCTGAGATGTCGTCCAAGCAAATGTGCAAAGTAATGTGTGGCAGGATTTTCTCCAGTTACTCACGAGGAAAAAGCCGTGTCGAGACGCACACGGCCTTTTCCTCGTGAGATAACTGGAGAAAATCGGAAGCAGCCAGGGTAACGGAGAGGCTCAGAACTTTGTAGGAGTTGGTCCTCCAGGCCCTAGAGAAGGCAAAATTAGAGCCCAAGGAGGAACATATGCAGAGCATGGCACTAACGAGCCACAAGAGGATACGAGGAAAGGCCTTAAATAACACAACATGGAAATCGATGTTCAAAACGGAACGATAAAAAAGTACCAAAGTTTAAAAATGGCCAAGCGTAGGTGATCTCGCAGAAATAAAGTTATATCCCAGTTTAACCAGATTTATTCTAGCAATCTCACACAGAATTTCTTAAGGGTGAGCGACGATTTCATCATCATTCTTAATTTATAATCTGCGTGATGCAAAATTGAAAGAAAAATCACAGGCACAGCACTCAGGAACAATTCCAAGAAATCAGTGCCATAACATGGCCGGCTTTAATCATACTAACAATCTATTTTGAGAGGGTATGCAACCAAACATACAGTCAGGAATTAAGGGCCACTGGAAATACTTCCTGAACTTGCGATTCAGTTTACCTTAAATGAAAAACTATACGAAACAAGCTATACGCTAAGAGAGTGAGTAAAATATAAAATAAATATGTTAAACTAGTAGCAGGCAGCAAATTTCGCTGACTATAAACATATGAATTAGATATGTAATTTTTGCTAATCCTGACAAAGCTGAACAAGCCGTTGTTGGAATCCTGTTATTTTACAGTTATTCTGAAATGCGTGCGGGTGTCGTCTCTGCCTTTTAAGGTTAGCAAGTCTTATCGCTACAGCAACGACGGCATGTGTAGATAGGATGATGACAAACAAAGTATCTTACCTAGGCACTTAGGTCGGACAACGGCGCAGTGATCTTGAATACATCTCGAAAAAGGCAACTACTTCGGTTACGCAAGATAGATGTGGAACACGTAGAAGGTTACCCCAAATAATGGTTTGGTAGCCGAAGAAGGTGCAAAACCAAGTCAAGCCACATGAGACAAAATACTGCAATTCATACCTGTAGGTATAAAGCGGCCGCAGAAAAATTCAAATAACCAAGCAAAATTAGAATGGAGCCCAGAAAGAAGGACGAGTCACTTTAAGATTAACGTAAATATGCCATAAAAGTTACTCCCAAAGATCGGATGGCAACGGCATAATAACGGAAGTGAACCCGTTTCCCTCATTTTTTGAGAAATCATTCCATCCGCCATCAAATTGGACGCTTATAGTTCCAGCATCAAGGAGGTATCAAATTACGATTTGAAAAATTTCCCGAAAATTAACACATTATTGTAGAAATTGTGGTCCACAGAAATAATTCGGTTATATTTCGAAGAGAAAACAGTGAAGTAGGGAATTTCTAAAGCATTAAAAAAGCTACTCCATGACGGCATAAAAATGCCATGTCGGGTCATTACAAGCAATACTGTATATGTCATTTAAAACAGTTTAAGGGTATTTTCCCGAACCGTTATTTGTGTTCATGCAAAATTTTTCTACTATAAGAACTATTACTGTAGCAGATAAAATGTAAAACGAGGACATACGAGTATAAGAACGGACCACAATGATGGACCCAACGTATGGAAGAACTTACATGTAGTTATGTTAAAACGAGAAAACGATTTCAAGCACCACAGCAAAGATTTAAGCCTTAGACCACAGATTAGTACAACTTTACCAAAAAACAAGTGATTACTTAAATTTGGTAACTTCGTGAAAGCAAAAATCTCTTAAAATTGATAATATTTTATCAGAGTTCTTAATGGCCGCTGATTTGTACCCCAGAACTGTCAATCCCCAATCCTTATCATTTAATATGTGCCTGTTCGTTTTGATATTGACAAGCTGAAAGAACATTCAGCAATAAAACGATTAATATGCTAAAAAATATCATAGAGATTAATGAATGTAGGACAATAGTGAATCAAATAAGACATTTTTATGTGGGGTTTAAATAGTTTGCCGCCTCCACTGGTTTTAGGCCAGCAGAGGCAGCAGACACACAGGTTAAGGCTCGGGACAGAAAGCAAATAGCTACCATCGAGTGAGAGTGTAGCTCTGGTTCTTCTAGTTTTTGACTACGATGTATTTCGCCACATAAGGGAGTCTAACGGCCTTTTATGGAATCTTAGTATTGTTGTCGGATATAAGTAAGGTTTCCATCATTCCTGAAATTCTGTTTACGTTACTCTTAGTATATCGAAGAATTTAATTTTTATTCCATATTGGAAATGACAAGCAACGTAATATCCTTACTCAAATCCAGTATCACTGCTGTCTTCGTGGCCATGACGCCATATTCGAATCAACGACACCATCTTTGTTGCTACTTCGACGCCGACACAGTTTCGCAAAGTCGTGAAGACGCTTTGAAATGCAACTCCCATCTCGTTTTTCCGAAACTGAAGCTGGGTCAAAATTCTTTCGTTCGAATCCCGCTTCGACTGGTTGCTTCACTCTCATTAAGCACCGTCAATTTTGATTGTACTGGATACAGTTAAATCAATCAACGTTATTGGTTTATGAATGTACTTGAAATACTTTAATAACGACCACTTAACGGGCCTAAATCCCCATCTGGTGTGTGCGAATAGCTATTTGGGATCCGGTGACTGACTTGTCGTCAGGCCATCAATATTATTTTATCTTTATCGGTGTTGTTATAGAATATTTAAAAAATTTATTTCAATATCTTTAAGAGCTTTATTACTGCACTCAGTGCGGTAATGAACATTACCGATAATGCAGATAAAATAGTGAATAATACACGTTTGCTTATGGCACTAACGAGATTGCTGCAGAACTTGGTTCACCGTTTCATTCTGGCAATATAACTCGTTTTGTTAAGAAGTTCATAATCAAACTTGTATCTTTAATAACTATAACGTAACCGCACGCTTTAGGGAGAATCTTTAAAGAAGTTCCGACTTCCGTAGCTGGCCCGAGCTGAATGGTAATTGTCTGGTGTGTTCATCCGGTTCGATTTATTTTATAGATAAATTGCCTTACGGGTCTTGAAGATGAGCAGGATGGAATCTTTTACAGCAATAATACGAATTTACGATATAAATTTAACATTAAAACACCAAACAGTTTATTACGCGATAAAAGGAACATAAATCGCGAAAATAAAGTATCGGTAGCCATAACTTGCTACAATGTACTGTAACAAAACTTGTCGACTAGGCTTTAGTGGGAAGGAGGGTTCATTACGATATTATTAATTAGGGAAACGACCTGTCAGTCTAAATAAAGATGTTAAATGTCATAGACACCACCACTGCTCCAAATCGGAAAATTGCAGGGAAATCTCACCAAAAGTGGAAAATTAAACTTCCCTTCAAAGGTGTACGCAGTGCGCGCTGCCAGCCAGCATACGACCTCGGTGAACTTACCTTTAGCTAATTTATTTAGCTCCCTGTACTCCTTACACAAGAAAACACACAGCACGTAATACAGCTTCGAATGCAACGTGACTAATTTAGAATAAAATGTATTAACTAGAAAACCAAAGAAGTGTGAAATGGTTTTACAAACATTATTTCAATTGCAGAAGACTAGTACTTCTAAAATATTGACATTGAAACAATCTGACATAAACAAGGTGCACCTACTATAATAAAATCAGACGTAGTAAACCGGCAACAAAAGCTAAACAATTTGATCTGGCAGAGTTAGTTGAGAACCAGCTAAGAAAATCTAAATATAGCTACGCTTACGCAAAATGTTGGTAACGTGTAATAATTCTAAATATAGCTACAACTCAATCAAAATAGGTCACTCAAAATCAATGGATTCGTAACACTGTAAACTTTCAGAATCACTGTATTAACTATTACACAATGCCTGTTTTGAAAGTGCAGGAGCCGCTAATTGGTATTCATCTGGACTGCTAGTTTCGGCGAGCATAACAACTGCGCAAATAACTTAACAGGAGGCGATAACAAGTTTCCAGGACGATAGTTACCAGTTGCTAGGAGTTGGAATGCCGATAATCCCCCAAAGGGTAAATAAAAAATGTATACTTCAACCTGCGAATTACGACGTACGATATTTCTTTACAGAAAAACTGGCCCGCCTAAGAATGCAGCAGTAAGTCCGCTTGATCCAAAATTGAAACCTTTGCCTACTCCCTCAAAAGAATTCTGTATCTCTATTACCCTATTTCTTCCCTTACTCCGATAACTCAGCACCCATCTCGACGGGAACGGCAGAAATTACCATATAGGTTACAAACACTGTTACGGGCACAAAAACACGGCTTCACGAGGCACACAATGCAGGAAGCAAGTTTGCCGGTACTCCGCGCTTGAACAAGCCCACCGCTGAGGACAAATCGAATAAATCTCTCATGTTCTCTCACCAGAAGAATTCCGTGAATAGCGGGTGGGACGGAAGGAACTTAAGCGGGCGCTCTGTCTAGCTTATGTGTTTGCCCAAAGTGGCGTAACGGTTTTCGCGCTAGCGCAGTCCGCTGAAAACTAACATGTTCCCGAAGTTGCCGGGGTCAGTAAAGGTAAGACGTCATAGTAAGATAACAAAACAAAGCTTAACTTTAGGGGAAACTACGACTTCACAAGCTGAATGCAACAGATGTCGCTAACTACTCGAATTTGTCCTGAAAGCTGCCTGGATGGGTTTAAAAGATGCGATAAGATGCTAATATTTGAAATAAAATACGAAAAAGCGTTAAATTGAGAACGGTAAAGAGTAATTAAATTGTTTAACTGAATTTAAATAAGCCGGAAATGTGCGAAAATGCAAAAATTGTCGTTACAAACCTTCTCAGTATCTTACCGGCCAATGACTCTTCATGGTGGCGCTAATTTTTTTTTCTGTAATTAGTGATTCAACTTTTGCAAGCGAGCACTTATTTTTTTAGTTTTGCAATCTCACCCATCTCACTAGTTAGTCGTGGCAACATTGAAAGCCTGTTACAGATTGTAAACTGCCTTTTCATAGGTGATAAAAGTATAGAAACCCAGTATATAAGCTTAGAATACTGGCAAAAGATTAGTTCGTTAGTGTAGCACTAATTTTATTGTAGGAACTGTAGACCCTTCCGCAATTAGTAGATAAAGACGAAAAAGAAGAATGATTTCTAAGCTTTCAGATAATATTAAAGAAGTACTTATCTGGTTGATAACACATTTACTTGTTCTTTATCTTCTGAGAAGTAGAACTGTTATCAGTTTGTCTCTAGCTTTGCCACTTTATCTTTCTAGTTGTCTTACCATTTTGGCTTTCCTTATTTGTATAAATTTATCGTCTTCGGCTGATTTGAATTACTAATTGCTCTACATTATAAAATTATGTGGTTTCTTTCTCTCAAAAGCAAAATCAGTAGTTATCCTGCATACTTAACAGATACGCTCTTCTTTACAATGACATCTCAGAAAATTCAATACATTTGCTATTTGTAGGTTGTATAGCTTTTAGTTAATGTAAATTCATAGAGAATTATTAAAAATATAGAGCTTTTATTATTTGCTACTTTCTATTTAAAGCTCTTCGCACCTTTCTAGTATACTCGTATACTGTGTTAGGTCATTTAGAATTTGGCTACTTCCATTAGACTGCGATAAGTTGTTTGCTGTTAATTCCCTTAGGACGAGGCGCAAGGAAGAGGAAGAAGTTGTTGCCGCTTGTATTTCTTCAGACGCATTCCGCGAGTCAGTTAGGTCATGAATTCCACCACGAGAAATAGTTAAGTTTTTTTTATAGCAATGATACTATACATCATAGACATAGGTAGCGACCGGATGTTGATAATGTTGAAAATCAATTCTTTACTTTGATTTGCTATACTTTTAGAGCAAAGCTGAATGCAGATTTGTAATTTTTAAATTCAGAGTTCAACATTTCAGCAAACAAACAAACAAGTCATCCTTAAGCCATAGCTTAGGTAAAAGCTTTTTTCTATTGAAGGGTTTCCAGGTTTAGACAACAAGTGGCGTCTAACAATTTGTTCCGAATTCGTCAGGTATCTCTGTATGGTACCACCAATTTTGTCATGCAGCGAGCAAGCAAACCTACTTCGGTACCTACCCCCTCTGATTTGAGCTATGAGTTTTATTTCTTGCTGCTGTGTCATAACTCAGCATTAGATTATTTATGTTATTGACTGTGTCTAATTTTGTTCTTATAGGCATTAACATCATATATTTTATTCTTCAGGAGGTAGACTTACACATCAAATATATTATCCAAAATCAACAAAGCTCAATATATTTTGTTGAAACTTTATATAGAGTTTTGCGACTTACAGTTTGCAATAAAGTAAGTAGTGACTACTATATTCTTCACGTGTTAATTAACTCAGCATCTATTAAGCGATACTTACTAGTCTCTGGAAATTAAATTCGATTTTAGTTTCCTATAAAAGTTGCTGAGAAGTGCAGAAATTGAGAAGCTGTTCATGGAAGCCCCATAATTTATTAAATTAATTTCTTTTTCATTTTTCTTCAGTTGGGTCTTGTAAAGTGTTGATGACTATCATTTAAGTCTTTTGGAAATATGATTTTGGATGTGAGAGCTACAAGTTAAAAATTGTGATTTTGTTGCCCCCATATCATGACATGAATTTTTAATCAAAATTTATAACGTTCCCCAATAAGGTATGTTGGCTAGACAACACGTATATTTGGTTGTCACTGGGTTAAACCGACGACGTTTTGTGAAAAAATCATATCCGACTTGGAACAATGCTGAAATTCCTTGAAAGACGTAAACTAATTCTCGTAAAATGCTGGTCTTTTAAGAAAATAAAACTATTCACCCGCAACTGCACAGCATAATTCAGCGGGATTAAAGCTATCAGCCGAGTGTAATTCTACAGACGGAGTTCATCTCTAGAGGAAATCAGCTCAAGAACAAATGTTTCCAGACTGCCAGCCCCATATTTTCAATTTAATCCGCGGATGCGGCGAGCGCAGCGTGCATTCGCAAAATAAACATAACTAAACCCTCCTTTGGCAGACAATAAAATGCAGCGTCTCCCAACTGCGGCAACAAAGAGCGCATCGTTCCACTTTTCGATTTTCGACCCGAATTCGAGGCCAGGAGTCTTCTTTGTGATGATTCATAAAACACGATTTCTTTCTCGTCACTTCTCCTGGCCTTGTTAAGAGAGAAATAAAATCTCTTGTGTTGTATTATTTTTGGTTTGCATAATATTGGGACTTACAAAACTGTTAAATTCTTGCAAGCTGGGAATTAATTTGTATTTTTTCTGTTATGAGGATGGCTGTTGCAACGCATAGCTAGTAAATTGCAGCGAAATTATTAAACAGACGGATGATTAGTAGGTACAAAATTAGAATACATTTAAAATAAATTTGCAATAACTAATCTTCGCAACAAACGTGATTCGGCAAGCTATATATTCTTTCAAATCGCAGCGCAGAGCTGATCACATGCGCACCCAAAGGGTGGAACGTAAAAAGCCTGCTCTTCAATCGTAGACCATTTGAGTTAAAAGATCGACGGAATCGTAATCAAGGTAAAAAGAAACCGTTCCACCGAGTGCTGTGGTTTTCCCAGCTTGCAGAGCGCACTTTCAACCGGTAAACACCAAGTTATGGCTCCTTCGGTATTCGAAAGGTTAAGATGGAGATCCGCTATGCTTAAAAAGGAGAAAGGAAAACGCCTAGAAGTAAGTTCAACCGAACCTCAGATCATATGAACATAAAAATTCAGCGTCTTTCGATTTTGTCGGAGCAACAGGTGTTCACTTCCAAATATTATCAAATTCAGTTACTACAGATGGGCGAAGTAATCCAAAAAACCAATATAACCAAGCCTGCTCAAATTAGGATCGTTTTTTCCGCATTTATTCGCTTTAAAAGCGTTACCAGAACTAGCTACGAAAAATGCACCTTGTAGCACCGGAAGGAATCTCAAAATATTTTAAACGAGGAATGTTAATTGTGTATGCTGGAAATTACCGAAACTACCCACAAAATATTTACACACATCGACGCCTAAATGTGTAACTGTTGTAAATTGGAATAGGAAAGAAAATTGAGATTTTGTTCTAAAATCGCTCTGTCCAATTGTCGCAGCTAGAAGGCATAACGTTATTTTATTAGGTAACGTTGTTGCCTTCGATTTACTGTGTGACTGCCATTTATTAAGTAAAGTGCAGTTCTGCATTTCGAGCATTTTAAGAGACCTTGACACAAGGTAAGGTCGAAATATATGAGATGAGTACCGCACACTATTTCCAATCGACGATCGATCATCTTAGCAGACGGATGTGATTCGTTTAGTTCTCTAATTTCGACGTTGTTTTTCTTACTAAAATATAGTATCTTTTTCCGTAAAAGGTACTTCCTACAGCTTCCCCAACTTTTCCATCTAGCAATGATTCGATAGCAACCATGCAACAGCACTGCGATTTGGTCTCTCCTGTTTTCATTGGGTTTCTTCTCTCCCGCGGTAGACAGTTTCTGCTTGGGCTGTAGATTTTAGACCAATATGACATGTGAAATACGTGGGTCCTTCGTCGATCTGTTGCACTGGGTTTAAGTGAAGAACGAAAATATAGTGTATAAGCGTTTTTATCATAATTGATGTTGGTATTGGGTGTTACATTTGAACATTTTGAGTTATGGCTGTTCCTCCCATCTGATTGCAGTGGCGGATTTCTGCGAAAAACGAACTCGAAGAATGCAATATTTCCCAGTTCTGCGTGAACAGAGAAACGGATGGTTGACAGCAGAGCTTATGAAAGACTGGCTAAATATGGTGGCAAATAGGCGTTAGAAAATTTTCGTAATCCACGTTTTTGTTTGGTGCATTTTGTAAATAAGTTCTTATATATATTGCAGACCAACCCAATTTGATTACTTTTAATCACGTAAGTCAGTTTGACAAATCAGATCACACTTGAAGTGAAAATGGTCCTAGGCTGATTTTAAATCACCATGGAAACTACCTAATTAAGATTCAATAGTATCTTATGACAAGTTGGAGGCACTGTAAATCTAAGTGAAATTCGAGGTTAGCAGGTTAGGTTTTGCGTCAGTCTGTGTTAAAACTGACGCAAAACCTAACCTGTAACCTCGAATTTGACATAAAGTAGGGACAAGAAATCAGACGACGTGCGCCACCAAGCAAATTTTAGTGACGTCATAAATACCACCATTAGATTTACAAAACTGATATTTATTTTCTTCTTTACAGCTCATTTTAAATCATGAGTTTGGTTTAAGCTTAATCAATTACTATACTATGTTTATGACGTCATTACTTTTGATGACGTTTGTCGTCTGATTTCTTGTCCCTACTTTAGGCTTACAGTGCCACGAACATATTATTATAATGAAGTGCCAAATTAATTTGTCAGAAGAATGGCTTCTCGATTCGGTAAAAATTATTAATTTATTTAAGAACTTATCTTCCCGAATTCACCGCGGCCAGTGATAAATCCTTATAATTTTGACAAATAATCCGAAGCAAAGCCGAGGGTTATTTCTAGGCAACGCACTTTCAGGCTGTTATTTGTCAATATTATTGCTGGTAATTATCACTACCCTTGGTAAATTATAGCTGATAATTGTTCGAATAGCTAAAAGATAAAATCGAGCAAAATGTGGCGACATGGTAGTGAGAGATTTTATTGCATAAAATTATAAATAAAAAGCCTTTTGTAATACCAGTGCTGTGTAAAGTTATTCACCAATGTGCAGGGACTCTGTGGCCATGTGTTAAGAGTCCATAGTGTAGCAGTTTAACCAGCAGCAAGATTCGTCCAAGTGCGAGTAACTTCGGGGGCCCGACTAACTAAGCAGCATCGCCCAGCAAGAATTTTGTGTCCAGCGTGTGGAGCCGTTCCTCCTGAGTGCTTGTATGCAGAGTTTCTGAGCAGAAAGCAACCACGAGAATTACCATCGACGAAGCGTCCCCAGGAGACGTATCCCGCCTATGAAGCGTTGGAGTAGGTCGATTATTTTTGGAATTCATCAAGTTCAGACTGTCTAGGAAATATAGCACCACGTTCTAGTTGTCCAGGTCCATTCGCTTTCGAGAAATTTAGATAGCGTCCTTTAAAATTGCAAGATGACGCAGCGTTTTTCAGTTTTAGACGGATGCAGAACAAAAAACTATTGCGCGAAAGTTTCGACGTTACACTAGAAATAAAACGATCTTAGCAGTTGCTACGTCACAGTATTAATCCTGATGCTTACTTGCCATTTTGATGTTTTAAAATTTAATTTTGCGCTAGTTTGTACTGACAGATCATCTTGTTCACTGAATAAAATTTAGAGGTTATTTAAACGTCAGATGGGAATATTGGATTTGCCTTAATAATTGAAAGTAATTGTCATACGAGTTATTTGTCATACAAGGGTTTTCTTAATTTTATGAACTGACACCCTGAGTTTTGTTTTATGCTCACCGGAGCTATGCTCAAATTTATAATAATAAACCAGTTATTAGTGGTGATTATTATTACACTCTTTTAATTTGCCCTGAGTTTGACTGGCAGATTCGTAATTGAAGCTAATACAATTTATAATAATTATTATAAATTTTATATTGTATTTAATAGCTATCTAACAGCTCTTATGGTTTATTTTATTTCTAATAAATGTACGTTTTATTCCAATCTTAGAATCTTTTTAAAAGGCTCCTTGATAGCTCACAGATATTAAGCAGATCTCTGCTAAGGCTAATTGATAAACTCCAACTAGCCTGTACCCATGTCTGCCAAACAGAGCTGGACCAATAATATAATTAATTACCAATTATGGCCCAATGAAGTAGTTGAATTATCGAATTTTTAATTATTCAAATGAAATACTAATTCAACTATCAATTGGTAATTGTAATTGCACAGCATGAATTACTTTTTCAATTACTTTCAGTAGAAATATTGTAGTCGTATATTTGAATTTAGTAGTATTTAGATAGTCATTTGCGACAATTTATATGATATAAAACAAGGGAATTGAAAATAATAAGTAATTATTATAAACCAATATTGCATAATAAAGCAATTTGTTGTCAATTTTTATGGAAACAATAAGTCACAGACACATTTCTCGCTTCTTACACAATAATTATTAGCAAGCTACAATGCTACATCTTCCACAGTCTACACTATACAACAAATGCACATCGCATCTACGAACATTCGCTCCTGCACTAAACCTGGATGTTATCCAACCAGTCCTAGGATATCATACATTATACTAATATTGCCATTTGTTTAACGTGAAACTTACCATTTACCAATTAGAATTACCGTATTTTTAAAAGTAAAGCAATTCCGAGATAAGTCACCAGAAGAAAATTTTATTACAAAGTAATTAATTACAGCCCAGCACAATATGCGAGCTGCTGATTACGCTACTTCCATACGAAGCAGCATTTAAATAAAGGAGCGTCTGCACAACCAAGAATAAAATACAAAATAAGTTCTAACGCCAATTACGGTTTTTACACGTAACAAATCCCCCTTCAACAAAGCGAAAAATTGCAAAAATTGAGAAAGTTATTCAAATTAATTCATATACAACTTGTTTTTTTAATCAATTTTTAAAAAATCTTAGAGTAAACTACCTTTATTAGAAGAGATAACAAAAAAAGTATTAAGAAAAGTTGTTTAGAATTAAGAGTAATGGCAGACTCAATTTTCAGACAAATCGGCCACTCTTCATCGGAACTCTCTGAACTACTGGTAAACATTTCTATAAAACTTATTATCGACTTGTAACCTGCAAGCCTCTGAACGCCGCTTGCAAATAAACTCACCATCGAACTACCGCGCTCAGTATGAATACCTACTAGTCTAAAAATCGCCCAGAATCCGCGCCGCTACTAAACCGCTACCGCACCGCTGCCGCACCGCTGCCGCGCCGCTACCGCCAGTCTAAATAGACCTTCAGTCATCAGCCCGCGACAGTCGCATGACTGAAGGCAGCACGGCACTCATTGCTGTTATATATAATTTTGGCCTCATCGGTATTAAATAAATCGGTGGTATAGATGTATGGAATACACTGATATCTGTACTGGTATCGATTCTATACATTTATCGAATGTAACGATACATAAAATTATTCAAGTATCGATTACATTAATATTTTAATAATCTTATATCGTTTACTCCAATATCAGATTTAGGTAGGACTATGTAAACGACTCATAAGTTCGATCTTGTAATTATAAATACGACACTGATCAAAATTAGTTTTGAAAGTTGAAAGTAAGTTACGGCTGGCAGCTTAACTTTTGTCTAGTTGTAGTATTTCATTCTTGTATGAAAGCAAGTATGGGACTAGAAAAACTAGAAACTGTGGTGAAACACTAACTTTTTCAACTCAGAAGTTACAGACGTCGAATTCAATTCCCAGCTACCAATTAGCCTAATCTCATCAGGTGGGCTCGGGATCCTGAATTTCAATTCGCCGCTCTGCATGCGACGAAATAAAACCTACTTCTGACGAAGTTTTCCAACTGTTCCGTAATTGCATTAACTCCTATGAAAATAAGCGCCGCTGGGCCCTAATCTGGTTAACAAGTTGATGTGTGAAAGTTTTGCTCGATTGTTTTCCTGGGGCTCGCGTGCGCCCTAAACGCGTCAAACACGAGCCTCCCCGTGGCTTGCGGAGCCCGAGGTGCTAAAGCTCGGCCAAATTGGTTTTTACAGCTGGTGTCGGGAGCGTGACATCTGAAATTATGTCGCGGGCTTAACCGTAATGTTTTCCGGCGATTGTTTTATTTTACGGCCGGTTTATTAAATAAACTGGAGAGGGATGCTTTACGAAACACTTGGTAGAATCATAAAATGTGGAGGTCTACTTGTAACAGGTGTGAAATTGTAAGAGATGATGGCATTTACAAATAAAATCTGAACGATGGAGGAAAGCATGCTGAATGTACATGATAGGAAGACATATTAATGAATGCTTTATTTATGTAATACGTCTAAGTTTTTTAATATGGTGCAGAATATTTTAAATGTCATAAATTGGCTTCCGAAAGCATATCCTAAAGTACTTGTTTACACAACGCTTCCATATATTCCTATACTATTTTTTCCGGCGTAGAATTCCGTGGTGCACGCCATTGATCTCGCCCGTGAGTTGATATGTTTGCGCTGATCGTCAAGCATAGACAGGAAAATGCTGCTTTATGGCTGAAGAAAAGCTAAAGACGACGGACGCGTGTTATGGGCCAACGCCGATTATGCATCTACGGGATGCGACCGTGGTTGAGTAGATATTTTTCTTTACCGTAGAGCCTCGCCGGTAAATCGCTTTTCATACGCCACTACCTGTTAACGGCTACCGTTGTAACTAATTAGCTCTCGTAGCATTCCAACGATCGATTGAGTTCTCCCATTCGATTAAACTTTGAATAGATTGCTTTCGGGTGCCTGTGGCTCCACTAAATAACATTATCTGTGGGCCAGTCGTGCCCCGATCACATTTCAGCGTTTCTCCCGTCTGGGTAATCTTCTCGTGGTAATGATCTGCTGTTGGGTCTCATGATAACCTTTCTACCGCATCAGGTAAACCTTTGGTTTGCCACTTCAACCTGCACACTCGGTTTTTCTTCATATCGGTATTGTTACAACTGCGTTGCGTTCTACTTAGCTATTTTCTGTGTAACTTTTGCATGTGATTGGTTTCCTACCAGTTTTTACCCCCTCCTCTCTCTCTCGTAGCTATAACAGTTTTACTGTAATGATACACTGCCCATAGAAATTCTGATAGCTTAATTAACTAAATGAATAAGGTCAACATGAGCACAGAATTAAATATTTTATCTATCGCAAAATAATTAATATTTTACATTAATAAGTGCACTTGATGTGAGCAGCAATAACTTATCATTTGATTATTCCCGTGGCGTCATTGGAGAGCGAAACCAGCGTCCGAGAAGCCTCTGATTAAGGTAGAATTTCAGGAAAAGCGTTGCCGTAGGTCCATTATTTTTGGACTTTAGCAAGATAAGACTGTGTACGAAGTGGAGAGCCGTATTCCAGTGGTCCAAAGCCGTCCAGTTTCCAGAAATTTAAGAAGCGTCCTTTGAAAATGCGAAATGATGCGGCATTTTTCAGTTTTGGGGCGGATATGAAACAAAAACCTCTCGCGCATCAGTTGCTACGTCACGCTAGAAACAAAACAAACTTAGCAGTTACTACGTCACAGTATTAATAATTACCTGATGCGTCTTTGCCGCTTTGGTGTTTTTAAAATTCGATTTACGCTGTTTTGTGCACTAGCAGATCATTTATTTATTTTTTAAAATTTTATTTTATTTATTTATTTAAGCTGCGAACAACAGTTACATAAAACCAATTACAGGTCACAGCATATGTGTATAGTGTATGTAGCATGCGTTGTGTGTGGTCAGGTTACTCTTTCCCATAGACCAGTCTTTTGGGAAGAGCGCCGTTAATTCTATCCCAACAGCGAATGGTGACCGGGCCCGATACCGATTCAATGGACTGCGGAAAAATTTCGCCTGTCTATGGATTCGAACCGAGGACTCGATTATTGCAAGAGTGACGCCATTGCCACTGCGCCACGCGGTGCTAAGACAAATTTAGAGGTTAGCTAAATGTCAGATAAAATTGTGAATTTTCCCGAAATATTTGCGAGTATGACAGGTGAATTTCAATGAAACTTAATAATTAGAAAGTGTAAGTTTCCCTTGCCATTAATTAATTATTTTATTTTAAAAACCCCTGTTTTTATCATTAAAGGGAAGAGCTATCACAATACCTCTTTGTATTATCTATTGTGTTATGTGTTTGTGTTTACTAGAGTGTTCGTTTCTCGGAGACTAGTTTTGAACTTATCTCCGTAAATGAAGACCATGAGCATTGTTAATATGTTGACTGGATTGCGGCCAGCCTAATAGAAGCGCAATCCGTGAAGTGCAATAACTACCAACTTAACTAATCAAGTTGCAAGAAAGCGCTTAGAACTTTAACACGTGTATCGCCTTTACGATTTCTTAAAATCTAATTACAAGCCGATTCATAGAAGTTCGAATTTTATTGGAACTTGAAACAAAACTTCTGTATTATCTAAATTATAAAATTGACATTTTTACAACCTGCGCGTTGCATTTGCTCGTGGATGCTAAGTGTGAACAAAGCTCTGAGTTAGTTTCATTTCACTTAACGCTGCCAAGATAAAGATACAAACTAATTCTTAAGATTTCTAATTTTGTTCTTTTACGCAAACAACACTGAAGGTTCAATCACGTACCCGTTTTAGTAACTCTAAAAAGTTAAGTTTAGTGACAGCCTGTGAGTTTCTAAACATAAGTAAATCTTCTCAAGGTCTACAAATGCAAATTATAAACAGATTTGCAGAAGCTTTAATTTTGAATCAGACACTGTTAGATAGGCTTGAAGATTCACGCTGCCACTGCAGCTGGAGCGCACAACGAAAAAGAATGGTTCGACAATACACAGAACTCTTGCATCAGGTTCAGGCGTGAAAAAGTACGATCTTTATCATATACACCCATCTTGTCGAATTACAACCTACTCATCTGAAATACAATTCTCATATCTCGTTTTGATTACTGCGCTATTTCATATCAATTTCCGGATATATTTAAAGAAACGTCCAAATCATCTTGACGCTGCGCTGACGAAACATCCCAGTCAGGGTAGAGATCAGCCCCGACGTTCGAAGCCAATCTCAAAGTTATCGACCATAGTTCCATCGAAAATCGGCAGCCAGACATGGCCTCCACGTTATCAATCCTTTGCCTGCCGCTCGCATTACTTAATTAACTGAACCCAGATAAGCTAAACCGGTTTTTATTCTACGTGTTATCTACCGTCTATTTGAAAATGTCATATATGTACTAAGCCAAGATTTTAACAGGCCCAAATTACCGTCAATCTCGTATGTCTTCTCACAAGTAAATTTGCAACGTATCGGGGTTTTGCGTATATTTATCTCAGCTAGAAAGGTTCTTCATATGTAGCTCAGAAGCCAGGGTTGAGTGTGCTTGATTAATTAGGAAAAGAATGGTTTATTGAATGGTCAAATTGAAATGTATTTCATAAACTATATATTTATAATCCAAAATCTACAAGCAAAAACACCATTTCAATAATGGTTTTCTTCTAGAGATTGCAGCGCCTGGACGTTATGCAACTGGTGCTCCGCGGCTGGACTTGATATAGTACGTTAGCGTTAATGAAGTCATTGGGGGGTTTTCCAGCTATAATGAACTTGTATGCAAGGACAAGTTGCCGGAAAATTTACTTGAGGTGTTTAAAATGTTATGAATTTTGAGTTTTTTTTGCTCTGGGGGCGTAATTTAAGTGTAATTGCTTTTCCACAGTGGTTTGTGTTTTGCCTTCCTAGGATGGAAGATCACACTCCCATGTCCGGCAGCGATTTGACCGTATGAGGCGTTCGTTGGGCCGGTGTTAGCCTAGGCTCCACGATGAGCCTTAGAGATCTTTCACGGCAGCTTGCGGTTTGTCTGCTGGAAATGCCTCTACCACGTAAGTTGTGTTTTAAACTAATGTTGCAGCTGTTCTTCTTGGGGACCGTCGAATCGAAGATTGCCATCGCCGAGGAAATATGGTTCTGGCAGGGTTTTTGCATCACCAGCACACACAGATGTGGCGCCCATAACACGAGTTGAATTTCTCCCCGTGCTTTGACTACCGCGGACAAGCCCTTTCTGTTTTTAAACCTAAAAGCCACTCTCAACCCACTGGGCTACTAGCCCATTTTCAAGTTTGCTGTAGATATTAAATAAGCCCCTGTAACGATATTTACCGTGCAACTTACAAAATTTAACTGCAGCAGTAATTATTTAAGTTTATGGGTAAATGTTGATTTCTGGAGTTTCTAAGGGTCTATAAGCTCAAATTGAAGTTTGTTTTCCAAAAGTTCAAATTTTATTAGATACTTAAACCAGATTTCTATTTGGAATGTTCTGTAAAACTAAGATTTTGAGAATCTAGCTTTTGATGTCTCCATAAAGGGTTAGGTTCGGTACTACTCCATACAAGTAAGTGTGTATTTTGCAGACCTCAAAATCTATTGAAAAGGCTTTGCATTTTAATGAGAAATGGAGGCTGCAAGAAAACTTTATCAAATCTCTTTTATGTAGAAGGTTATTATTATTATTATTATTATTATTATTATTCTTGTTAGAAGACAGGCAGCATTAAGCTGTTGACGTCTTCTTTCAACAAAAGGTACAAAGTTAGACCATTCTTTATCATACCACCGACTCAGCCTCAAAGAATATGTCGTCAAATCGTTTTGCAGAACTACGCAAACATGAGCCAGTCGACAACCTGGTAACTTGTTAGTTTTGCTTCTGTCTTCTACTTACGATCCCTATTTGAATGCCCGCAAATCTCGCTCAACTTTGGCGGCCAGTCGGCCAAGACTTTGTACGGCACTCAGTATGTGTGCAGGCTAAGTTTCTTTAATTTTAGGATTTTTCGCCAATTGAAATGCATTTCAGCTGAACTATTATTTTTTACATGACATTATTATCAGTGTTTTTAGCTACCAAGCTACTGATAACAAACAGTTAAAATTCTGTAGAATTGTTTTAGTTCCCTCCTTTGTTGCTGCCACAGTGGCGAGATTGACCGGGTAGACTGATGTGTTATGAATGTTATATTGCTACTATCTTAATGATTTTCGTTTGTAAAGGGCGGGCGGCGCAGTTCCGCTCATTTTGAAGTCAAGTAAGCATTTTAACCGATCTGCATACAAGGTAAGGTTCAAATTTCCGAGATGAGTACCGAACATCACTTCACACCGCCGATAAAGTTTTCTATAGTGGAATCTACACTGCACCATATAGCAAGCATTTGCTCTACGATCCTTTTGAATATCGCGAGAAAGTGTTTTCTTATTTCAGTCTACGACCCTCCCATTCATGTCGTAAACAGGGTTTTGCGTTGTAACACGTGTTCTACAAAATTCAAGCAGTCAACTTGGTATCATTTCGTTTTGGTTTGTTGACCGTTTTTGACCATCTTCATGGATTAAGCCATATCATATATTTTTGTTTTCTTCGAATTCTGTAATAATAACATCTTCTTGACTGATTTTAATATCTACATTTATTAGAAATGTTTACTTGTGTCAGTGATGTCATACTTCTAAGGAAGGGAACGGAATTTAATAGTCATTCATCTAACATCGTCGCATGTAGAAGAAGTGGAGAAGAACTTCTGCTAAGCGCAGTTTGTGGTTCACAGAGGTACGGTAGCGGTGTAGAGACATCAGTGATGAAGTGCACATATGCTTCATGGATCAAACCAAAGCCGTGGACCGTTGTTGACAAAATAATGATTAGTGGACTGTGTTTGTATTGAAAACCGGAAGCAGTTGTGCATGTAAGATAGCCGTGGTGCATGTAGGAATGTTCGTTTCATGTTTAATGTTTTATGTTCAAATTGTTTCGAAACCTTGTCGCCTTATTTTATTCCTCGGCTGTCCCAACTTATTTTTCTTTTTCTTTTAAAGCGCATTTGTTTCTAAAGTATTATCAATAGTTATTAACCATTGTTCGACCTTTAATTAGGACGTTTCATATTTGACTTAACATGGCTCAGATATTTAGAGTTTTATGGTTTTTGGTGTGAATGACATTTTGTGACTACTAACATCTAATGAAACGAAGCAAGCGTCACTGGCGTTCTAATGGTATTGATTTTTTTATAAGTACTATTTCTTCATCAACTTCATAATCTTCATAAACATTAAAATTGTATTTTAACCCATTCTAATTAAATGTGAATTAGTTGTTCTAAATACATTTAATTAGAAATGAGTGCACATAGCTCAAAAATTAGTTCACCAATTTAGATAATCTCTTCCGGCGTTTACATATATTTTCGACGATTTATCACTGTAATAATGGCGGAATTGATCGAACTGGTGCAACCGAATTAATTACCCCCTGATTAATGAATGGCTCCTATTCTAAACCACACCCACGTTTATTGGTATATTAATTAAGCAGCAACGGATGTGTACCGAGCATCTCATAAATTCTACTGCCGCTGTAGCGATCTGTAGTGCGGTAGGCTCTAATTGTGCCCATTTTTCACGAACACATAATTCTCCTTCGATGCAAGGAGCCTCGAATGGAATACAATGCGTGATAGTTAATTATCACTTAAATATGAGTCTAGTTCAAAGCACTCAATTCGCTCCCGGCAAGCCTAAATGAGCTTTGATGTTATTGGAAGGGAGTTAATGGCAAACTACCACTAACTCAAAGTGTTAGGAGATTTGCTTGATGGCATTTGACTTTACTGAACTAGGGAGGAGTTATTTATCTGTTGCAAGAGTTTCTCATATTGGGGAAGGTGTAATCTGTTTTCAACAAGAGGATGATTGGTTTAGTAAATCAAGGGAGGGTTTTCTGTTCTTTAAAATACACTAAGTTAAGTTAGTAATACCTCAATTCTAAACTTATGTTTGTGACTCAAACAATGGAAAACTATTTTAAATATTATTGTGTACTTTAAAAGAGAAGAGATTGTACATAATGTAGTAGATAAACTAATATTAAGGTCAGTTGTTTGCTGTAAACGTGGAAAACATGACAGAAGGAACATCAATAATTCGAAGCCGATGTGTCCAAACTACTATTGATTGAGATTTTTGAATAATTTTTTAATATGCTAATTTTTTTCGCAGTTTTCTATTGAAAGGGTAACAGTAACGAATTTTTCCAAATTGAAATTGGCATTACTAAAGAAGAAAAAGAAAAAGAATTCAATCAGTAAGCGATCAGAATTTTTCAGCATCCATGGTTCATATGTAGACCAGTTACCCTACCATCTAGTACATTACGGTAGCTGAACAGTTGTACCACACCAAGAGTTTATATTAGGTGACTGACGCTGCAACAAAGACGTCACTTATAAATAACCCAAAAGAGTAAAAAGGTTTACTTCCTGTCGTTACATAAACTACCCAAAAATTGTTTTGGCCTAACATTTATTGAATACGTCCATCGATTTGCACTTTCCCTATGTTTGTGTATAATTAAGTCTTTAATTAGTGGCCTTCACATTTAATATAAGAAATAAAATTGTAGTTAGCTCAGTCTTCCCGCCAAACTTCTCGCACCAAGATTTCAGAGCTTGGACCGATCGGTAGTCTAGAAATTGACTTCAAACAGAAAGGTTACGCATTGCTGAAGCTTCTAACGTGCCGATTTGAAAAAATTGCAAAGGTTGCCGAATATATCCTGCTTCACAAAACGCAGTTTATGTTTATCTTGCATCCCGGCAAAATTGTAGAGAAACATCTCGTTGTCCGCGTATGGACTTCCGTCGATTGCTCGTAGTTGTTCTTTTAAACATGATTGTTCGTTCTTCTCACTAATCTCTGTGAAAGCTCCTCCAGATCGAAGTCTTTGTTTCGGTTCGGTTTTCGAATCACGAGTGTCATTAACGGGCCCACCTTTTTCGATGCCCCTTTGGCAGCGGCCGAGGCATAATCTGGCCAAAACTTCGAGCTCACCTCCCGGAATCTGTTACTTTCGCCTTCACTTTCGTATATCACCTATTGCTCCTAGCTAAATTATGTATGATCTATTATCTTGTATTGCATGCGTAAATTACCGCCAAATATGTGACTCCATTTTATAGCGTATTCTCGTTATAGGTGGAATATTTTAATATTGCTGTGCGGTGTGCCATTTACAATGGAAACGAACATATGACATGACTGCTTCAGTTCAATGAGACCATTTACAGTTGGGCACCAAATTAAGTGTGCTCCACCCGGAATCACAGACCTAAGACATAGAGTAACACGGTGAACACCTTACCAATACTCCTACCTAACACAATGGTTGCTAAGCAAGCTCAGTAGGTGCGCTCTAACTTTGTAACCCGAAACCGGGGCAAGTTGAGCATTGCACCGCCAGGTGCTAGCGTATAAAGCGCCAGCCTTTACACCGCATTGGTAGGTAAAATAGGTTACAGCTAACACAATACATACAGTACAATAAGCGTCCCATTGGAATTCATATTTTAGATTGTTTAAATCCGAATTTCAGCTGCACCACTATGATACTTCAAGATATGACAGTTCCGATAAATTTATTCTGGGTTTTCTAACACGTGTCGCAGGTAGCAATTTAAATTTTAGCGTAATTTTCGTTTGTTAGGAACAGTAAACGGCTGGGCCCGATTATTTATACTCACTTGCATTGTTCACCGATTAGGCGGAGGATTTGTATTGAATGCCATAAGTGGTACTATTGTTTATCAATGCGTTACTATTGAGGATGTCTCGTTGACGATTGCGCCCACGGGTCACTTTTTCATTCACTTCGTCCAGTCAAATCAGATAATGAGAAAATCATTTTACTTTTACTGTTCGTGCATCGAATCTATTGTGATCATCCATACGAATTGGAATTCTATGTCCATTTTGTATGAATCTGGTGTTATTAAACGTTTTTAAGTCGTTGTTTTAGGCAAATATATTGTTGATGTTTGAGATTTGACACTAACTGTTGGTGTTTTTCTTGGGTCTATTTCCTTTTGCAGCATCTCTTACGTCGCGGTTCAACTACTCCGTATGGTTCAGCAGAGTATGTTTGAAAATTGTTGAACTCCGCGTCTTTATATATTAGATTTTTATTGCTTATACCACTTAAGTAAATTTATTATGCATTCTTTATGCCCATAGCCCTTATTCTGCATTGAATTTGTTTATTGTTGTATTTTATTGAAAACAGGGGTGACAAATAATTAAACTAGAAATAGGTCAACATAAATCTTGGTTTGCGAATTCGGTCATCTGACTTGTTTCAATTAATCAACAGCAGGGCAACTTTTCAAACTCATTGTTCTAAAATAGTTCGTATTGCTAATAATATAACTAACAATAGATGAAAACATGGTAGCTTTAAGAAGATAGTAAAAAAATCTTTAACTTCAATATACCGTTCAGCTTAATCGATGATTCAGTATATTCTTCTAACTAACCTAAGACCACTGCCATCACTAAATTAACTCTCTGGCCCACACAACTTTATTTAACTTACCTATATGCCACGCAAAAGAAGCCGCGTGGCGCTGTTGGGTAAGCGCCAGACTTGCATTAAGCAAGTCCTCAGTTCGAATCCTGCGGGGGTCGGAATATTTCCGTCTTGGCGATTGAAATCGGGCTCGGTGAGACCATTCACAGTTGGGCACCAAATTAACTGTGCTCTACTCAGAACCACAGACCTAAGAGATAGAGTAACAAGGTCAACACATCACCAATACACACACCTCATACAATGGTTGCTGCGCAAGCACCAAAAGCGCGATCCAACTCTGTATCCCGAATCCGGGGCAAGTTGATCATTGTACCGCCAGATGCCAGCGCATAAAGCACCAGCCTCGACACCGCAAGGTAAATGAGGTTACAGATAATACATACATACATACATATGCCACGCAGTTAGGTATTTCACATGTAATTAATTTGCTGGGAAGAAATGTCCAATACGAAAAATACACAGGTTAAGTAAAAATTATTTTAAAAATATATAACAAACAGTCTTAACCGACAAAGGTAGCTAAAAAATTCAATTTGCGCGGCAAACTCACTAGTGCAGTTACAGAAACTCTTAGGTCTACGATATAGTTTCGAAGAAATTAGGTCTTCCACTGCTGATGCCAGCATTGGTATGACTATTTAGAAGCCTTCGCAAAGTTGCAGAGTGCACCAGAGCCGATGCTGTACATTTTTGGTTAGAGTTCTATGTAACAGAAACGTTTTAGCATAAATTTAGAGCTGGAAGAGGAGCTAGAAAAAATAATAGCTTCGCATCGGCTACAATAATAAGCAATTAATAAAATTGAATTTGGTAGAATATAAGTCAGTTTATGTTTAAACTACTTCGTTGCACTTGCTACTGGATATTCTAGAACATTGAAACGAATAAACGAAAATATAAGACCAAATTGCTTCTATTTTAGAGTGTGACAAAATAGAAACTAATAAATCATTGCTTTATATATTACTACTGTACTGTTACGCTTTGTTAATGTGCAATAGATGACGCTATATTACAAATAAGTATTTTTTAGACTATATTTACATCAATTCACTTGAATCATCGTTAAGAAATGTAGGTAGTTTGGTGTACAGTGTTGTTCGGCTTTCAGTAGTAAACTCGACTCTGCCGTTTGACGCTGCAACGGGCACAGCTGCTTCTACCTGCAATGGACCTACAATCCACATAACTTGTCGATCTCATTCAAATACACGTCCCCTTCTTTTCTTTGGCTTCCAACACTTTCAGGCACCTGATTTCCAATTCTACGATTTGTTTGCTGCTTTCCATTTGCCAAGCAATTCTTTGCACTACAATTTACTTAATTTTTTCCTTTTCTAGGTTATGCGTGTTTATAACTTATGGCTCAAATTATTTACGTCGAAGAATTTTTTTAATAATCGCAGAAACCAGACACTTGGACTTACTTTAGACATAAAGACTTGATTTATTTATCATAACTAATATGGTATAAAGAAGTAAAATGGGGAAATAAATGCACCAATATCAATATAAAATACCATAACAATCTAAGATATGCTGAGGACGCGGTGGTTACAGCTAAAAATTCGGAAGAATTGGATGAAATTCTGAATAAACTAAACAACGAATTGCAAAAATCAGCTTGGAAATTAACACAAATAAAACAAAAGTAATGCATCCTGTTACGCTTCGTTGCCGCATCTATTAATTTCGATGTCTGTGATTCAAATTTTGTATTCCGTGCGCGTGAGCCAAATCTATCTTAGCTTTGAGTCCGTAAAGTGCTTTCTTTCTGGTCCCGTCTTGATGCCGTGATGGAATCAGCTTGAGCGTTTTGTAAAGCGTCTAGCGGATGTATGAGCGTTCAGTTGATGTTTGTGTAGAATTTGCCCTCACTACTGTCAGCGGATCGTTACATTCTTGGCCTATTAATTAGGCAATTTTGTCCCACGCCATATCGGCGGATTCAACGCTGGCTGACCTATTTTTGCATGTGGCCAAAATCACATTGGGGTAAGTTGACTGAGGTTTTCATCGGGCTGTATTTAAATTTTCAATTTTTTATTAGGGCTTTTTGTCTTGTAGCCGCAAGTATGGAGCTCCATTCCGGCCCCCTGCAATTAAGCATCCAGGGCATGACCTTGACGGTATCTACTCTCGCTGAGAACACCCGTCAGCCACGGTCGGCTTCAACATCAGCTCTGTGAATTTCTTAGCGCCCAGAAAGGGACCCGACAAGGAACACACATATAGGTTACATTTTCCCTATATGTAACATTTACTGGCCACCAGTGATCGGATGCTGCTAGTTTCACTCATGCATTTGTAGTGTGGAATTCCGACGTGCGCTCGCATTACATAGTTCGTCCCTCAAACTTTGTTCCCGAAGGCATCAAACGTTTCCTCCCCATTGACGGAACAGACACCACTTGACTTGTAATTTTGTGCTTTATTTTAACGTTTGCGACAAATGAAGTCGCTGTACGGTAAATTTTGTAAGTCTTAAATTTATGCGTTTTATGAGATGCCTCTTAACTTTTCGGACTATACTTTAACCACCTGTATTGTCTACCGTATAGTATTAAATTTGTGATTAATTATACTGTGATACCAGCTTTGTTGCTCTTGTTTTAGTTACTGCAACCTGTGAATGATTTGAGCTTTTCTTACAAAAATTTATGTTCTAATTAAGTTTACGAATTCTCGTTGAATGCCTGAATACACTTGTCGTTAATTGGTAAAGATTCGTTGGCGCCCTTTTGGCTTTTAATTATTTGTGAGTATTTAAAAAGTTGCACGCCGTCTTCCTGACTAGCCAACCGGCAACTGTATTCAAGTAGTCGTTTGGGTTTTTGAGAGAATTAGCAGACGATTCATTTTAATGCTAACAGTCCAGAAGATCGTAAAAATAAAATAAATAACATAGATATAGAAAAAGTAATCGAATGCATATTCTTAGGACAATATTTTGTACTTGGAAGGGAAAATCAAAAGTCCGAAATAAAAAGGTACATAAAATAATCTTGGGCGACATTTGAAAAATTGAAATACATCTTGACAAACAAGAATATATCATTAAGATTAAGAAGCAGAGTATTTAGTACCTGCAAACTTCCGGTCATAAATTATGGAACAGGAATCTAAACGATGACACTAGATAATATGAAAAAGTTAGTGACACAACATGCTATGGAAAGAGATATATTGAGATTTTGATTAAGAGATAGAAAGACCAACGAATGGATACGAAGAAAAGCTAAACTAGTAGATATTGCTCAGAATACTGCAAGTCTGAAGCGATATACCCGGGACATGTATACAAAGTATACGGTTACGTGGTTTAAAAGTTTTAGAATTGACTTAGAAATCAAAAACGAATGAAAGTTGAAATGGATTGTTTAAAAAGAAGCTGTAGTGTGGGAGCTGGAATACATAAAAAATAAAAAAATAAGACCCAGAATATGTAAGTAAACACAAATCACAAACAGCTGTTTGGTATGCTCATAAGGAAAATATGGAAGATCAACGATAACTTAAGAAAAATTCACGAATGCGTTCCGGCAGAAAGAAGGAAACTAGCAAGATCAGCTAAGGAATGGTTGCCAAGGTTAAAACACGCAATAGGAAGCAAAAGTATAGAAGATAAAGGCATACAAGGCAGATATTACTAGGGCTTATGATGCGAACGACAGCCTCGACTGCTGTAAAATTAACTCCTTTCATATATACTCAAGCGAGTTACACGCTTCTACGTAGATGCTATCTTAATATGTCCTTCTTCTTTCTCGCCGTGTTTTGACTAGCCTATGTCAAATAATTCTATAATATTTATTCCTTTAGGGGATAAATGTATCTCCCTAAATATGGTTTGTTAGTGAATCTAGCATTTCACTAATTTTATTGTATTTATTTAGTTTAGTTAACAAATAATACATAATTATTAGGCATACGCTTGTGCTTGTTATGATTTATCAATACATCACCTGTTTCCGCAATGCTCCTTGAATTTATGCAAGCCTTCGATTTGCGTAGTTCCGTAGATTACTTTTTGCACTAGTTTAATTCACACCTCGAAACATAAATTGTATAATTTTGTAGAACCAGGTTGTTTTTGTGACTGGAAATGAAGTCTCTTGGTTGCAATAAGATGTGACTTAGTCAGGCCTAACCACCCCTTTAAAGACAATTGTAGCATGCGTCTTCGTCACAAATTAATACACCCCAACATTCAGAAGTATATTGATTTATTTAACAGATACAAGTCCTTATATATAATGTATGTCATGTTGCTGTTTTTGAACTCATAACCTATTATTGACATAGGCAAAAACCACGACAGTTTGCATAATAATGCATTACGGGTACACAATGTGTGTGAAATATGACCCAGCAACGACATTATAATGCAGTGGTCTGCGTAATGCTTCTTTATAGTATATTGCAACGTGACCCAGTAACTTGACACTAATGCAGGGTTTATATACAAATAATTTAACTAGCACATAACGTAAACTCGTAGTTTTTATATTATAATTGAAAGCACTTTTGTGTCGGCATGATTTCACTTAATTTTACTAAGTTGTCTTGTCCATGATCAAACATTAGTTTGAACATCACCTAACAAATTAAGAAAATAAATTAAGAACCCAATTATGAATTTTCTCGTCGCATTTTACAATGTAGCAGAAATTCACCACACCACATTCCTCAGAGAGACGGCAAAATATGTCACGAAACGGACACTTATTTATGTAGGGGTTTATTCCACAACTTTTATTCATAACTCGGTCAGGCAAAGTATCAGCTCCGAAGCTGAATTTTTCAACATCAGGTGGTTGTTTCAGCTGGTGCAGCGCAAAGGGTTATGCCCAGCGCGAACTAAATCTCTGTAGTGTAGGTGAAGCTAAATCAGATTAAGGGATTTGAATTTAAAGGGGATGTGCAGCGAACGCAGCGCGGACGAAAGGAAAAGTGCACGAATTGGAGCCAATTATAGCGTTATCTGGATGCAAAGGAGCTTTCAGAGAATACATTCTGCTTTACAACGTAGCCGGATTCCGACCAAAGAAGTTGGAAGTGCTTCTGACTTCTACAGCTTTTAAAGCGATGTGTGTGCGTAACTCTGAGATTTTCATATCCTGAGATAAAGGAATTTTACAAGGCGTTATTAGTTCAGCGAAACTGCTAGATTTAGGTTGATCCTGCAATTATTACATCACTTTAAACAACTGGAATGAAAACAGTAATACGAACACTCGTGTTCAAACATGTGTTGTACAGAGATATTTGTAAGTTTATTAGTGGTTGTCTTTTTACTAAACAAAGTTTCACACCGTATCATTAACTAGGTAGACGTAGACGTAAAATATGTATATGAATAACACTTTTTTGAACGTTGTGAAATGCACAAATGCTGTGCAACGCTTTAATCAACAAGATTTACATTTAGAAACTTCTAACTTCAAAATCCAGCCTTGAAGATTTATTTAAAGATTGCCGTAAGGCTAACGTGTTTTGGACAGACATTGAACAAGCGTCATGAAGAACATTTGTAGTTGTAATAAGCTTTTCTGTTGTACTGCCTTATTTTGAATTTCTGGACGTTAACAACCCGCCTGCAGGATTTGATCGCGGAAAAGGCGGCAACAAAAACCCAAATTTTAATATCACGTGGCAGGTTAAAAGGAAACGTCTGGCCGCGTTCAATTTGGGGCCCTTAAATTTTAATATCGCCGTCAAGCCGCTCCTAGTCTGGAACAATAAGTTTCAAATTCTGATGTTGCGATAATGCTACAGGCATTCATGCTGAGGCTGTTGCGCTATTTGGGACATAAATTTAGACTGGAGTCTCAACGTTTTCGGCTCCGGAGAGATTAATGCCGCCCCATAAATAAGAGATGCGACATTAAGTTGGAATTTGGGATGTTTTGGCAGCGGTGTTTACGTTTCTCTCTTTGCAAAGGCTACTTAGTTTGGGAGCATTGCTTGTTAATTTGGGAACTAATGTATGGGTTTTATTCCCTCAAAACAAGGTTTGAAGGGGAGGTTTTTTATTAAGATCGTTTTTGATCATTAGAGCCACGTTTGGAAATATTAGTTTGATATGATGCTGACATCTGATCATAAACCTCCCCTCCCCCTCATTTAAAAATTTTCGATCTGTCAACAAACACCTTCGACACCCCGCGTAGTTTTATCGCAGCCGCGAATAAAAGCTAAGACCCGACTCAAGCGGTCCGAGAATCCGCAAACTAGAAAATACAGCTGTGGTACCTTTTAAATAGGCTATATGCATTAATAAATCGCGACCGAGGACCCACAATCTAATATAAAAACACACCTGCAAAATTATAAATTGCGCCCAGCATTGAATAACCACGTCGAGTTTGATATCGAAACGCGTAGAATTAAACCAGCTCGATAATAGAATACAAGACGCATCGTTGCCGTCATTAGTAAAAAAGTTATGCCCAAATCAGAAAACAGCGAAAAAATGGGCCAAGTAAAATTTGCGGGGGAAAAACAGAGTCGAGCTCCTTTATAAACTTCGCCAAGTCTTAGTGAATTTATCTAGGATCCGGAATTTAAACCAACAGTTCAGCCCGCCTGCGATCACCATTCATCCAAGATCTGAGAACTCGAACTCACTTACGTTCAACCCATGAAAGGATCCAACACTTCTTAGCCAGAGAGTTCTGAGCTTGCACTCCTAAGCGTGCAGCGAGATTACCTCGCTAATTCCAGCAGCTCCAAGAAGGAAACCAACACTTTGTGATTAGGCAATTCTGTGCTTGCACTCCAAACCTGCAGCAAGAGTTTCCTTCTAGCACCGCCAGGTCGAAGAATGGGTCCCGCACGTCCACGATGGTAAACTTCATACTCGCATATGTGTAGCCAGAGCTTCAGCTTTCAACACTTGCAGCTTTGAAGCACAAACTCCTTATGTGCGGCCTGCAAGCCCCAGCAACCATCAACGTTCAACCAAGCCAGCACTGGGTCCAACCCTGGCCTTTGCTCGCGCCAGCCAGCCGACGCCCACAGCACTGCTTCCAGAAGCGTGACCGATTCACCACGTCTGCGAGAAAGTTCACGCCATGAGAAGACTTTGCCTCGGCTCCAGCCCAAGATTCTAGAAGATCTGGCACGCGGCCTTCTCTAACTTGGGTCAATCTGGCTTTACCAAACGCCCCAAGCTTTCGCTACACTCCAGCCGCGTGCTGCTGAAGTGTGTTTTCGCCAGCTGTCACCTGCAAGGCTCCAAGGCGCACTAAGTTTTCGGTTCACTCCAACTGCTTGCGGCCGAAGTTTGTTTCTGTCAGCTGTCACCCGCACGTTCCAAGGCTTTCCAAGCTTCCAACCCAAACCCCAACAGCATGCCGCTGAAGTGTGTCTCCACCAGCTATCATCCGCATGGTTTCAAGACGGTCATCAGGTTCGCTAGGTATCCGGCCATCACCAAACCTCGTCAATAAGATCGCCAACGCCCCGTACACTTGCCTCCATGCCCCACGTCTCGCCCACCGAGAAACTCTAACTATCTTCAAACCATATAATGCTTATTCTCTATTCCATTTAGTTTTGTAAATAATAAATATGTAAATAGTAATTTTAAATTTAGAATAAAAGCAACACGAATTAAGAGCTCCACCTCGACTACCTTTCGTCAGACCCCTTAACTGCTGAGCTAATTGGTGAATGGAATTAAAACTCCGTTCCTGACACCTGCCATGCCCTCGCACATACGAGGTCTTGGCCGAGTCTTGCCAAGGTATATGCTATCCGTCCAAACGTTTCTCGGATATCTATTTATACATGTACCGGGTGTCTTAAAATGAATTACATCTAGTATGCTTTGAATTTCCCATAATGCAATCTAAAATTTTACTTGAAATTATCAAGACTGTAAGTCTATGTCAAATTAGAGGTTAGCAGGTTAGATTTTGCGTCAGTCTGTGTCAAAACTGCCGCAAAATCTAACCTACTAACTTTGAATTTGACATAGACTTACAGTCTTGCCAATATCAAGTAAAATTTTAGATTGCATTATGGGAAATTCAAAGCATATTAGATGTAATTCATTTTAAGACACCAGTTATCTATTTACATAGCTGGGAGCAAATTTAGAACAAAATATTATATTACTGTGTAAAAACTAAAAGAGAAAATTTGAAACTAATGGAAGACGTAGTTAATAACCAACAGATGGTGAAGCAATCGACGTACATTCTTTCACAAAAATACTGAACGATGATATAAACCAGTTTAGGAGAAGCTTAAATAGAAAGGTAAAATATACAGCTACAAAAGCTCTGCCACCAAACCAGGTCGAAAAGGGACAAATGCAGAAGAAGAAGAAGAAGACTTTCTTCACATACTGATTCTGATTCCAATTTCCTGCCATTCGCACTTTATATCTGCTTTGGTTGAAACATTAATTTATTTGCAATCAAAACCGTAATTGGCGTATTTATTTAAAATTGTGGGTTCACAGCGAATCAATACTTGTTATTGTTTTTTAGCCCAGATCCTTTTATATAAACTAGAACATTGCAAATGGCACGAAGTTAAACGAGAGACACTAAGAAAAGCAGAGAAAGCCTAAATCCATTTGGTTAGAAAGTAGAAATAGAAAAAGAAGAAGAAGAATGTAATTACGTTTCCAAAAATACATTGGATCTATTTATTAAAAATTGTGTTTAAAGTGGTAAAATATCGAGCCCGTAAGTTTTATTGTTTTCCTGCCAGAAACAGTCTACCATAAACCACAAACTTGGGAAGGAATGAAGCTAAACGATGATACACCTGGTTGAAAAGAAAAAATAGAAAAAGGAGAAAGACGTCATTACTAAACCTAAACTACTTTATCTTATAGTGATGATAATGCCCATTTACTGGTATTATTGTCAAGTGGTATCTTCAAAAACCATTTGAGTAGTATTAGGTTATTGATAGATAAATTTTAACATTTCTAAGGAGAGGGTTTATATTTTATTCGTTTAAGTGCATTTCTTTTTGATAATCACATCTGTCCAAAATTGTACTAAACCTACTTATTAAAAATCATGTGTGGTATGGTAGGTTAAATAGTTGTATCAAGCAGTTATAACGTTTTTTATCAGAGATCGTCTTACATTCAACGTTGGAAAACAGCTAAACATTAAAAGAAGTGCAGAAAGCCTACGTCCACCTGTTTGAGAAGGGACAACAGAAGAAGAAGAATATTAACATCATTACTAAACATAAATTTTTTCCTCGTATAGTAATGAAAGGACATTTACAAATATTTGTGCCACTTGGTAGCTTGAAAATTCATTTGACTAGTATAAGTTAGTTTGTTCATAAATGAATGTTAAAATTCTATATCTATATCAATTTATTGAAAATTATTTTGTCGAAAACAAACGTTTCCAAAAATGAACTTGACATATTCGTTAAACATTATGTGTGGTAACGGCGGTTATGTACTTGTATCAAGCAACTCCGAGACCTTATTATATATATTACCAACTTGGGGAAGAACAAACTTAAATACAGAGAGATTGAGAGAAGTATTGCAATGCAATGTTTGTAATATTAAATAAATATCTTAATAAGTTAAATTTTGGGCAATTTATAAATCGCACAATTCTCAGATTTAATACTTTTGTACTGTGGTTTTACTTTGCCTGTCAATCAATTACGGCTGGTTAAAAATGAAATGCAATACTTAATGCACAAATAAAAAGGTTGAAAAGCCCCTCTTTCTATTTTTATCTAATTGCAATATTTATTTACGCTAGCTCTCGGCAAAACACAAGCGCTATTCTCAGGGTGGGATTGAATTTAACTATCGCCATAAATTTTAGGTTATTTGACTTGGAGTAGCTCATTTGCTCGCTCTCAGCAGATAATATTAGTAATCTCTATTTGACAAATAACACACAAAATGCGGCCAATGCACAGCGTATTTGAACGTTTAAACTTGTTAAAATACTGTGAAAACGCGTCAGGTCAGGTAAGTTATTTTTCCGCTTGGCAACTAATAAAAATACATTCCCTTGCTTGTATTTTAGGATGATGTCACCGCCTCTTGCTTGTTCTGACGTAGAATAGACGCCGACCGTTCAATTGTTTTTTGGTCGCTTGGATTCTCGCCAAATTTTGCACAATTTACCCACGCTACGCAATTTTTCAATTATTACGGCGCAGCTGGACCGTTGGAAATCTGCTAATCCTTTTCGGCAAGGTATGATCTAGTTGTTTGATGCATTTCGCAAACCTAACCCTCAAATCGCATGCCTAATCCTACCTCATTGTGATGGCTTCGGAGCTGCTCGTACTGATGCTACTTGGATTTCCTACTAGAGATGCTTCCCCTGATACAGGTGTCGACGGCGACGCTCTTGCAGACTCGGCTGATTACTTGCAGTGCCGATTTCTGGGCCCCGATGACTAATTTGCTCGTAATAGAACTTCGAAATTTTCATGTACTGGCTGCCGAATCTCAGCCGCAGATGGGATTGGGAAATTTTATATTTTATACGGTAATATGCTCGTTTATTAATATAAAATTGTAGTTAAATATGGGGCACAAATTCGACAAACTTCAAATAAAAATTAATTCAATTGTTCTCCTCCCCTCTTAAACAAAAAAGCATCAGGTTGCTAAGCTATTGTGATCTGATAATGAAAGGTTACAAATGAAAAATAATTTGAGTACATAATTAATCTTTAGAATTTTCTTAAATCTAAATTATTGTATTTAACCTTTTAATTAAAATTGTCCGATAGCGTTGCACACACAAACGTTATTTATTTATTATTGTCACTGCTCTGCTCTGCACTATTGCACTTTATTTTTAAATACACTGATTTTTGAGTTCACCATTTTAGCGTTACAATCTTTTTTCATCTGTTGCCTTCTTCTAGCATTGGTCTTTGTAATTTTCTATATTATATTATGCTTCATCTTGCTTTACCTTTCTGATTTGTTCACTATCTTCACTATCCTTTGCTTTTACTTAACAACTACGCTCCTTTTAAAATGCAGCTAACAAACCTTGTGTGTCAAATAAATTTTATGTGTGCGGCATTACATGTGCACACACCTTGATTTTTTAAATTATATTAATTTCTTTACAAGCCAATTCAAACTCTTTGAAACATGCTTTGCTTTGCGTGCCTTTCTCAGACTGATTACTGTTTCTCGCATCTCATTATCAATGCATTTAATATTTTACTTTAGTTTAAAATTGCAATTATATAAAATATCCCAACTCTGTGTTTTATTGAATCGGTTAATTATCTTGCGCTGCAAACAGTGCCAAGTTGTGGGCTTAATACCATCTCCGTATATCAACTCTTCGTCGACTTTGTTGACGTGGGGCAACCAGAAAAGAAAAAGTCGTAGAGTGATGATAATGCCCCTTTCTTAGCACTTGTATCAATCGGTATCTTCAATATCTATTTAAATAATATTAGCTTCTTGGTAGAGTAGTTTTAGGATTAGTAAGGGGAGCGAGTTGTTTGAGACATGTATTTATTTGCCATTCCAGTGTTAACAGAGGTTAAATACTAGTAGACACCAATGTTTGTATCCGAGGCTGTACTGCCATATACCACGTATTACTCTGCGCTTGAATGATCAATCAACATTACGTCGCTCAGCGCAGCTGGCATAGAAGACTATAAATAGCTCCACACCGACGATAAGTTCTTAGTGCGACTTTCACTCTGATGATGTTAGCTGCAAGGTCTTGCAAAACGTCAGTCAATATCGGTGCAAAAACAGCAACACGACCAAATATGAGTAAGTATCCTCGTTCTCAAGGTACTCAAAATCACAAGCCACCAAAGAGCATGGCCATCGCGTGGAATCTTGCTTGAGTTCTCAAGGTGCAAGGCACATTGAGTTAGGGAATGCTGGGTGTTTATCCACAAAGACTAGGCGATCTAAGCCAAAATTCTATGTTAACAAGAATCCTTTGTTTATGACACCTTTTCAATAGTGTAATTTAATTATTCATTATAAATTATATGTACTCACGGCTGTAAAATATCTTGGATCTAGCATATAATTCCTATTGCTTTTCTATTCCAGATCGTACTACGTGAACTACCAATATGAAAAGGAATGAACTTAAACAGCTTGCGTGCACCTGGTTGAGCAAAGGCAATAGAAGAAAAATAAGAAGAATGACGTCATTACTAAACACATGCAGTTTTATTCTGTAGTGTTGCTAATACACATCTTTTAGCATTAGCATCACTTGGTATGTTCAAAATTATTTGATTAATGTCAGGTTGTTGATTAACTAATAATAGAATTTTAAGTGGCGTGAAAATAATTAAATTAAACATAGATGTGTTAAGAGGAGGCATTTATTTATCACCAATTCCTTTGTTGATAACAGGTTTTCAACGCAATAGTTAATAATTATATTAGTTCAACATTATGGGCGTTTAATGCTGATAAATACTTAAATCGAAATTGCAACTCCTATTGTTTATCTATGTGACATCGTATTAAATAAACCACAAACTTGGAAAAGAGCGGAATTAAACAAAGAGAGATTAGGAAAAGCAGGGGAAACCTAAGTCCACGAGTAACGTTGAAATATTTAAAGACGAAGGTTTTGATTGAGACAATTATTTATTTGCACTTCCTTTGCCGATAACGTGACAACATATTTTAAGAGTGGACTTGATCCACTACAAATTATGTGTTCTGAGCGGTTAAATACTTGTTTTCAGAGATTCGAGATTCGGAGAAGCAAATGGGACGACGTACACAGGGCTGAGAAGGCGCAAAAAAAGACGAAGAAGAAAAAACTAACAACGTTGTTACTGCGTGCGTGCTCTTTTATTGTATGGTGATGGTACTGTCCATTTTCTAGCATTTGCATCTCTTGCTGTCTTTGAAACCCATTTGATTATAGTTACCTCATTAGTAGAGTAGAGTTGGAATTTCTAGAGGGAAATATTTTGATAGATACACTTATTTGTTTGAAATTTCGTTGTTGATCACATATTTTTCTAAAAGTGTACTCGAGCTATTTATTACGAATTATGTACGTTTATAGCGGTTAAATGCCTCTATCAAGCCTGCAGTCCATTGTTTTTATAACCGTGAACGTATTACATAAACAACAAACTTAGAAACAAACGAAAATAAACAAACAACGATTAAAAAGCAGAGGAGGCCTGTGTGTACCTGGCTGAGAAGAAAAAAAAAACTATGCCAACGCTTAAAACTGCTCGCCCGAGATGTGAAATAGCTGAAAGCTATCTTGTTGGTTTCAAATGTGTCGAAGTTAAGGGGAAGGTGTCCGACTCACCCTAGGGGTTGAATACGATCAAGCTAATGCCTTTCGTTAGTTAAACAATGTTGACATTATAAAGGCACCGGAAACAAGGCTGATCGTATTAAAAGCTCCAGACTAATTTGTGTCAGAATAATAGTGCACACAAAATCAAAGCAACAACTTACCGTTCGATGGCTTTCACTATAACAATATTAATTATAGGTAAAGTACTTACTAAATGCAAAAATATAGTCAATCATTTATATGGGCAGAGAAATAAATGAAGTCAACTTAATAATTACACAAGTGTTTAACTTGACATGATTTAATTGTTTTGTTATCAATTACAACGCAAACAGTTGTTCAAAGGCCAATGTTCAGTTTTAAATTTTAGTACAAGTACAGATCTGTATAGCAAAATTCGTAAGACTAAAGCTACGGAACAAAATAAGACTTGAACCAAACGTGTCCGCATAAAACACTTATGTAATAACATAGAACAGATATCTTTACCAGTGCGAAAAGTGCTTCCAAGGGTGTCAGTTATTTGAAGTTTAACAATTATGCATGCAACAAGCATAGTTATATGAACAATTAGTTGCAATATTTTAAAATAAAATGTTTAATTGCCAACTGAATAAAGTGTGCGATTCATGGTTCATCAAAATCGTGGCACATACAGCTTTTCACAAAAGTAAAGATTCAAATTGCACAATTTAATTCCATCAGCACATGGCTAACACATTATATGAACGACTTAATCAGTCAGCTTTATTACCAACCACAACTCCATATAGTTCTAACTCGAAAATACCACCCACAAGTGCCGGCAAATCAAAAGCCAAGTCACAATTAATGTGGATAAATTTAAATAAGGGGAAGAAATACAGGCCTAAAAGACAAAAAGAGCAATTACTTAATTATAAATAACATAGTTAGTTACACACCAACGGATGAAATGGGACTTCATGCAATTGTAGGTTTTTTTTATATGGTGAAACCAAAAGGTGGAATCAAAGATACCAATCTTGGATCCTACATAAAAATAAAAAGCGAAAATACTCCCAATCACCGAAGGAAAAAGATAAGCAAGTGGCGAAACCTATAGAATCAAAACAACGCAAACCGCCACCAGTAATAGTTAGTGAAGTAACAGATTACAATAGATTAAATCGGGAATTGAAAGATAAACAACTGAAGTTTAAAACAGCCATGTTAAGTAATAATCAGGTCAAGATCAATGTAGAGAATGATCTTGAGTACAGAACACTAACCAAAGTCATGAATGAATATAAACATCAATGGCATACGTATGAAAACAAACAGACCCGACCAATTCGGGTAATAGCCCGAAATCTACACCCATCTTGTAGTGTAACTGAAATAAAGCAGGAGCTACTAGACAGAAAATTTCTAATCGTGGACGTTGTAAACAAAATAAAAAAATTGAAAAAGGATAACCAGGAAACAAGAATTCCACTGCCTATCTTTATGTTAACCTTTAAACAGGAGGAGGATATCAAAAAAATCTATAGCATTGAACATTTATGTCATATGAAAGTTAAAATAGAGGCAGTAAAAAACAGCAAGCTGATCCCACAATGTAAAAAATGCCAGAGATATGGACATACGCAAAAATTCTGTGCACGCGAAGCTAAATGCGTTAAATGTGCAGCGAATCATCTAACACGTGATTGTGATAAGCCCAAAAGTGCTATGCCAATCTGCTCAAATTGCGGTAAAAATCATCCTGCAAACTACCGTGGATGTGAAATTGCGAAAGAACTGCAGAAAAGACGAGAAGAAGCAACAAAAAGGAATGTAACAAATCGCGGGACAAGAGAGTTCACTGCCAGAAGAACAACTGCCAACCTATCTTATGCAGCCGCAGTTCAAAATGCTGAAGTACAAGATCAGAATGTCCTAACTGACAACAAACAGGCCAAAATGAATCAACCAGAACAACAGACACTAACGCAAATGATGCAAAGCCTAATGTCTAGATTCGATGCTCAAGAGGAAACAATGTATCAGTTTTCTCAACGGCTAACCAAGTTAGAGAGCAATATTAGTGGAGCTAAGGCTCGTAGAATTAACTAATGGTCAAAAAAGATATTAGGATTGCAACATGGAATGCCAATGGTCTTCTAGCTAGAAAAGACGAAATGCAAATATTCCTAGATACCCAAAACATTGACATATGTCTAATATCAGAAACACACCTAACAGAACAATCATATCTGAAAGTAAGTGGGTATAAAGTATACCATACGATACACCCTCATAACCAAGCAAGAGGCGGGAGTGCTGTCATCATCAAAGAGTGCATTAACCACTATGAAGAGAAACACCTCCAAAGAGAAGACATACAACTAACAATGATCAGCATTAAATCGCTCAAACAGAATTTAGTAGTTGGTGCTCTCTATTGCCCTCCTAGGTTCAATCTAAAAAAACAAGACTATACAAATATACTACAACACCTTGGCGAAAGATTTATTGCAGGAGGCGACTTTAACTCCAAACATACAGACTGGGGATCTAGAATCACTTCCACAAAAGGTAAAGAGCTAAGAGAAACAATCAAGGATCTAGGATGCAATTTTTACACTACAGGTAAGCCAACATACTGGCCAACGGATATTAATAAAATCCCTGACCTACTAGACTTCTTCATAACTAAGAAGATATCGCCAAACTTCATAGACATTGAGGAAAATTTTGACCTAAGTTCAGATCATTCGGCAGTGATTCTAACGCTAAGTGAAAAAATAATTAAAAAAGAAAGTAGACCTGCATTAACCAATAAAACAACCGACTGGGAAAGCTTTAGGGCGGAATTACATTGTAATATTAACCTAAGAATAGAGTTGAAAACTAAGCAGCAGCTGGAATTTGAGACAGAACGGTTTAATGAAATTATTCAAAATGCTGCTTGGAACAATACAAAAGAAATCACCCATAAAGCGGTAGGCTATAACTATCCCATGGAAATAAGAGAATTAGTAAAAGAAAAAAGAAAAGCCAGAAGGAAATGGCAACAAACTAGAGATCCTACTGATAAAAATTCTCTAAATAACAAAACACAGGTATTGAAGCGCGAAATTCGGAAGCTAAAAGAGGAGTCACTTAATAACTACCTAAAGGAATTATCAGCAGAAGCAGACACAGAGTACTCTCTTTATAAAGCAACAAGTAAGTTAAAACGACCAGTGACGCAGATGCCTCCTATAAGAACAGCTGATGGTAGCTGGGCGAAGAATAATAAAGAAAAAGCACAGATCTTTGCCAACCATCTTGAAGAAGTATTTACGCCAAACGTAACACTAAACGATTCTGTGCTACAAGACCATGTAAATCAGGAAGAGGAGGCTATCACATTAGTCACACCACAAGAAGTTGCTAACGAGATCAACACTAATCTAAACCGCAAAAAAGCACCAGGGTTCGATCTAATCACTGGTGAGATTCTAAAACAATTGCCGAGAAAGGGATTAGTTATGCTAACGTATCTATACAATGCGTCATTTAGACTAAAACATGTACCTAGCAGCTGGAAGGTAGCAGAAATAATAATGCTGGAAAAGCCAGGTAAACCAACAAACGAGGTCAAATCCTATAGACCTATCGCTTTGCTGCCAGTAATCGCCAAGGTATTCGAGAAGCTTCTGCTGAAACGATTAAAACCAATAATTGAAAGAAAAGGATTGATCCCCGATCACCAGTTCGGCTTCAGGAACAAACACTCAACTATAGATCAAGTGCACCGGATTACGAATCTAATAGAGAAAGTGTTAGAAGAAAAACAAGTGTGCTCCGCTATATTCCTCGACGTTGCGCAAGCCTTCGACAAAGTGTGGCACGAAGGCTTGATGCATAAACTGAATCACCAGCTTCCGAAAGAATACGCTGAACTCCTGAAGTCGTACGTGTATGGCAGATTGTTTAGAATAAAACAGGAAGATGCATTTTCTGATCTAAAAGAAGTAAAGGCAGGAGTACCGCAAGGCAGCGTTCTGGGCCCAGTTCTTTATCTGCTATATACCAGTGATTTACCACAACCAGAAAATGTAATGACTGCTACCTTTGCAGACGATACTGCAATCTTAGCAGTAGGCAAGGACACCGAGGAAGCTACAGAAAAATTGCAACTAGCGTGCAATAAAATTAGTAACTGGACAAAGAAGTGGAAAATAAAATTAAACGAACAAAAATCAACACACATACACTTCACTAACAAATTCGTACGAGAACAGTTTCAGATATCGATCAACGGTAACGTCATACCGTATGAAAATACAGCAAAATACTTAGGTATGACTCTCGACACGCGTTTACGATGGAAGGTACATGTGAAAAAGAAAAAAGAAGAACTAGGACTGAAATATAGAAAACTGTATTGGCTCCTGGGGCCAAATTCCCAGCTGTCGACACACAACAAAGTTATAATATACAACCAGATATTAAAACCAGTCTGGCTTTATGGCATACAACTCTGGGGATGTGCCAAACAGAGCAATATTAAAAAAATACAGACTTTCCAAAATAAAGTACTCAGAAACATCGTGAATGCGCCATGGTATGTACGTAACAGTGACATCCATCGTGACCTTGGAATCGTGGATGTTGCTAGTGAGATAAAACGCTTTGCTGCCAAACACGAAGCGAGATTGCATGATCATGTCAATCCAGAAGCCATCCAACTCCTGGACAACGAAGGGTTACTTAGAAGATTGAAGAGGAAGAAACCCTTTGAACTTGTGTAGTACGTGAGTGCAAAAGCAGAGCATAGTGTGAATTAGTGAAATCTTATGGACACCAATGGGTGGACATTAGCCTTTAAGTTTGCATCTTTTAGTTTAGAAAAAAATTAATGGTTGGTCTTACAGACCAGTTTTAATGCTACTGTATTAATAAAAAAAAAAAAAAAAAGATACCAATCAATGCAAACGAATTCGAAGTAACATTTGCTTCATATGTCGCCTAAAGCCCGATAAAATCGGTTAATTACAAATTAAACTGGTAAACGAAGAATCATCCATACAATTATTGCTTTCATTGCATCAAAACAAAAGGTGCCAAGTGCAAATATTAGTGCCAACACACTCAACAATTCTCTAGGTAGCATAAACCACGTTTCAAATTATAAGCCGAATAGGAAAATATACTTCGTTTCAAATCAAAACCATTACAAAGACGAAGAAGAAGAAAAGGGTAAAAAATTAAAATGTAAATGTTTTGTTTTAGCTTCTGTTTATATTGTTATGGTCTTAGGCCCACGACCCGATTCTGCTAGCAGTACAACTTAAGAAACAAGTCAATAAGCACAGAGTTGGGGTGTTTTATGTAACTGCAATACTAAGCTTAAATTTCAATCAGTAAATGCATTACAAAAGAGATGTCACTATTAATAATTGAATTGAGTAAAGAAAGCAAAGGGCAAAGCTTTTTTTTCACAGGGTGGAAGTTGACGTTCAAATTAATTAAATATTAGGTTTGTGCAGAATGAATGGCCGAGCCGAAAGAAATGAATAGTCACAACAAGGTTTGCGAAGTGCATATCAATAAAGCGTAGATTTCAATGTAGCTAAGCAGGGAAATTGTGAGCAATCTAAAAAGGTATAGGAAGCCAGAAGAAAATAATAATACGTTGCAAACAGCAGATAAGAAGTCAGACGGCAAGACATAAAAAGCAAGTGAAAAGCAGACAGATGGACATGAAAAGCAAGTAAAAAGCAGACAGAAGAAGATGGAAAAGCAATTATTAAAAAATAAACTCTATAAAATAATCAGTACAATTAACGCGGGTGGAATAGAGCAGAGTAACTAATAAAACGTGTTTGTGGCGCAAAGAGAACTTTTAAAATTAAGAAATGGACAATATTTTAGTTATAAGACATTTGTAAATATAATTTGTAATCAAATTCATTTCCATAATGTATTTAACCCTTAGACTGCGGAAACCGGGTCTCAAGTGACCCGGACTTTCTTTTTTTTTACATAATTCTACCGTTTTTCAATATACTGCTTTGGATGTTTGCGTATTCCTCAAAGCTGTTGTGGAGATGCTGTAGAATAAATTTCGTTGAAAAATGTCTTGGTATACCTGAGATAAACCGCTCGGGTCACTTAAGACCCGGTTTTCGCGTTTCGCTCTCCATTGTTTTTTTTTTCTTGTTTTCTGGAGTATAACACTGAGTAAAATAATAGGCAAAAAGAATGGATCCTAATAAAATTCCCCTTACGGAACAACAATTGTATGACGAACTAATGCGTGATGATGACGAAAACGACTTTCATTTTTTGTCTGAGGACAGTGGCAGCGATAAAAGTGAAGCAGAATATGAAGAATTTTTTAGTCTGTAGGTCAATAAAAATAGAAGTTTTATGATTATATTATCATGTGCAAGTATGTATTAGAAAAACAGATACTGTAGTGTTTTAAAACTAATTTAAAAAAAATTAATTCGATCCGGGTCACTAGAGACCCATTTCCGCACTCCGCGTAACTGAAATTATTTCCGCCGGGCGAATGTTAATTTGCTCAAAACCAATTTCCGGTGCCTTGGTAACCATAATAATAGATTAAATTTTGTTTTTAATAACGGAAATAAGAGAGAACAAATGAATAATTAAATTAAGCTTGACATGTAGTTTTGTACTCCACTTCAATTAAGGTTTTCATGTAATAAATTAACATATTTCGAGTATATCATTGTGTTAAGCAAGTGTTGAAGTTTACGTGGGAACGTTTGTGGCGATTTTCCCAACAATAAAATTAAATTTCCACTGAAAGCACCTACGAGGTTTCCGGTAGCCATCTACATCAGGATTTCGATGTTGAATTCCGGCCAAAAATAGGGTTCAAAGCCAGGGATTTCTACTGCGACGCATCAGGCAGGAGTTCAGGAGACCGACCAACAGCAAAAAACACCGGAGGAAACCGTTCCAGAGGAAGATACCAGCTGGGGCCCCTTTCCGAACATTGCGAAGAACACACCAAATTTTAAGGGATTGTTTTAACCTAAAAGATTTAGTGTTAGGTTCGGGAAACGTGTGTGCATACGAGACTAGACCTTGCTTATCAAGATTCAAGCATATCCTAGCATCCAACGAAGGCGCAATTCAAATTATAAGGTAAAAAAAATTGCGAGATTTAGTCGGCGTCCCTTCTGACGTCATACAAATGATGATAATAATAACCGCCGAAGCGCTACGATTTGAATAAATACCTCTGCGAATGTTCACAATTTTGATTACTTTAAAGTCAACAACGCTGCCTGCACGATACGAACCATTTCGTAGGTTTTGACATATTGCATACAATAACTACTGTGTATTGGAACTAATTCAGGTGTACATTAGCGCACCAAATCAAATAAAAATTACAATCTATTAGGAATTCACCCTTGGGTTGTTCTACTGAGCTAGCGTTTTGATAATAAATTGCAGATAAATAAAATACTTAAAGGGCATACTACCATTTATTTTTGATCAAGTAAAAAAATATATAAAACACATTAAATTTTTAATCAGTCTAAAATTAAATTAAATTTGATAAGCACCACAAAAGTCAATTAATAATTCTTAGAACAAACCATAGCAATACATCAATAATTTATGTATTTTAATGTGCATATTTTTTAATTGTAGTGAATATTTTATATTGATGGTGTATGTTAATTAATTACTATTGCGTACTTGACCTATTCTTTAAAAAAATACGGAGGGTAGCTACTTGTATCAGCTCTGTAACTCCTAGTATATCTCTGACCGGTAGCATATTATAAACCACAAAGAAAATTCCGGAATTGCTACATAAACGCTAAAGGACAAGCACTTTATCAATGCCAGTCAAATCAAAAGCTTTAACAAGGGACCGAAAACCTAACAAAGAAACGCATTTGATTTGGATCCAATACCGTTGGAGGCATCGGGAGGTAGTAATAAATCCGTGAAAACTCAGGTAATGTATTATTAATACCGTCGGTAGCCATGAGTTGGGTTTATCAAACAGAAGCATTAAACCTGCGTCCATGCATAATGGATCAGACCCTTCGTGTCCAATTTATGACCGACCCTGCGACGAGTATAATTCGAAAAGTTTATTTGCGCCACCGGATGGCACGCCGAAATTCCAGTTGTTACAGTTTCGGAAGAATTGCGTTTCCGCTGCGATGGACAATGGTTGTCTGTAAACGACATCCCACAGCAAGCGAAGCGTCTGGAAAACGGTCACGTCCCATACAAAAGGCTTGCGAGGTGTGTCTACTATGTGCGACGTTAAATAAGCACTAAAGCAGCATGTGTTTATTTTGGACGTGTTTGTGGACGCTGGTCACATTTGCTCCTTATCAGTCCACTAGGTGCAATGCTAGGGCAGATTAAGGGCTGGGAAATAATTGCCCTTATATGAAATTCCTAAAGGTGAAAGCGATGCCCCGCAACGAGCAGGCTTACCAAGTGCTCTCCTTTAAGCGCAAATAAGTGGGCAAATTGCTATTTCAGACAAGGCTGTTATTAAATTTAGATAAAACTTTGTATACTGAATTCAAGTGGCGTCTAATGTGGTTTAGCGGCGTTTCTAAAATATTTAAATGGCCTGGTTGCAAAATGTTTTCTACTCATAGTTTGCTAAGCAAAATTCTTTCGCTCGAGTTGAAACGCCTTCATTAATTCCAGAAATGTTTCAGTTGGAAAGTTGTAATTGCTGTATTCAACTCCAAATAGTGGTAAAATCACTCCTAATTATATTTTGTAGATCCTGTTTACGCAAATTCTAATAAAAACTATTTTTTCATTCTATTGAAACTGCATGCCAGTGTAGTAAAAAATTTGAAGATATTTGTTACCACTTTCAAAAATTGCCACAACCTCTGTTTTTATGTTGGTTGCAAAATATAGTCTAGAAAGTATCCGGAATTTTAGTTTTAAGAACTGTCATGAAATTTCCTTTTTGAAAATCCTGGGCCTCTAAAATTTTATGTGAATATTGTCAGGGTAGTAGGTCATGTGGAAAACAACATTTCTGAAACGTTTGAGATCAGTCAGGGTGTTCGGCAGGGCTGCGTGCTCTCCCCGCTGCTATTCAATATATATTCCGAAAAACTATTCCAAGAAGCACTTGATGAAGGGGAGAAAGAAGGCATTCTACTAAATGGCGTACGTATCAATAACTTTAGATATGCAGATGATGCTGTCCTGCTCGCCGATACTGCTGAGGGACTTCAAAGACTAATAGAGAAGGTAGCAAGAGTAAGTGAAGCATGTAACATGCGGCTAAATACAAATAAAACAAAGGTCTTGATAATCAGCAAAAACGAGACCATCACAGGTCAATTCCATGTTAATGGTACTCCACTACAAACAGTTACAACAATAACATATCTGGGAATATCTTTGAACAATAATTGGGACCAATTACAGGAAATAAAAATCAGAATTGGAAAAGCCAGAACCGCCTTCAACCGCATGAAGAATGTACTATGCAACATGAAAATAAATCTTCAACTTCGAATTCGTACACTGAGATGTTACGTTTTTTCAATACTGTTGTATGGCGTCGAAGCTTGGACATTAACTGATGCAAGCTGTAAACTTCTAGAAGCCTTCCAAATGTACGTTATCGACGCATGCTTAGAATCTCCTGGGTATACCATGTATCGAATGAAACCGTACTCCAACGCATAGGAAAGGAAAAAGAAATAATGCAAACAGAGAAAGAAAACTCTTTTACTTTGGGCATATTATGAGGAATAGTAAATACAGCTTGCTACAGCTCATAATACAGGGTAAATTTGATGGCAAGAGAGGACCTGGACGCCGCAGAATATCTTGGTTACGCAACTTAAGGCAGTGGACAGGAATGACATCAGTAGATTTATTCCGAACAGCAGTTAATAAAATTAAATGGGCCAGAATGATCGCCAACGTCCATTGAGGATAGGGCACATTAAGAAGAGTAGGTAATGGATAAAACAGAAAACAACCTTATATGTCAAATATGTTTTTTTCTGAGAAACTAAAAAGAATACCTTTTCCGGATACCTTCTAGACGTACTATATATCGTCAACAGTAACCACAAGAGAGGTCAAACATGTATATGTATGGCTATCTCATCAATTTCCGAATTGCTTAAGGTATAAATTCAAGTCCTTTGGTAAAAATCAGCATGCTGATGTTGGTTTCTTGATTTAGAAAAGAACTTTTCATCACAGGCAAATACAAGAAAGTAAGCAACAATGTTTGCTTTATTAAGGTTAACTAAAAGTATATTAGAGATATTAGAGAGTAGATCAAGTGAAGTATGAAAATCAAACTTTACATGAAACGAATGTTTTCTAGTTTGACAGTTCAAATTTAGTGTTGATACTTGCAACAGTTATTTTACTAGAGAAAAATTGAAAACAATCCCTATCTCAGAAAGAAATCTGTGGTGGACTTCGTTCTGCATTTGGTGACCAAACGCTTTCGCAGAAGACTCTTTATAGGTGATTAACGAATTTAAATTTGAACGAATTTCACTCAGCGACGATTTCGCCCAACTTTAACAGTTACTGGAATAAACATAGACGCAGTGCGAAGAATAATTCAGGAAGCCAATTGAGTCACATATAAAATTATTAGGAGCACCTTGGGCATTGGCATGACTACCATAAACAAGATTTTACATAATCATTTGGCTGTAAGGAAAGTCTATTGCCAGTGGGTACCACACAGTTTAACAGAAGCATAAAAACCATAGCGTGTGGAATGGTTAAACAAAACTCTCAAGAAATACGATAAAAGTCGGTCTCAAGCAGTTTACAATATCATAACTGGTGACGAAAGCTGAATATATGCATTTGAACTCGATTTTAAGCGGCAGTCTGCACAATGGGTGTGTTTCCAACAGATCTTAAACCAATCAAAATAAAGCAATCTCTCACACCCGTCGTGCTTGAAATTAAATGTGTGGTTGCCGCAAAATGGTACCTGCCAAAAGTTATTCAAAAAGCTCGTTTACGGCGCCCAAGAAGTGAGATCGTTCTGCACCATGACAATCATTCAAGCAATACTGTACATCAAACAAGAAATTTTCGAGGCTTCCAGGTCAGAATTGCCACTCATCTCTCATACAGTCCCCAACTAGAAACTTTAGATTACTGTCTATTTTCTCAACTAAAGGATAAAATGCGTGGTGTGCGATTTGCAACTCCCGAAGATGCTGTAAAGAGCTTCAAAAACCTTGTTTCTGAAGTGCCTCAAAAACAGTGGATTTTATGTTTTGAAAATTGGTTTTACCGAATGCCTAAATGTATAGAGTTTAAGGGCAAATATTTAAAAAACAATAATAAAAACAATGTTTAGCTACAAAACTTTGTTTTATTAGATTGTAGAAATCTAAAGTGCTACCCTCGTATCTATGCATATCTGTTGAATTCCACGAATTTCACAGAGATATGCATTGAGCCTTTTAGATAAATATTAAACTGAGCGATGTTGGTTTCTGACTTACAAAGGAACTCTTGTTCAAAAAATAATATAATAAACTAAGCAACAATAGTTGCTTCATTAAGGTCAATTCAAAGCCTATCTATAAATATCTGTTCAATTTAACTAGTTCCACACAGATATGTATTTAGCCTTTTTCATAAAATTCAACCGAGCAACGTTGGTTTCTGGATTTATGAAAGTAATCGGGTTCATAGACAAACGTAGGTAACTAAGTAACAATGTTTCCTTTATTAAGGTTAATATGTTGAATTCCACCAGTTGAACAGAAATATGCATTGAATTTCTTTGATAAAATTCAACAGAACCCTGTTGGTTTCTGAACTTACAGAAGAACCCCAAAAACCTAAGAAACTAAGCTAGGATATTTCTTTAATTTCAGTTCAATTGAAAGCATATCTATATATTGTTGTTTTAGCGGTCTAGTTTGTGCCACCTTGGCATTTAATAATCACCTTGGCATTTAATCATTATTTTGCTAGGAACAAAACTAAACTGTACACATTATAGTAATTAGATTGAAACGTATTGTGTGTTTGAAACTTGCAACGAATATTTCGCGTGCTCGAATAGTGAAAGTGCTTTGAGAAGCTTCTCCGAGATACAGCCGTTCATAGGCAGAAACTGCTATTCTAGCTGCCATTTGAGCTTTAAGGAAGCCAGTAGGTACTAACGCCAGAAGCTTATAGTAGCAACTACCAAAAGCTCGAAGCTAAACTTTTCGTTATCTTGCAACAAAGTAGAGGCAAATTTAATTATTATAAATAAACACACGCTTGAATTCCCGGAACGTGAAACTGTTCACGGTTCACGAACGAATTGCAGTAGATTACGCAATAGCCACAACGAGCGTGCTGCTGATTCAGCGAGCAAGCACAAAGCGCTTGCAGTATCTTGTTAACACATCGCTGTATCTGATTTCAAGCTACTGGAGTTAGGGCCGTATTCAGTGAATTTGAGTGGGGAATTTAAACATTGCCTGTAGATTCAGCATTAAGCTCGTGAACTATTCCGTGCTACTATGCATAGCGCATTTAACATTTATCTACTACCATTGTGTATTATTTTAATGTATTTCCTTGCATATATGTTTTATTACAGAGTATATATCTTTTCATCTAAACCGTTTGGTTTTCATTTCTGGCAGTCTTTGCATGTACAATTACAAAATTATAAGTGATCACGACCAGGCCGCAACGAGCAATATTGACACATTCCTTAACTGCACTGAGGTAAGAGCGGGTTTTGTGCTTCTACGACTGAGCTAACTAGCAAACAAAGAACGGGTTAAATTCATAGTAGAGTATAGGGCACGAAAAAAGCCACATTACATTGTTCAACTTTACGAGCTTCACAGAGATATGAACTGAATCCCTTTGATAAAATTTAACTGAGCGATATTGGTTTCTGGATTTACAAAATAACTGTTGTTCATAGAAAAACCTAAAAAACTAAGTAAAAAGATTTGCTATATTAAGGTCAACTAGAAGCATTTGTAGGAAAACATTTATTAATAATTACACGAGTTGGGCGTAGATATACATCGCAGTTGTTTGATAAGATTCAACCCAGCTATGTTGGTTTCCAGCTTTACTAGAAAACTATATTTATAGACAAACTTAAGCAACTAAAGAGAAATACTTGCGTAAGGACAACTACACACGTATCTCTGCATATCTGCTCAATTCGACGAGTTGAATATTCAACTCTTTTGTTAAAATTCAACTGAGCGATGTTGTTTTTTTTATGAGAGAAATGCAAGTTAAATTAGGCAATAATATTTGTTTCATTAAAGCCAACTAGGAGCATAACTATGCATATCTGGCTTATTTCACGGGTTGCACAGAGATATGCATTGAATCTTCTTGCTAACTCTCAACTTATTGATGTTAGTTTGTTGGTTCATAAAGTAATTCGTTTTCACTGACAAACGTGAGCTATTAAAGAACAATATATGGCTTATTAAGGTCAACTTGAAGCATAACTATTTATAGTTATTGAATTTCTCGAGGTGCACGGCGATTTGCATTGAACTCTTGTGATAAGTTTCAGCTGAACAAATTTGGTTCCTGGATATACTAGAGAACTAGCATTTATAAACCAACGTAAGCAATTAAAGAACAATACTTGTTTACGTAGGTCAACTACAATCGTATCTATACATATCTGCTCAATTCCACGAGTTGAACAGAGATATGCATTGGACCTTTCCTTAAAATTTAACTGAGCAATTTCGTTTTTTTTTTAATTTACAAAGGTACTCGCGATGATAGACAAATGTAAGTAATTAAGCAATATTGTTTGCATTATTAAAGCGAACCAGGAGCGTTACAATGCATATCTGGCTAATTTCACGAGTTTCACAAAGATATGCGTTCAATCTGCTTGCTAAAATTCAACTTAATGATGGTGATTTGTAGGTTTACAAAGTAGATCGTCTTCATAGACAAACGTAAGCTATTAAACCAAAATTTTTGGCTTATTAAGGTCACCATGTAACATAACTATCCATAGCTATTGGATTTCACGAGTTGCACGAAGATATGCATTGAACGGTGATGAGACATTTCAGCTGAGCAAATTTGATTTTTGGATTTACAAAACTACCTACGTTCATAGACAAATGTAGATAGCTAGCTAAAAGTGCTTGCTTTATTAAGGTCAAGTAGAAACAAATCTATACATTCTGTTCTCTTTCATGAGTTGTATAGAGATATGCATTGAAACTGCTTTGCTAAAACTCAACCTAGTGACGTTGGTGTCATCAATTTTACAAGTTGCGCAGGAATATGCATGAAATATGTTTAATCAAGTTCAATCTAGCAATGTTGACTAAACGATTTAGAAAAGAACTTGTGTTCATAGACAAACGTAAGAAACTAAGCAACAATATTTGCTGTATTAAGGTCGACTAGATGCATACCTCTGCAATTTTTCGAGCTATACATAGATATGCATTGCAGTTGTGTGATAGAATCCAGCTCAACAATGTTGGCTTCTGGATTTATTATAAAAGTAGTGTTTATATCCTAACGCAAAGAACAATTTTTTGCTTCATTAAGTTCAAATGCAAGTATATATACGTATATTAGTTCAATTACAATTGTTTTATGGAGACATACATTAACGTTGTATTTATAATCAAACCTAAGTAACTAACCAGGCATCGTTCATTAATGTCAACTAAGCATATTTATGCATCATATCTATTCAACTTCACGAGATGTGCATATACGTATATACATGCCATTTACTTGCTAAAATTTAATTCAGCAACGTTGTATTCTTGGTTTACAAAGTAACTATGTTCGAAGATAAACATAAGTAACTCAATAAGCAACACTGCTTATGCTTTAGTACGATCAACTGCAAGTATAGCTATGCATATTTCTGCAACTCTAGGGGCTGTAACCTGCTATACAGTCAATCTGTTAGATAAAATTCTATCGATATCGAATTCTTGGTTTACGGAACAGCTCTTGTTTATAGCCAAACGTAGGCAACTAAGCACCAATGTACATTATGGTCAATCGCAATTTCGCAGAGATATGCATAGGACTTGTTTGATAAAATTCAACGTTGACTTTTTGGCCTATAAAAGAACTTATAGACAAACGTAAGCAAGTAAGCAACAAGATTTTTTTTATTACGGTCAAACCTCACGAGTTTTACAAAAATATACAACTGAGCAACAGTTTTTGCGTTATTGATGTCAACTAGAAGCCTATCTGTTTGATTTCAAGGGTTGCACATAGATATGCATTGAATCTGTTTAATAAAATCCAAACATAATCGCTGGTCTTCCACCTTACCTTACCTTTGGGTGAAGATGTGTTTTATGTATTTCACATTGTCGTTTAATTTGAAATGTAGAACGTATTCTTCTTCTAATCTCAAAGGCTTCCAAAGAGTAATACTAAGGCATAGCGGCCATATGTTTAACCTAAAAAACACAGATTTAATTTTCATTTTCAAAATTGAAAAATGTATAGTAGCAGTGCAATGCCTAGGTCGTCAGATTTCAATGTATTATCCCAACTGTATGTTTAGCAAAATTGCAAAAGGAGCTTATACCCTTGGCATAAGTAAAATCTGACGGTTTTTTATGACATACGAAAGCGATCTAGTAAGGCAAGCACTTTGCACTTTAAAATAATGCAATTTTTAGAAGTAAGCGTTATGTATTGTAATGGATTACATTTAAGAATGTTAAGTTATTTTATTAACACAGTACAAGGGTTTGCTATTATTTTTAAAAAAATATTCAAATATTTTATTATTAAAAGAACAAAGATTAATTTTCGTATAATAAAAGGATATCAGAATTATTAACATGTAGGTATTTTGTAAAATAATGAAATAAAAATAAATTAAGTTGAACAATGAAAAATAAGAAACAGAAGTGTTCTAACATGATTTAAAAGTTACCTGAAATAGAGTGGAAGATTGATAGCAAATACTTATTTACGAAATGTTACCTATATAATATAGCGGGTGTTACTAAATGTGATAATAAATTATATAGAGTGTTGAACTGTAAAAATATGCAAAAACGATATCACTAGGGAGATGGTAATTTTATGTACACAAATAAATTTTCATAAAAATCATGTTATAATAATTTGTAAAAAGCTGAAATTTTGAAATAAACCTATTCATAATGTGATATAGTTGATCTGTTTGGTGTACGAAAGGATGTGATTAATGCCAAATTGTCGAGAACTAAAATAAAGCAAATTTTTAAACAAGAAGGTTGTACAATGAAGATAAGGGGAAGATGTGTATGGTAGCAGGACCATAATTTTGAATAGGTAGTACAGGCATTGAAGTAATTACTGAATCTGGATGTTGAATTTAGTTTATTGTTAATTAATTACAACATGTGAATTGGATAGCATGAGCTGCCTTCACTGGAAGTAGCACACCTCAGGTTTGTGGAATGGACATATTGAGAATTAGAATGGATTTTTCATTTAATAGTATTATACTTTGCTGAGCTTCTTACTGACATCTTGTGACTTGTACTTATTGAAGTGACGTCTTGTGAATTTTACCAGATCAAGGTTCACATTATTTAGTTTGTCGGCGTCTTATTTGGAGGAGACACATTTTATTTACTGCTGGAGGGTCTTGACGGGGTTCGTGTTTGCTGAGTTGTATGCTGATTGAAGATTTGGGAAGGAGACATTCTAGAGGGTGTTTGCGGTTCCTGACAGTTGGCTGAGTCTATACTGGGGTTAATCTGCAGCTTGAAGAATTTCTGTAAGCAGGTGGTATGCAGTTGGATCATTGAAAAGCAGATCAAGTTCTTTCGGCGAGTTACAGCTACAGGTGTTTATTGATCAAACTAAAATAAACAGTAAAAGAGTGAAGTGAGATAAATAAAAATGGACTACTTACTGTTTCATGTTTATTGAATGATAGGTAATGTAATAGAGAGATATTTCCGGTTGATATTACACGTACATAATTAGAAGTGACACCGACGTTCATAGAAATTGTCACAAATATTTGACGTAAGTTTTCTTTAAACAAATGATTTTTCAGGAGCAATAACAGTCTTGATATTGCGTGAACCGACTGTTTGTTTGATAGTAATCATGTTCTACTAAGCTAGAAATATTTAATAACTTAATAGTAACCATTCATATTAAAAGGCACATGAAGTATACTTGAATTCTTCTTAAATGAGAATTTGACTAAACCTAAATAGCATTCGTACAGTCAAACGTAACATATAGAAAATATCAAATAATTGTAGTGTAAAACAATTACATATACAACTCATATTGCAGTGTACAACAATTAATGCAGTATATATTATAAATATAAGCTGAGATTTAATAATAAAAACGATCAGCATTAAGTGTTTGAATCATTAACCTCGAGGTACCACGTTTCCAAGCCATAAAATTTTGTGTGTTTGGCTGCAACTCAGGCACCTTATTATAACGTTCTCTAAGTGGCATGATTAACTACCGTTGCTGAAAAATACAGATTGCAGTCTTCTCCGTATGCTCAGAATTAAAAATAGCCGGAACCAGCGCAAGTAGTGGAAACCTGACAGCCTCCAGGCAATTCCGTTTACCCTACTTGACAATACTCTGAAGCGTAACTATCATAGCATCATTTGTAGAGTTAAACGGAGTATCCAGCTAAATGTACAAATAAATGATTCGCGTTTAATTTCAATGATTAGATAAATTCACAACAACCGACTGCTCTACGGCGTAAACCGCAATCGGTTGTAACGTCGGGAACGTTTTCAATCGACTAGAGACAGTTCAACGTGGACACTTAATGGAGAAATAAAGACATAAAATAAACTTCTGTAATTTCTTTAAATAAAACCATGAAACCTTACTCAATAATTACGCTTCTTTGCAATCAACATTCGAAAAATTTTAAGGTAAAAAACTTTAGCTTGATTAAATAACTTTGTCTGTGTCATGCTAGATATATAAAAGGCGATAAAAGTAATAAAACCATGTGTCCGACCCGACAGCAGCAATGCAAAAGATATTGTTTCTGGCTTGATCTCTAATGCCTGGTGAAAAAAATGTGACAACTTCAACTTTTTAGTGCCGTACCGAGATTTTGTTTTGGTAGCTAACTTACGGTGTTGCAAACATTAAAAGTTTTGTGTTTCGGAGGTAGCTACTACTTGCTTCCAGATATTTAATTTAGCTACACCACGTTGAATTTACATGACGTTATTTAAATTTTATATAAACATATACATGATACATTACACAGGTCTATATTATTTATCATTATAATGGTGAGGCACTAACACCCCATGAAGGAGCTTGGCCTGCAAGGCGGAAGGTTAGAGCTTTCGTATCCTCGCTCTCACACCCGGCTGTCGCTTGTCAAATTCATGACACGTAGTGATGTGGTGAGCACCACGCATTAGATAACCTCATTATTACCCCTTGTTCTTTCAAACGCAGGTTCCCAATTATTTAAAGCTACTGGGTAGGCCGCCCGCCAGGCATCGATCTGGGATTTGAACTCCAGACTTCCGCGCCGCAGTCCGATGCTCTAACCATCAGAGCCACGCTGACTAATTATTTATCATTACATCAGTTATTTGGCAAACCTCTTCCTTTTGCACCAATAAGAAGAGCTTAGACTTGAAATCCTGACTTCTGTATATATAAACAGTTAATTTGCGGCTAAGCAACGAAGAAGAACATAATGAGCCAACACCAAAGCACACTATATAAAATTACTTCCACTCAGAAGAATTTACTTGTTGAAATAGACTTTCTGGTTATAGACTATTTAATCGGTCGCCTTTTTTAAATTCAATTTAGGTAGTTTAAGAAAGAAAGCGCTTTGCTTAGGACTGTAATGTCCGATATTTTTAAAGGTGTATAGTTTTTATTATATATACACAGTTTCCAAACTTTTACGCCCTAAAGGTAGAATAGTAGTGATTATGTATATGTGTATATAGCTTTTCCACTACAGTAAAGTTATAAATCCATTGTGTCTTAAATTTTATGTATCATCAATTATGGTCGGCTGCGACTACAACCATCGGAAGTGAAGGAGAAAATATGGCGCAACGCGTCGTTTGCTACGTTTTGATAGGCTCGTTTTTGTCTAAATACTAGGCATAGGTAAATAAGAAATTCGCTGAATATCATGATGAGGAATGTGAAATTATTTCGATTTAGCCTTTTAACGCCCGATGAAGCATTTTATGACTATGCTCTGTTATTATATGCGAATTAAGTACAAATTCTAACCTGGTGGGCAGCCTGCAGTCTCTTTACTCGACAGAAGCGCCTAGCACATGAATATCGGGAAGATTATGCACTATGGAGGGCGTCTGGGGCAACTGGTTATGCGGGGAAGACGAGTAGATGGTGATGATATGTTTTTAATTTGGCCTGCTTAGTGTCAAAATGAATTGGGGTGGACAATAGTTAAAATTCACGCAGTAGCCTGAAACTCGTTAGAATATCCACAACGGCAAAATACGACTCTCCATTACTTAAAATACAATGGGAACGTAATCGGCTTATTCGACATTAACCGAAATTGGATAACACCCTAAACAACGATAAAATCCTTTCATCTATGACTACCCTTACGTAAGCATGGCAGCACACCCGGCGGCATGTCCGCCTCTTTAGATGAAAAAAATTAAGTTCGACAAATAATCGAGAAATATCGACCACGTCAGTAGTTGATGTATTTATGCCATTACGCACGTATAAAATAGATTTGAAGTCAAATGCTTAATACCCATCAAGTCTTGTGCTGTAACGTTCTAATATAACTTAATTAAGAAACCCCTTTCGGGTTACAACTTATAGAATAATTAAGTCGGCGCTTGCCGGGCTTAGCTGAGCCGTAAAACTTTTCATCAATTAATGGCACTAGCCACCTGCGCATGGCCTTGTTTGCGTTGCAATGGTTTAAACGTTGTTATAAATGCTAATTACCGCTGTAGTAAAATGGCGCTCAAATTTAGTTATAGCAATTTTCCTGTAACAGTAGATACTGCACAACACTCAGCCCTGGATGGAACCTTGTGGTACTCCAGCATGGAAGTTTAAAACCTGCACTGCGTATCGAACTAGGTGTTTACGATTTTTTAATTAATTAGCGAGGAGGGCAATTGAACTATCACTTCAACCAGTATAATATAATAAAGCCGGAATAATTTGATGGTTTAGCTGTCAAAGTACTTAAAGTAGTCGAAAAGCACCAACAGGGTAAGCTGAACGATATCAATGGACTCAAACATAATTAAGTAAAATTCATGGAAACCTTGTTAGCTCCACTTGCAAGGCATTGGTTTTCCATATCTGTGTTATATCAAAATCAACTGTAGTTTTATTTAACATTGATAGACTTACCTAAGCATTATTTAGATTTTTTAAAATTGAGTTTTCTAGGTCACAGTTATCATTTCCATGCTTTATGCATGCCTGTAACAATTTGAGCTTGAAATTTCTTAGCACTTACAGTTATTACTCTAAAAGTACTCATATCAGCCCTTATGGCAAAAGTCACGTTGTCAATTATACTCGTTTTTTCGCTTTGGCGGCAGTTTTAACGTTCGAAGAATTTTCAGTTGTTTCTTTTACAATCATGCTCTCTGTTGGCCGTGATTTAGTAATATATACTAACTTCTACTTTTACCATGTTGTAGTGTGAGTATCTGAGTCGTTCTTAGCCTCTAGATGCCCACCAGTTTGATTGCTGAAGCTTTGGATGTGCTCTGGCGCCACACTGCACATGTGATTAAGAGTTATGAGGTGTAGTTCAATTGCCTTTTATTAAAGGTTACGTTTTACAGTCTTTTTGTGCATCGAGCTACTGTGCGAGCTTTACTTCCATTTACCTGAGGTGTTCTAGTCTTTTAAAAGGTAGAGTGCCTCACACTTAAGGGGCACTCACACTCAAGTTTTGGTATCCATAAATAGAATGCGCGCTAACTTGATGAACCTTTGAGGGTCACTTATGGGCTAGTGCACTTGACATTTCACTATTGTTGTGTGATACTCAAGTATACATTTTCTAATTAATTACATTCTTATCGCAACGGACGTCATTCTTTGGGAAATTGTATTATACGGGGATGACGGTCATAATTATTAACCTATTTATATTATTCTTTTACAGCGATTATAATTTAGAAAATAAAGTTAGCATCAATGCTACATGGTAGGAATATCTCACAATACATGCAAAACCCACTAGAAAGTTACTTTTTTCAATTTTGCACGCTTGAAACGGTTTTGCTTTTCATGGCATAAGATTGAAAATATGCTGCAGAGCAACTACTTTTTTATAAATTATATAAAATACAACCTATTGATGACAAAACGCTCAAATTTTACCCATCTAGTACTCCTACAATAAATGCCGTTTTATAAGACGACGCCGCCTTCAGCCCACGTGAGAGAAGGTTAAATGTGAGTGGCCTTGTTAAATGTTGTCGACGCATTCCACCTTTGCTTTCGCCCCACGTCCTATTGCGATAAGGTGTAAATAACATCAAATTTTGCATTGTGATCATACGGAACTTTACCAAATCACGTTACCAAGCAGTATTGCTCTCAACAGGGGCTTCTCAGGAACTTCTTTTAAATGTAATTTACCGTTATTTATCACTTATTTGTCAATTTTATTGCGTTATTCGCAAGTTTTCTTTACCTACATGTACTGCTCTGTCTGCCGATTATTTTTGCTTTACAGTACTATTAATTCAGAGTTAATATTTTTATACCTATATACTCTATTCTGCTACTATTTTTAGGCTGTGTGTATTTACTAATATATTTCCTGTAAAATACGTATATTATCTAGTAGTAAGTGGCACTAATACGTGTTACACATATTTTCCCATCAAGTAAGTGCGTTGTAGTTATTGCAAAAGTATTATAATCTGGCCTTTAACAAAACTTGTCTCAGTTTATAGGGTGTTTCGGAAAAAATCTGCCAAACTTTAGGAATATGTCCCTTGCATAATTTTAAGCACAAACATGGGTACAATTACAAATTATAATTGAGTTATGACTTGTTGAAGAAGAAAAACACAATAAATCTGTAAGTAACGTTTTCATTAAATTTTGGATTTGACATTCAACCACTTTCATTTCCGTTGTGTGTATGAGGTTTTCAACGTAGTTTTTGTTAATTTTATATTGCCAATTAGCACTAATTTTTTCAATTCCCAGTTTTGGAAATTTTCGAGTCCTAAGTCACTCCGATACCACAAGACGCAGTTTACTTGGTTCGTTTTAGTGACGGTTTGAAAGAGACTTTATACCGAAAAATCGCCTATAATCTGATTGCAATTTCGTCCTGTTGGTTTGGTGGATTGCTGCACCCATCTACTTGAATCAGGAGTTGGTGATATATTCTGGAGATAAACACTTGTTGACTGCATGTTTATCTTTACGTGATCCGACCTTCAGTCTAATTCAGTTTTAAGCCTCTTTTATCTTTTCTCGTTTTTAAGTAATCCTGATATTTATCACACTAACACCTTGAAAGTGGAAGAAGTCACAATGGCATCCATTGTCTGTTGAACAGCGCATTTCACAAATTTGTTTTGACTCGATTGCTGATATTTCTCTTTAGTAAACAGCCACTAGTTGTATACTACTTGCATTTGTTATATGTATCTCCCGGATTTTTGTTATTTGTTAATAATATTAAAATAGAAATATTACTAATACATGCACACCAGCCGGCGATTGTGCGAAGAACTTCTTTTAATGCGACGACTGCGACGCGATTAGTAAATCCCATGTCATTCAATAGCTTATTTTACTGTTAGCTGATGCATAGCCAATTTACAGCATTATAAAAGCTTTTTTTTTTGTTGGTATAATATATAAAAATAATTTAGTTCTGGGTTAATTTTTAATACAGCGAAGCCAGTGTAATTTGGTAATATTAATTTTGATGTAGGATATCTACTTGTGGATGTATTTCAATCGACATATACTTCGTGTTGTAATACTAATGCCCTCCAAATTTCACGTTTGATTATTTTTTTAATCAAAACTTTGGTACTTAGCCTATAGTTTATTGATGGTAAGTTAAGTTTGTTTACGTTGTCGGTTAGACTGTGTCCCCTGGTCCCCACTGGTGCCTCAGTTCTTACTTTATTAGAGTTTTGAGGCCCTGAATATCTTCTTTCACATATGAGATTGCTACTAATCGTTGTCTAACCAACTCAGAGTTAAATAACGTCCCACTTACAAACGAATTTTGAATAAAGCAATATGCTAATAGCAAAGATAGTATATTGAAATATAAAAACTTTTCGAGTAGAACGTAGGCTAAAGATTGTCTAAATGGCAGCTGTTAGAAATAACACTTATCATTCTTCGCTTAAAAACTTTGGAATTATATCGCTTGTATTTATTACACAAACTGTGTAATTGGAATTAAGCAATAAGGCTAATCGTACATAGTGAAACTTTTGCAACTCTTGTTTAGTCACTATTGGGTAAAAATAAAACTTTGTTAGGTGTTTAGAAGGTTTTGATCTGCAATAGCAGTCAGCATTAGTTTCTAAGTAATACTGTAATGTTGATAGATGTAACTAAGATTGGTTTACATTTTAGACAATATTATATTTAAACAAAAGATACAATTGATCCCTGACATACAATGTCCTAGAATATGCTATATTCTGTTACATTCTTTTGAGCCCCTAGATTGTTTTTATTACAGGAATGGTAAGATCTGCCCATTTCTTTTTTGTCGCTCCCTGGAATATTTTACTACGAAACAATATAAGTAATTCGATTCTCTTTTTTAAAGACGCGAGAGGGAAGCTGGATTTCAATTCTATCATTCCACATTCGAATGTGGCCCGTGTTAAAAGCGTCCCGCTTTTTGGTCGGAAACCGCAGCACTCAGCCTGAAAATTATACGGGGGACGGACACAACTAATTGAATTGCCGAATGGCAAGTACTGTGCTGAAGCGGCAGAATTTTAGAAAATAATTGAATTTCAGGCCCATGCATAGCCACATATCGTTTAGCAATTTCGTTCGGAATGCTGCTCCAGCAAGTTCCAGTTCGCATGCTTTAGTGCAAGGGGACTTACGCTTTTTCGGCGACTTCTGGGAATATCTCGAACTATTTCTGCTCTTCCTCCACTTCTGGCACACGGTTCACCAGTTTTATTTATTGGTTAGGTTTGGGCATTGCTTTATGTGTGATTGTCGCGTACTTTTATTGCTGGGGGCACAACCTTCTTTTACTTATTTAGATTTATTACGATTATTATTGTTACAGTTACGTATTATTACTTACAATGACACCGACTAATTTACTTATTTGAAAAAAGATCCTGAGTGGTTAGTATTGAGTTGAACTTTACAGGCGTAGATCCTGATTGACGACTTACTAATTAAGAATCGTATTGTTCACGACGCTGAGCATTGGGTTTCACAACCTTGGTTGGATTCGCGATTTGGCACTGTTGCAGGCAAGGCTGAGCAGACAACGCTTGAGCACACTCCCGAAACCGGGGACTACGAGGCGTTGGGGGACGAAAGCTGAGACATTTACGGTACTTTTGTGCGTTTTTTGGTTAGGAACAATTCCTTATTTACACCACAACCACGAGTTCGCTGCCTGCACGCCTCGCCGGGAGATGGCTGAATTTGGGGCGCCGGATCGATGCGGGATTCGCAGGATTTCGACAGGAAGGTGAACTCAAGGGACGCTGGCTCATCCTTCGGCCTCGGAATATTTTGGCCGACCTCTCCGTCGGTTAGTACTGTAGAGTCCACGAATGATTGAGCCCAGGGCTCTAGTTTCTTGATGGTTCTGCAGCTGGAGCTTCAGTTGTCGTAAAATTGTAACCTCAACTTTAAAATATTGTCTTAATTGGTTGGAATTGTTCTTAGTTAGGTTGTTAGTAAAAGAGTTGTGGCTGATTGGTAAAGTATAGTTTAAATAAAATATGAATGAAGTTACAACTGCACCCTGTTTTACTTATACAGTTTTGTTACGATTATTATTGTTGCTCCTATATACAATTACCTACAGTGACACCGTGTCAGTTATTTACATGAAATTAATAAAGAATTTTGAGTCAATTTCCATACCTAACTGCTGCATGTATGGATCTGTTGGAATTTCTTAGGATTTCAGAAAACTCTCTTTCGAACTGGTTTTGATACAAATTGAACGTCGATCCCTAAAACTGAAAGCAATACATAACCGCCGAAAGACCCATTGCGCAATTCTAACAACTCGCGATTGTGTTTTCGAAGTACATCAATCTCCGTAAGGAAGTCCCTGCCTGCTTTAATGAATCGCTGTGTCGCGTGCCACATCCATTGCGGGTGATAAATGCTGCCAAGCTGCACTTTTCTCCCGAGAAAATCCGGGCAAGGACTGAATATGTCGAGCGTGTCCTATTTTCGGTACGAACAACTAGAAATCTCCGCTTTAGTAAAGCTAGGAGAAAACGATTAATATGTTATAAGCCAACCTTTAAAAGATAATGCTACAGACAAATCCGAAATCGAATATTTTTTTGATTTATAGTCAAAAAAATATTTTTTAAATATTAGTAATCAAATGTAGCAGTCTTTATATTTCTTTGATTTATTGTAAGTCTAATTTGGTTGGCCCAGAAATTTAGTTCATCGCTCTTTCTTCAGTGTTTTAGTATTACCTTTTGGATAGATTTAGACTTTCACCCTTACAGGGTGTTCTGTGCCGTTGTGGCTGGCATAAGTTGTGGTTTGGTTATGGGAATTACTTTCCCAATATAAAGTATCAGAAACTGTTCAAGCAGCTTCGAACTGTGCGGTAGAATAGGGCACATGTACTTACATAATTATTAAGCGGTTGGATTACCAACTGATAGCGTTAAAGGAAGGTTTCCAAGGACAAAGGTAAAGTATTTTTAAAGAATACAGACATTCATCTTCAGTTCGTTTCCAAACATGTAAGTGCAAGGAAAATCGATACCCTACTATGCCTGGCATCGGTTAAAACATTCCAGTTCTTTAAAGAACTTCGTGGATATGACGTGAATATTGATGTATGTTTACCTTCAATTGCTGAACATTGAATACCAGCTTCTACACAATGTAAATTAACACAAAAAAAACTAAGGAATGAAAACGCATTGCATGTTTACTAACACAGAAAATCTTTCCACTACGAAATACTGATTATGTGTTATAATTAAAATGGCAGCACTAAAACAGTAGCAGAAGTAAATTTGAAGCACGAATGAAGCTTGTAAACCCTGCAGTTTTTACCTCGCCTTGGCAAGACTGTATATACACTGTGTTTTACTTTTCATGGGGACGGTCATGTATCACAGAAAGTACCCAACCAATTTTGTTCAAATTTGCAAGGATTGTATATACTCTTGGTACCACCAGAACACAAGGACACATAAGAATGTGTCCATAGGCGTCCGACTTAGGAAGAAAAAAAGGGGCTATTTTTTCACAAAGTAATATTAGCGATTTTTTCCGGCCAAATTTTTTAACATAATCTTAATCCGCGCCTTTGAAAACCCTTGTGGCCAAATTTTCACACAAAAATTCCTATGCGTTAGAAAGATATTAAAACGCAAACTTGAAAAATACTGTTTATTTATTTCGTCATTTTTCGAATAATAGCTGACTGTTTTCGTTTTTCTAAAGTGTGGCTATAGCAAACACAAAGTTTTTTTTATTGTTGTTAAATAATTTACTTGGAATTAGAATAAGAAATGTTATACATTTATTCTCTTTTGATCAATTAGCTTTGGTAGTCAGTTTTTAAGAAAACAAATGAGCATCGCAGTACCTTATGTGTCCTTTTGTCCTGGGTGGCACTAAGTGTATATACATTCCTTGCAAATTTGAACAAAATTGGTTGGGTACCTTCTGTGATACATGACCGTCCCCATGAAAAGTGAAACACACTGTATATTGCTGTGATATTCGTTTGTACGTTGGAGATTTTGTAAGTGAATTTCTTCGACCGTTGTAAACAATCAGAGCATATGTTTCTTTCAGAAGTACGCTTTAGGAGCTGTAGGAACTATAGTAATAACATAACTCATAGTTAATTTAAGTAAAGCACATGCAAAGTGCTTTTCACACACCACCAAGTGTGATCGGTATTCTTTCATTGGCTGCCGAGAAAATGTCGTGTCATCTTTCGAAAAAAAAGGTTGAAATACCTTTGGAAATTCCATTTTAGCCACACAAAGAGCCAGCAAACGTATAGGTCCAGAACTTAGCTTTAGTGTTGTGCGATACAGTTCTCGCTTCCAAGTGCGCCTATAAAAAACTAAACATACAATTCATACGGTTGAAGTGCGTGTAAAACCGGGAAAGAACAGCAGAAATCCTACTCTCGGTGCACTAGCAAAGCAGATGGGGCCGTGCAGTGCGCTGGAACAGTTATCGGAACTAGTCTGAGGTCGGATGGAAGATGAGGTCACCAGCAACACAAAATTGCGACCGCAGCTGCAGAATTCAAGGGCCGTAACTGAAGAGCATGTGTAAGTTTCAAGTCGGAGGGCCTGCAAGCAGGGAAAATTAAATATTGTGCACGAACTTACGTACTAGTGATATTAGAGCTGTTACAAGTCAAATTATTGCATCAAATATGCTGAATGAAAAGTCCGAGCAGTCTATACAGTAGGAATACCTAGAAGAGCTGCGATTGCAAAGTCTTTATGCACTAGCAAAGCTGTTGGACATGATTTCAGGCGAGACTGCAAGATGTAAATGTCATGCTGGTGCGCAGACCTTCATTAAAAAAAATTCTCTCTTGTAGATAACATTAACAGCACTGCAGTATGTCTGTGAAACCACGTTTCAGACATCACATTTGGGTTTTGTGTGGGGCGAAGCCCCATCCATGTTAAAAACGCTTCGACATGGTGCCAGTTTGGATGGATGTGGAACTCGGGACATTTATGCTTTGAACTGCGCTGAAGACAGTGGTGCAATTAGTTTTGCTTTTAAATGTAAGGTTTTTGTATAATTACCTTAAGCATTGTTCTAATTTTACGATAGTTTTTCGTTTCAAACGTCACTGCAATTGTTCTTAAAAGTGACGTTAGTTTCGGCCAATTAACGGCTCAGATTTAAGCATTTATTTTTTGATTTTTGGTGGCTACAAAGCGGAAAAGTGTCGGCAACTAAAGAACTTCATAATTTTTATTGAACGAGATAACCACGCCTTTCTGTCGTCCATTTAGTGGTATTTGTTTTAACCTGACGTTTCTTTTAAGGATTTACTGGCGTGTAAATAAATAGCAGTCATTTAAAGGGTATTTTAATACAAACCTAGTGCGTGACTTATCCTGCTTCATGTAATTATACTTCTTCGAAATAATTTGATTTTGGAGGAGTTTCAAGCACGAGCTATCTAAAGATGATAGAACAGTGGCGTGGAGAAACAAGTTGGCAAAACTGAGTTTAATCGTTTTGTTGCTCTTCGCCGTTGGCCGATTTTATTTTTATGTCTTCATTATTGTTTCCAGACCTAGTGAATGTAATTCCGATGTATTTAAATCGTTTAGTGTTTTTGATTATATCCGATTCGATGTTTGGTTCTTCCCCTTTTTCGTCCACCACTAGATACTCAGTGTTCTTTATATTAATCGTTATGCCCCTGGTTTTGTACTCTTCCGCGAGGTTCATCATCATATAATTAGAGTCCATTCATTTCATCTGCTGTCATCACGAGCTGGTCATCATCGAAGACTAATGTAAACCACGTGTGCTGTGCTTTTGTATGCTCATTGCGGCATTTTTTTTCGTCCATCGTTGCAGAGTTTGGTTTAAATATATTTTAAATTACGTCGGTGCCAAACAGCAACTTTGTCGCAGCCCCTTCGTCACTTAAAACTCTTCTTAATTTCCATCTTTGTAACACTAACATAGCTTGAATATAAGTTTCTTTCAGCGTTAGAAACACGTATTTTACGCATGCAGTTCCACACCTTATTTAGAGGAACGGTGTCGTAGGCTTTGTGTAAATTAACAAATGTTAAATGCACCGATCTCCCACGAGCTGTATAATTTGTAATTAATTGCTTGTGTAAATATATTATTTTTCAACCCTTTTAGTGCCTTTTTTACTTTGTCATTGGCAGTTATTTATCAGATAAATACTTAATTAACCAAAATTGGGAGGTCTGAAAATCAAGTGATTACCTAGATACACTTGCCAGACTACCTCAGTGGAGACAACGTGTAGTGTAAGGTACGAAAGTTAACTAATTAACAAAGGTGTTCGCCAAAGAATCTTTAAATAGCTACAAGTTAATTCAGGTATCACAGAGAATTGGTAAACTCAAAAGTAGCACAATACCCTAAAAGAAATAACACAAATCCTACTAGCAGTAGCATAAACACGACGATGTACTAATATCACAGTATACTAATAACAAATTAAACAGCATATAGAGCCAATACAGAGTATAGGTGCTTATTCTATAAATATTCAGGTGCATCTCAAAACACATGAACTCGACCAATCTTGCGAGTAGATTAACATTTATCCTATTTTAAAGTGTACAAATACAGACAGACTACGTTAATCATGACCAAGAAGAGATGAAAAGTGATGCGGAGACTAAGCTAGGCTCCGCGGTTGAAAATCGTTTAGTCACATGAAAGCTGTAATTAATTATGCCTCGCACTTTAAGATATATTCGAAATACGATATTTACAATTAAACACTCAAATAGTCTTTATATTAGTGGTCTGACAAGTTAAGGAAAGATTTTTGGGCGTTTTAAACAAAAAAATTACTGGATTTCGCTTGGGAAATTCTATAAATAAGAATGCAAAAATTTTCTATAAGCACTCACAACATAATCTTTTAATTCAAACAGCTTAAATATCAATATTTAAAATGCCATCCGGATACGATAAAACGTGCGACCTGCTTTCTCTTTGGTGGCTATCTGAATAAATATCAAATATTTTCCAAAAATTTGTTATACAAAATTTTGATGGTCTTAAAGCTGTATGTGTAACCCTAAAGTCATCAATGCAGAAATAGTGCTCTCAATCTACCATACTGAAAATTGAAAACCTATTATATATTTACACACATCATTTTACAAGCTATTGCTGTCTCTTGAAAGTAAACACCCTCGAACCATTCTAGATATAGCCTCCCACAGCTAATTTACATAATATTGTTTATGTAGACTATGCTAGTGGTAAAGTAGTTATGGAAACGTTTTGTTATTTCTACTGGGTTTGATATTATAACATGTAAAAGAGTTCGCAAGGGAGCGATTGTTGCGGTTGATTACTTTCGCTAGTTCCGTTTTTCGAAGTAGGTACATTGGAATGTACTCACACTTAGTAATCTTATTTGCTGCAACACATTGAAATACTATTGATTTTGTTTTAGGAGAAGCGTTTATTGCATAATAAAACGGTACTTGAGACCAAAACCAAATAGCGCCGCCCCAGGGAAGCTAGACCGTTGCTTGACTGACACGGCAAAGCTGAAATCCTCTCAAGGAAAATGTCAAATCAAATGTTTTGATTACTTCAAAAGTTACAGGGCCCCAGCGTTATGTAAGAAAAACTATACGGATGGAATACAGTCGGGACAGAGGAGTGAAACGGTACCGCAAGGGGTAGCTACATTAATCCCTTTAGAAACTGAAACAGGGGACGGGATTCGTCACACTAGCTTTTGGGGATGATGTGTAACGCGCCCTTGGCAACGTGAACTTACCTACACAGAAAAAGAAGATGTCAATTTTACGAGTTTTCTATTCAATATAGCGAAAGCCAGGTAACATGTGGATGTTAGTACCATAGTGGTCTATATGTATTATCTGTGAGTTCATTTACCTTGCGGTGTAGAGGCTGTGACTTTATACACCTGCATCTGACTGTACAATGCTCAACTTTATCCAGATTCGGGTTACAGAGTTGGTGCGCGCTTTTTGTGCTTGCGCAGCACCTATTGTGTGCGGTGTGTGTCTTTGTAATGTGTTGACCTTGTTACTCTATCTCTTATGTCTGTGATTCTGAGTAGAGCACTGTTAATTTGGTGCCCAACTGTAAATGGTCTCACCAAGCCCGATTCCAATTGCTATGCCTGCGCTCTCCCAACTGCGCTAGGCGGCTTCTTAATACCAGAGTGGTAAATATTATTAAACGACAAGTAAGAGCAATAACGCCTTGAAGAGGCTCATACGTTTTCAATAAAATAGTGCACAACATGTCAATGAAAAGAACTATACTTAGTTTAAAATAAGCGGAACACTCGTCTATAGGCCCACTTTGCGACACAACGTAAATCGATGCAGTTACAAATAATTCTACCTGTGCTGTTTGCAGAACGTCCTGGTTGATGGCAAAACTTCACGCTTGTGGCGACGACGAGGTGTACACATCAAAGAAGAGTGGAAAATAAAGTTCAACCAGATGTACGATACATATAGAGTAATAGAGAAAAATGCGTCATGGTTATGTCATCGAAGAATGATTGCAAGCGCCGAGAGAATGCCTGGAAGGACACGAACAGAAAGCGACTGGCAGCGGTAGAGTTCCCAGTTGTATTTTTATCCGACATGAGATCGGTATTTTGGGGACCGACGATCGACGAGATGACAAAATACGGGAATGTCACACGCAATATGCATAGCATTCCAATTAAATTGAGTGCCCTGTGGTCCGTAATGTTATGCTTGCAAAATACCACATTTATGACTCACAATCGCGTTACCTCCGAAGGTAAGCACCTCCGCCTAAATTTCTATAAAGCGCGGCAGCTTGGGGGTTAAGAAAACCGCTACATGCTTGCTGGAATGGTAAGATTCCAATAAAGATTGCAAAGCCAAATTGCAGTTCACCTGCTTCGTTAATTCCCTCTCGCGGGGTGTAACGGAAGCAAGAAAAATTTTCGATGCACAATCAGCGAAACAGTAAACATTCTTTCCGCGTAAAGTCCATTTTATTGAATTAACGGCCTGCGACGCAGGGCGTGACTTTCTTGCGACAAGCTGGCGTCATTATTTTAAATCTTGCATAGACAAGTGGAGAGAAAATCGACGAAAAACGAATTATAACAAATAACCTTGCGGATTAAAAATTAACCGAACATGGTGGGCGAAATCAACAGCCCTCTTCGGTATCAATATCTGCAGATTAGAACAATTACCAAATTACTTACGTTTCTTGCCAGAACTGCGAGTAAATATGTCATTTAGTGTTTTCTAGCTGTATAACTATTGCAACTAAATGAAACAAGTTTTTTCTATCACATCAGTGTTTGTGGTGTACTAGTACCAATGTATTTGTGCCTCTATCGAGAGAAAATGTAGCTTTCACTAAAAGTATAAGTTCTGATTTTCAAAAGCGTTATTTAGAATCTTATATCTTATATTTGTATTAAATTGTTGTAAGCTGTAAGAATTATGGAAAATCCTTTAATTGTCTCATTATACCTATAATTTATGAAAGATGAATGAGGAGTGATGCTGATTATGTTATGTTCACTACAAGTTATAAATGGTCATGTGTAGCTTTTCCTCTATGGATTAATTTAATTTCAATGGGGCAATAACAATATCTTGGAAAGAACAGTAGTCTGGTATACTTTTAACAGCATATTAGGTGATATGGCTATCACTACGCCTTCGATTACTGCAACACTTCTCTACAGACACAGGAAGCTAGTGTGTAGATCACCTACCAGGGGCAGGCCTAGACATAAAGCCTCAGATACTTGGCACTACAAGTAACAGCATTACTAGTTTTAACCACTTATCCACGCTAAATATGAATACCTTGTCGCTCGATATCATCTGAGTTAATATGTTGCTTATATAAAAACATTAAGGACCCCGACCCCCGACACAAAGGTTAAACATATAAAATCCTATCCTTAATTCATAGGTTCCAAAAGAGCGACGCACATTAGCTTTGGTGACGCATGTCTCGTAATATGTCGCTACAAAAATATACTTTGACTGATGACAATACGCGTCTCACATCCTTTTTTAGGAGCACAATATCCATCACCTCCACGGCCGTCACCAGCACGCACTCCATCTTCATTTTCTCGTCACAGCCAGTCAGGATGTTTTTGGCATCTTTTTCGGCCTTTGCCAGTTTTAATCATTGGCGCGGGTGCGTGACAGAAGGCCGTTCTTCAGCCATAAATCATATTCGCATTTAATGCGGGCAACGTCGTTATGACAAACATTTCAGCTGGGATTTTTTTAAATGTAATAGTTTACAGTCAAGAATGATAAGTAAAGTGTGACGCGTATTGAAACTCGACATGTTTCGTTAAAACAATGCAGATTTAGGAGGATCCGTAAAATTTTATAAACAAAAACTCAGTTTAGAAGAGAACAGGGTTACACATTTTCGCCGACTTGAACTCACCATTCCAAATTCTCGATATCCTCTTTATGTGGGCGCGCATGAATGTTTCATGAAACTCAACTGTGATAAATTTACTTCCTTAAGCTATTGTGTTAAACAGTTTCTCAAAAGAATTGTTATACCTACACTATATTCAAAACAATAACAGAGCAAAATAAGCTGGTTCTCAATTTGCTAAATAGGTTACGTATAATTTCATAATATTATTACAGGGAAGTCTGTTTGCCCATAATAATTAGCTAAATGCGTACTCAACGGAATAATTCTAATTTCTAAATGTGTTAATGAGTAATTTTCCTGCAGGCTGAGCTTGTAACAGAATGCATTATGTTATAAAGCACAGCTTTGCCCTTACGCTGTTTTCTTCTTGCTTACCTGAATGTTCAAATATAAGGCCAATTTCATGAAACTTCCAGCTCTGTCTGGGTAGTTTCCGAGCTTTCAGAAATGTTTGAACATCTTATTACTTATTATACATGTCAACGTTAATAGAGCTGTTTACTTGTTTACATCCATAATGACGACTAACTTGTCTAAGAAATTATCTTTAAGTTTATATTTAAGCAAATTCCTTTGTATTCTTGAATCCTTCTAGGTTCAGTCCCATCATGCGACCTGTATGATAAACACACAGCCTTCACAATGATTTAGAAATCAGAAGTAAAGCTTTAGGAGTCTACGAAATGTTCCCAGTTAACACTGCTGTTAGCCACTGTGTAGTCATTATGTATTTTGAACTTTACGAGTATGTTTCCAGCACTCTCTTTCATATAGATTCGCCAAAATTCAGTAACGGCTTTTCCCTTAACTGCGACGTGCACTCGATGAGGTGAAAGGTGTAACGAACAGCTGCAGTAGTGGTTGGGAATGAATTAAGACCACCCAAATGTTACTCTTAGCGCAACTTAAATAATCTCCAGCAGGTGATTTACAAAAATTCCGACTTGAAGTAGATAACGGAAAAAAAACAGAGCTAAATCCAGGAGTACTTCTAACAAGGTGCAAGGGGAAATGGAATAGTTTTCTGCCTAAGACAAAAGGCGTCCAAAGGTTAATTGCTCATTAAATACTGGGAAATATTTTTTTACGCACTCAGATTGCAGCACATTATAAAATCAACACATAAATGCTGAATCCGATTACAAATAATCTTAGAGGGACACTCAAAAGCAATGCGTTTTATAGCGTGATAAATAATCTCAAGGATCAATTTTTCCAAATTAGGAACTCTTAGTTCAGGAAGCACAATTGCGAATAAATGTAACCATTTAGGCGAGGTCAAAGAAAGTACGGTCCAATTAAACGGTCTCCCACAATACCAACCCAGACCTTAAGGACAAAATGATTTGATCAGTCCGATAGGTGGCTATTACGACCATTAAAAACACCGTGCCGAATAAAACATTTTTCTTCTGTAGATAAGTAGATGAAACCAAATGCATTGCAAGATTATGTAAAACCCTAGTTTTATAACCTCGGTGCAACAATAACTGATCATGCAAAACATGTTACACTGCTGCATGAAAAACACCCATGTCATGCGTTATTGCTCGACAGCAGGGATGAAGCTCTTACTCTACTCGATTGAGATTTTTTTCAGCAAATTCAACTGAAAATGAAGCAAATTGCAATTGCATTGATACTAGAAACGGGATTTGGCCCTGGCTACAACTAAACTCAGCAGTAATAATGATAACCTACTACCATATTAGTCCAGTCATTAGAGATAAAATACCGGCTTTTAGAAACATTAGATTCTGGAGCTAATTTAAAACTTTATGCTTTAATGCAAAAGCTTTCAATTTGGAACGGCGTCGCTCACGACGCCATCTTAGAAAAAAGTTACCAAAACCGGTTTCTGGAGAATATCTACGTTCCTGTTAGTCGTATCAAGATAATACGTTATATCATTCTTATCAAGGACAACATTTTCAACAACTTGTGTTTGAAGCAAATAGATTCTGAGCTAAGGCAGAGCAAAGTGAAGAGAAAGAGACATAATTTTTGTGTTTTTAATAGATATTTTGATTAATATTGATTAAAAATGATGCTTTCATTATGAGCAGTTATTATTTTTAGTAATTTTTAGTAATTTGGGGGCTCAGGTAGTCGTGTCGGACATCGTTTCTAATGCCCATCTATCGACTGAAATATTACTCCGTCTTACGCATCCGTATTGGGACTTGTAAAAATTCAAACTTTAGAAATGGCATCCAACACGACTACTTGCCTCCCTCCCAAATCTTGTAATAGTGTGAAGATGACTCAAAAATAATCATTAATAATAAAAACATAATTTGCAATCAATAATCATTTAAAAATCTGTTCGAATTAGAAAAATATTATCTTCAGCTTCACTTTCAGCATCTTTTCAAACAAAATTTGTGGAAATTGACGTCCTTGATAAGAATTACCAGAAGTATTTTGCCAGCGGGAACGCAGATATTCCCAAAAAATGTCTAAGTTAAAAAATTACAGAAGTTGCAGTTTACCAACCATCGTTAATGCATTGAAAATGAATTTTGCTAATTTTCAAGTCTGGCATAAAATTTGAAAAACCTGAAAAATGTATAAGGGATAGAAATTTAAAAAAAAATGTTCACACCTGTATTATTATTATAGTTTATTATACGATACGCGAAACGTTACTGCAAAGTTCTACTGCGTCGCATATCATTAATAAATAATACGTACTACAGTTTTAAACCTTTTCAGCACCTAGTACACTTTAATATTAATTTGCAATTATGTAGATAAAGATGTGAATTCGATATTACATTCAAATTTGTATATATAACTTTCGAAGATGTATTGCTTATATGAGTCATTCTTGTTATTACATTTATTAACTGTTTTAAAGAAGTCCTGAGAATTACAAGCCTCCCGATCGGCGGCTCCACATATTATTGTTCATAGGTTATTTTGTTTACTCATGAAACGTGCTTTAACAGAAATTATAAGAACTGAAACGAAGATTCTTTTATTAGGAAGAACGGGGCAGTGTGAAAAGGGGATTAGATGTGACTAGACCTTTGAGTTTTTTGGGGAGCTTTTACATTGCCTAAACTAAGTAGCTTCGCATTTTCCGTACATATATTTTTAAAGTCCCCATCATTTTTTTTTATTACAATCCCGCATTAAGTTTCAGTACAAACAGCTGACACCAACATCCCAACCCTGCCAGTGGCCATTACTATTCTGCAAAACAAGTGCAGCGCGGCAATGACCTTAACCCACGAAATATTATTCATGTTAGAGAAAAATACAATCCGACACACTATTTACTATTTACTTGCAAATTTACTATTTCATAAAGGGCCAGAATAAAAAAATGCACATTCTCCTTATTTAAAAATTGAGAAAATAAGGTGCTCGCCCTCTCACAACCACATCCCAAACTCTCTTAAAAAATACAATCTACCAGTAGAAAGTCTCCCAACAGCGAATTTCACACAATTCTTGATTTTAAGGTTCTTCTTACAAGTATATCGTTTTCCTCATTTTGCATCCCCGAAATCCAACTGGGCCGCAAAACTCCCACATCCCGAATATCGACCCGCAAAAAACAGCGAATTTCACACAGATATTTATTTTGAGGTTTTTCTAATAATTATACCGTTTTCCCCATTTTGCAACCCCTAAATCCACCTGGGCCGGATAATTCCCACATCCCCAATTCTCTTAAAAAATGCCAGCGAATTTCACACAAATATTGATTTTAAGGGTTTTCTAATAATTAAAACGTTTTCCCATTTTCCAATTTGCAAATTCAACTGGACAGCAAAATTCCCATATCCCAAATTCTTTAAAAAAATTAAATCGACCATAGAAAGTCTCCAAACAGCGAATTTCACACAGATATTGATTTCAAGGGTTTTCTGATAATTATAATGTGTTCACCATTTTGTAGGCTTAACTTTAATTGATTTCTGAAGTCTGTATTAAATAAAAATCCTGATCTAGGAGTATTAAGTAACATATCTAAAGTACTTAGTGGTGAAAAAAAAGCAGTTGACTTTTTTACTTATAACGCTTTTCACATTTTGCAACCCCCAAGTCCACCTGGGCCTCAAAATTCGCACATCCCGAATTCTCTAAAAAAAAAATTAAATCGATCCGTAGAAAGTCTCCAAAAAGTGAATTTCACACAAATATTGATTTTAAGGTTTTTCTGATCATTTCAACGTTTTCCCCATTTTGCAACCCCCAAATCCACCCACATCAAGATTTCTCTTAAAAATACAACCGACCAGTAGAAAGTCTCCAAACAGCAAATTTCATACAAATATTGATTTCAAGGTTCTTCTTATAATTATAACATTTTCCCCATTTTGCATCCCCCAAATCAAATAGGCCCGCAAAACTCCCACATCCCGAATATAGACCTCTGTGAAGTTAGCACAAGTTCAAAATATGTTATTTTTGTCAAGGGTTGCCGTTGCACCCTAAAGACTTCTAGAGATCTTTGCTATTTTTTAAAATAGTTCTATGTAGTTAAGAGAAAAAAATGTGAATCGAAAATTTGATGTGCTAACTTCACCTTTATTCGGATAAATACCACTATAACTTTTTTCAGTCATACTTATTGACAAATGTTAAAACACTTTTCGATGGAACTCGCCGGGGTACTACTAGAACTTTTACAAAAAAAAATTTGAAGAAACAATATCTTTTTAATTTTTTAAGTTCCGGTAGTCCTTATGGAAGTGTTAGTATAGCACCCCGACGAGTTCTGTCGATATCTCTAATTTTAAAAAAATCCGGTTTATAAAAATGTTTTTTTTTCGAAGAATTTTTTTGTTAGATTTCTAGTAGCACCCCGGCGATTTCTATCGAAAAGTGTCATGGCATTTTTCAATAAGTATGACTAAAAAGGAGTTATAGTGGTATTTGTCCGAGGAAAAAGTGAAGTTAGCACCCAAAATTTTCGATTCACGTTTTTTTCTCTCAAATACATACAATTGTTTTTAAAAATAGCAAAGAACTCTAGAACTCTTTGGGGTGCAGCGGGAACTCTTGAAAAAAATTACATTTTTTGAACTTGTGGTGCTAACTTCACAAAGGTCGAATATCGATCCGTAGAAGGTCTCCAAACAGCTAGTTTTACACAAATATTGATTTCAAGGTGTTTCTGATAATTAAAACGTATTTTGCACCCCCCAAATCCACCTGGATCGCAAACTTCCTACATTTTAAATTCTCTTAAAAAATATAATTGACCAGCAGGAAATCTCCAAACAGCGAAATATCGATGTTAAGGTTTTTGTGAAAATTATAACGTTTTTCCCATTTTTCAACCCTTAAATCTAAATGAGTAGCAAAATTTCCACATCCCGAATTCTCTTAAAAAATACAATTGACAGCGAATTTCACACAAATATTAATTTTAAAGTTTTTCTGATACTTATAACGTTTTCCCAATTTTGCAACCCCCAAATCCACCTGGGCTACAGCCAAACAGCACATTTCACACAAATATTAATTTTACAATTTTTCTGATATTTATAACGGTTTCCCCATTTTGCAACACCTACTTCCACCTGAGCCGCAAAATTCTTACAAACCCACATACTGCCAAAAACAAAATTCGACATTTTTTTTCCCCCTGTTTAACATCCAATTTGCTAGAAATGCACCTCAGCTTTCTACCCCTGTAACTTCGCCCCCGTGCATCGCAGACCTTAAAAATTAGCTAGTACGATGAACGTTGGTTCATCCTCTTTCCAACTAGTCCCAAATCACATTTCGATCTTTCAAAAGGTATGCGAAGTAACAGCACCGAACGCTTTCGTGTCTAAGAAATCGTTTTAAGCCCCGTATTCTCGTTCCCTCGATTCGTCCATTTTCACAACCTTTCCAGAATGTTCGCCCTTGACGAGGTCTTTAAAATTACACCAATATCATTCACCTGCAATACGTACAACTTGCAAAAATTAGCGAAAACTGCGCATTTTCAAAGCGTCACACAAATCGCTAAACGAGCCCCGTACTACCGTCACATTTCCAATTCGGTAAACATCTTTAATGTTAAAACTTCGAATTTTATTAGGGTTTCCAGTTTTAAAACAAAAAATTGGAACTCTGATATTTAATGTTTCTAAAAATTAACTAATGACAGCCAATTTCTACAACAATAATGGATCTCGTAGTAGATTTAAATTTGAATAAACGCTAAGTCGAGGGTATATGGTGGAATGAGCCAAGTGTTCGCTTGAGTAATAAAGTGTGATGGTGCCTCGCGCTACTAAATTGGGCGATTCTAAGAAAAGGCTGCTGAATTCACGCCTCGTCTTTAACAGTTGGAGCTCCTAGTTAGAACCAGCAGAGTCTTGTGTGTGCAAGATGTGAAAGTGCTCTTATAAAGTAGCTGTATCTCTAGGCAGAAGCTTCCAATCTTTCAGAGGTCGGTTTTCGTCTCCGCATTGCATACGAGAAGCTTGCCACAACGGGGAAACCCGTACATTGTGCACTTGAAAGCAATTAACCCATGTTTGTGGTTTTTCCGCTTCAAATTTAGAAAGATTGTATACAGGGTGTTTCAAAACAAATGCGAAAAACTTAAGGGGCTGATTCCTTGTTCAAAATAAAGGATAGTTTATTATATAAACATTGGGTCAAAAGTCAACCATTAGAGAGATATCGCACTGCAAATATGGCGGAAAAATAATGTTTTAATTTGTTATCTTAAAAACGAAAAGAGGTAGAACAATAAAATTTTATGAAATTATTACTATTATAAAAACACACTTTTTGCATATTTCTCAACTTTTTTAAAAAGAGTAGAGGGGATTGAATTAGACTACCGCTATCATTCTTCTTAACTAAATTTAAGAAAAACTTACGCAATGACATGAAAAAATATCAGTTGATAGCCTGGTTTATTTAGAAACGTTTTTGTCTCTTGCAATTTTTTTATAAAACTTACAGCTTCTAAATAAAATAATAAAACGTAAAGCATTGCATGTCGAGAAAAAGAAATTTATTTTAGAAAAATAATCCAGTTAGCTGTTATCAGTTTTTAAGACGTTTCTTATTGTTGTTTTATTTGACATTGCTCACTTAGTTTGAATACAAAATACGACCAATTTAATCAAAAATTTATTATCTATTCATTTAATTATTCAGCCATATTTGCAGTGCGCTACCTCCCTAATGGTTGACTTTTGACCCAATGTTTATATAATAAACTATCCTTTATTTTGAACAAGGGATCAGCCCCTTAAGTTTTTCGCATTTGTTTTGAAACATCCTGTATACTTAATCTTGGCGCCTTGTCACGTTAACCATCAATTTAAATCGGAGGTATCTAATTTCATCGCTAAGTATGGCGAAATAATGGGAGTAAGGCGATTTGAAATTCGGGTATAACACAATTTTGCGGATTTGCTTTAGATATTGGTAAATTTTAAATGTCAGACATAATGCAAACAGTAGTTATTTTAACTGCTATATGCGATTAGAATCATGCTATATCGCTCATAGTTTTTATATTATTAATGAATATTGTTTGGTAGTCAGTGGCCAACTATTTTGTGTCCCTCTATTTGATCTCGTTTGCTTCGTGTGTTTTTATAGCCATTACATGTATGTGAAATGCATTGGTTGTGAGAAAATTTGCTCTTATTTTCGATTTCGATTATTCGTAACCTTGACTAAGAATTAAAAATAAACGTTTTACTGTTATAAACTGAGCTAGCTGAGACCAAACTTCTGGCTTCAATATGACTTCTAACGGCCGGATGGAGCCAAACCATGACAAAAAAGCTGCGATACAGGCTGTGCTTTCCTTCATTGTGATAAGTTCTGACAGAGTTTTTAAATTGGCTTAACGTGGAAATAAAAGAGTTTCTTTCCTTCAAACGTATGCAAAATTTCTATTTTAAGTACACCTGAACCGTTTAACTAGAGACTGAGTTCTTATTTTTATTAAATATTTGTAAGATACACGTTAAGCGCCATCTATACTAAAAAAAATATTTCTCCATGGGCCACTTATTTAAATTTATAAATTTGGCTACACGTGCAGATTGATTCCCAGTTCAACTATTGGACATTGTTTAACGTTTATATTTATTGAAAAAAATAGGTGAATCAATTTTAATGCATGCGGCCAATTTTGAATTTTGGCGCCGGGTGCATCTGTTATGCTGCACCCCAGACATGCGCAAACTCCTATATACTTTGCATCTTGTTTACTTTGTGTCGTGTGCTTGGCGTGCATAGTTGGTGTAGTTGTGTCTACTTGTGAACGAATAATGGATGCATATGAGGTAGAGCAGGCAAAGTTGAGAAAACTTTGGGATGAAATATTATCGGACGAGGAAGTAGAAGCAGAACCTTATAGTGATAGTGGAACTGAGTATGAACTGGAATCAGAAGCGGAGGAGTCTTCAGATGAATATGATTCGTCAGCCGTAAGATTTATAGTTTATAAAATACCCAAATCTTTATAATGTGGAGACGTTATGTTTTTTAGGTTATAAAAAAAAAAGTTAAAGAGAAATCGTAACAATAAAATGTGTACTGCTGCTGCTGGCGACACATTAGAAGCAGAGCAATCTACTTCAGCTGTAAGAGATAATCTATAAGTGTTAAAATGTTTATGAGCTAAGTTTATTATACTCCGTAGGCACATAGCAAAATTTTCAACGAAAATCCCAGAAAGAAAAGGTGCATCACTAATTCTCCGTCCGCTACGTTACCATCTATACCCCACAGCATTGCTGATAATAATATATCTATAATTCCCAATACTGACATACCTATTTTATCTACTAATTGTCCTGAGAATGTCATTCTAGACGTTTTAGAGAGCCTGCAAATTGACAGTGATGATGACGAAGAAACTGAAAATTTCGAAGATGGAAATGAAATCTACCAGAATATAGTTTGGAATTCTGTGAAAACGGAAAATATTCCAAGTTTTGACTTTACTGTGGACAATGTTGGCGTTAATCCAGATATAATATTGCAGTATCAGGACAAGCATCCTTTAGATTTCTATGAATTATTTATTGATGACCAACTAATGTCACTTATGGTTGACGAAACTAATCGGTATGCCGAGCAATTGCGAGAAAATAAAACATTTTTGCCAAATGCTCGAATAAATAACTGGCAACCAACTAATTCCCAAGAGATAAAGGCATTTCTCGGTATTATCCTGTGGATGGGACTATGTCGATATCCCCAGATAAGAGACTATTGGTCAAAAAATGATCTCTATGATAACAAAGTAAAATATATCATGTCACGCAATCGTTTTGAGTTGTTGGTCAGGATGTGGCATTTTTGTAACAACAAAGAAAAAAGGGCGGCAGATGATAGGCTGTATAAAATTTCTCCGATAATAAATCATTTACTAGACAGATTTCAACATGCAATTACTCCTGAAAGGGAAGTTTGCATAGATGAATCTTTAGTGCCTTATCGAGGTAGACTTCTATTCAAACAGTTTATAAAAAATAAAAGGCACAAGTTTGGGATTAAACTGTACAAACTGTGCTTAAAAGGTGGTTATACTTATAACATCAAGGTATATTGTGGAAAAGATAAACCAGATAGGAATTCACTAACCGCTCCAAGCAAAACTGTTCTAGAACTCTCTGAATCACTATTAGATGCAGGTCGCATTATTTATACCGACAATTATTACACGAGTATTGAACTAGCACATGAACTAATGAAAAGGAAGACCTACCTCGTTGGAACACTCAGATGTAATAGAAAATACAATCCAAGTGAGGTAACCAAAAAGCAGTTGAAAAAGACAGAGCAGGTTAGTTTACAAAGCAATACAGGGTGCACTATATTGAAGTGGAAAGACAAGAGAGATGTACTGATGCTCAGCACTCAACACGACGCCAGTCGTGTACAAGTTACACGAAGAGGAGAACAACATTTTGAAAAACCGAAAATAATTGTGGACTACAATAAATCAAAGTCTTTTATAGATATATCAGATCAGCTGAAGGCCTACTCGACTTCTTTGCGTAAAGGGGTGAAATGGTACCGTAAACTAGCAGTAGAATTGTTAACAGGGACAACACTAATCAATGCATATAAGATTCACCAGGAAGTTGCAAAAAAGAAAATGTCAATAACAAAATTCAAAGAAGAAATTGCATCAAAATTACTCCAACTAAATAACTCCAGAAGAGATACAGAAGTATTTGGAAATAATCATGAAATAAAGGAAGGTAAAACAAGGAGGAGATGCAAATTATGCTACGAAAAATTTTCCAGAGAGAACGGTGCCAAATTTGCCAGATCAAAGGCTACACAAACTCACTTTATGTGTTCAGAATGCAATAGAAATTATTGCATTCCTTGCTTCTTTCAAGTACATCGAACAATTTTGAAATAATTATTCCTGTACCAAACATTGTATTTGTTAATAAAGTTATAATTTCAGTTTATTCCCTTAGTAAGCTTTTACTTTTGTAACGCATTTATACTTAAAATAAAGTTTAATTCTTACTTAATGCTTGATTTTCTTAATTTGAATTAATATGTATTCCACAGGCCTACCGATAATAAATTTAATTGGCCAAATGTATAAACTATTCCAGTGGGCCATAGTGAATCAAACCCTGATGCATTTGTATGGATACAATGCATTGGATAGGCAACACACAGCCCAAAAGAAACATTTAAATGGTGCATCATATCTGATGCATCGGCCCATTTGGAAATAATGAGCATGCACCATATTTGATGCACTTGGCGCTTAACGTGTTAAAAACGAAAAGATCTCAACCCCCAACATCGAACGTCCGACTTGAAAGCGCTTTTGAGCCAAGGGCCCATTTCCGAATGCAAAAATCTTGTTTTAATGTCCCGTATAACCTCCTTCAGTATTTCACAAGGTTTTTGGAATACATTATATAAGTTTAAAATAATGAAAATGGCATGGAGTTTGTATGTAGCCTTTGCGTCAAATGTGTTGCAATACCAGTGGAGTTGTGGCGTTATATAACTGATGGTGTTTATTGAATATTTCGGCACTCTGCAAAATTAAACACATTAATCTCCGAATGTTTCGTGAAAAAAATCTGCCCTCGGCGTCAAAGAATAAATAACACTTAACTAAATTAAAAATCAAGAAGAAAAGCTCAGCTCTTTACTGCAACTCAAAAGCAACCATTCTACAATAAATTGCGTAACTCAGAGTTTAGCAAATTGCGCTGTTGATAATAAACTTCAAGAGAAAGATTGGCAATAACCGAAAACCATAATTAATAAAACTAGAATTAATGCAACAGACAAGGCTCGTGTCATAGGTGAATGCGCAGCAGGAATTTAATAAAGGTTACTAAGGTACTAGTAAAGCGAGCCACGTATTGTGCACGTTTCATAGCAAACGAGACGCTTGAAAACTTTTGAGTTCGCGTTAGGCATTTAGACTCTGCTATAACGCATACTAAATTCAGTAATTTGGCTGTATAGCTCCAGTCGCTATTAAAAAGACTATCAGCGACAATATGCATCCTTAGTTACCCCCACTATTGATATAATTGCTTCTGAAAGCTTCCCTTAGTGATTGTGTGTAATTTTTATTGTGATATATTATAAAGACCCTACTACGGAAACATAATATATGCAAAGTTTTCTGTTTGTGGGTAAAGTTTTCTTCAAAAGCAGAGAGTGTGATTAAGTAGATCAGTAACCTTTAATTTCTAATACATGCCGTAATATAGTTTTTAAGAAGCACTTGCCAATATACGACCTCTGGATATCAACATCGTCCTCATTCTTGTTTATCATTTTGCCTATAGCTCTCTTTATTGTTTTCAACACTAATCCCGTTGTTAATGCCCACGTTACGCCCAAAATGGCTAGATACCACATTTCGTTTTATAAACATGATATTATTTTTTCTTCTTTATAATCGATTCAAGCACCACGCACCACAAAAAGGTGGCCCAGTTGCGTTGCTCAAGCGGAGAGGGGTTTTAGCTGGAAGCAGAAGCTTGCTCGCGATAGTCAAAGCAAAAGTGTACCTTGGAGATAAGGAAACACATCCATGTGATATGTTAGGCGCCACATGATGTGTATATGGGGACATGATGAGACTTGCTTTGCCTCGTAATTTCTTAAGATCTGGTTGTACCAGGAACTCAGCAACGGCAAGCTAAAACAAGATTGAAATAGTCTTACGTTATTAATCTAAAATTTCCTGTAAGAGACCAAATACTGTATGCAGGTAATGGCTACCTTCAGAGCAACTAACACAATTTGTAGGAGAGTAGAGGCAAGTTTTCGAATTTAATATAATAACTACCTTAAATTATATAAAGGTATTAAAACCCTGTGCATCTAATAACAAGTCGCATTTCAAACTAAAAATGGCACGTTACTGGCATTGGAAGCAAATCAACAAAGTGTACTGTATTCCGGTGCCCTATACTCTACTTTACTATGTATTTGAATTTTCCTTTGTTTGCTAGTTAACTCAGTCGTAGAAGCACAAGACCCGCTCTTACCTCAATGTGGCTAAGGTTAATGTTAATTTGGAAATTCCAGCCTGCATTCTGTCATCTATAATTATACATGAAAATCCTGCCAGAAGTAAAAACCAAACAGTTTACATATTTACACTTTTACTCTGTAAAAGGAACATACAGACATGAAAATACATATAAACAGTACGCCTTAATAATATATAAATGTTATATGCGCTATTAACAATAGCAAAGAACAGTCCACGAACTTAATGCTGAATCTGCGTGCTTGAATACAATCCTTAAGTGTAGGTAGAACTTACTAGTTTTCAAAGCCAAGTCAAAACAGCCACAGTGTTAATAATGTTTAAATTCCGCACACAAATTTTCTTAATGTGGCCCTGACTTCAGTAGCTTGAAATCAGCTGACGTGGTATGTCAACGAAATTATGCGAGCGCTTTGTTCTGACGTGCTAATTTAGCAATTACGAGCACGTGGCTTTTGGGCGCGTCATGACTATTTACAGCTATTGCACAATTGGTTGCAATAGTTGTTTTTTTTTCCAATATTCTCGGTCCATACCTTCGATAGTAAAATGTAATTATTGGTACTCAACTTGCCTTTATTTCGTAGCAAGATGACCAAGAGATCAGCTCCGTGGCTTTGGCAGCTACTCACAAAGACTTCGTGTGTTGCTAAAGTCGACTAGCTTCTTTGGAGCTCGAATAGCAGTTACAATAGCAGCTTCTTACTATGAACTGCTGTATCTCGGGGGTGCTTCTCCGAGCTGGCACTTAATAATAATTCTTCGCGTGGCTTTCCTTTTTGCTTGGGCACACTCAAAGGTCCTTATTACTGCGTGACTGACGACTGACTCCACTCGCCACTAATTCCTTACATAACTTGCTTTGTTCTATTAATAACCGCACTCAACGACTAAAGCAGCTGGTTTGCCTGCACAATCTCATACACGACACTGGTTGCAGATTATAAATGCATAATACGTTTTAACCTAAATATTACAATGTAGGAATACAGTTTGGCTTAAATCTAGCAAGGTTATTTTATTATTATTAAATACGAAAAGGACACGAACTAGCCCGTTACAATTCCCACCTTAATAAATACCGTTATGTCATTAAAAATACTACAAAATATGACTCAAATAAATAAAAGCATCATTTAAGTATCTTTAATCTGCATAACGAGGAATAGTAAAACACAAGCAAAGGCAATGAAAAAGCCAAGCAGCGTGATGTTACAAAAAAAAACTACTGAACTACAGGATGATGTATTGGCAGGGCGCTATTACTAACCTGACAAACAAACCATTATACTCGTTCGAATTCAACCGTAACAACGTGCGTAAACACAAAGAAGCTAAACAGCATTACATTTGAGAAAATTATTAAGACAGTATACAAAAATATACGTTTGTCGCCGGTTACAGCTAAAATCTGGGAAGGTAGTTAGCACACCTAATAATTTTGCCTACTTATGCCGTCACGCTGCGGGATAGAAAAATGCTAGGAAGTGTTTGCTCGCGGTACGATTCAACAAGTAAAAGTGACAAGCCAGGCACAGGTTGCTTAAAGTGTCAGTGCACTTCCAACGGGGATGCACTCAAAATTTGGTTCCTGCTAAAGCGGTCAATTCTTCTATATTTTAATATAGTCCTTAAGTGCTCGTGCGCAGGAAAAATGACTACGAGTAAATTAGCGTTGCTCTGCAAGAGATAGAATGATAGATATTTTAGAGCTGCGGGGGCTTCTAGAATAAAAAATGGACAACAGCAGTTTAAACAATGGCTAGGAGTAAATCCGCTTAGAGCTGAGGTAGATAGTAATAAGCGGTCTTTCAGAACTGCGTCAGGTTAGAGTGTAGAGACAGCGTAAGATGGCGTCACAATAGATATTCGACTAAGGGTGGAAATAAATTCCATTCACCAAAGCGAAACGGGAAAAGCAATTTAAGACTTGAAGGTTGTTTCTTCTGGATTATTAAATCCGACTTCAGAAAATTCTAAAATTGGCGAGAAGAATTCCCAAAATGGCTGTTCAAATGCACGCACTCTATTTCTAGAGTGACGGCGCGTCTTGCTCTGGCTTCCTAAGGCAATGCTGTTCAGTGGGATGTTAATGGGATGTTGAAGCGTATGCACAGCCACTCACATCCAAAAGTCAACCTCACCTTTACGCGGTACACCCTATTTTAAGCAAACAAGGCTCTGACTACCTAACACAGGTGGTATAACCTCAGGTCGAAACCTAATAAAGGAAATGTTATCAGACTACACAGACCAAAGTAATCAAGAGCGATAAAGAAGGAAAAACCCACTTCCTCAAATAAATATTATTCCCTAGTAATGCAGCATATATGATGATGTATTCGAAAGTTAAATGGGAACCAGGAAGGAAAATAGTCCCCCAGTCGGATTTCCGGGGTGGGACAACTCAAGAAGACAAAATACGAAATAAACATGTAAATAAAATTGCGTGTTGGAATGTACCATCGCTACTACAATGTGGTAAGCTAGAGAACTTAAACTATGAAATGGAAAGGAACCAAATAGAAGTATCTGGTATAAGCGAAATGAGATGGCCGCAACAAAGAGACTTCTGGTCTGGTCGATACAGGATAATCTACACTCAAAGCTAAAGCCGACGGAACAGCAGGAGTTGGTATAATTCTGAATAAAAATTTAGGAAGACTACTACTCGAGTACACACATTACAATGAAATATTGATAAGGGTATGCCTAAACACATATCCCAAAAACACAACAATAATTCAAGTATACATGCCGACGACAACCCACGATGATGACGAAATTGAAGAGACATATGAAGGTATTGAAAATCTTATTAGACACACAAAAGCAGATGAAAATTTATTAATAATGGGAGGTTGGAATGCGATAGTGGGGGAGGAAGAAGAAGAAAATATAGTGGAAAAATACGGCTTAGGGAGAACGTCTAATTGAGTTTTGTGCCAAACATAAACTGATAATCACGGACACACTGTTCCAACATCACGTAAGAAGAAAATGCCAGGGGATATTAAACGTTACCAAATAGATTGCATTATGGTCAGACGAAGATTTAAAAATTAAATAAAAGATTCAAGAAACTACGCGGGACCAGATACAGGCAGCGACCATAATATAGTCATAATGCAATCTAGGATCAATCTAAAGAAACTGACTAATAAAAAGAACACTGTGTGGAATCTAGAAGACATAAAAAATGACACTACAAGAAGCAATCAAAGAGGAAGTAAATAGGTCGAGCAACCCAAATGATAACATTGAAAATAAGTGGAACAAAATAGAAGAAGGAATAATAGAAAGCACAATAAGGGTTCTGGGTGTAAAGAAACAACAGTACAAGAACAGTGGATGACAAAAGAAATATTAAACCTGCTAGAAGAGCGTCGGCCATATAAAAACATAAACACAGAACAGGGAAGAAGAAAATATAAAAAACTAAAAAATAAGATACAGAGAGTATGCAAAAAAGGTTCAAGAACAATACATAAAAAACAGCTGCGAAGAATCGTAAGAAGAGCTACGAGTAGACACGTATTGGAAGATATGGACAATGTATTTAGAAACTATAACATAAAGTTACACAAAACCAAAACAAAAGTGATGAAATGCTCAAGACAGAACCAAAGGATGGACAACATCTCCACTCAAGGGAAGACGGTGCAAGCTGTGAATGAAATACCTGGGGAGTATAATCACACAAGATGGCAGATGCACGAGAGAAATAAACAACAAGCTAAAAGAACCTTCTACGGAAAAAAACAACTGCTTACGTCCAACGGGTTAACGATAGATTAGGCCAGTGCAATAAGCGAAAAAAAGGGGTTGCGATCGTAATTATTCTCGAAGTTTTGTAAACCGGTCCCCGGTTTTCCACCTTGGAGCGCCTCTGCGCGTATCACCATCTTGAAAAACCAGCTGAAATAACGGCAAAATCTAGTTTTTCCCATATATCTCCTTTCCAATGCAAATTTTGGTTAAAGTAGATGTATCAAATTTTGTAGAGCATAAAATTTCCTGCAACTGTTGTATTTACAATTTTTTCTATATCTAATAGTTACCGAGATATAAAGTCGTAAAAATGCTGTGGCTAGAATCTAGTTCCAGGACGGGGGCTCTTCAGTGTTATACGTGAGCGTTCAGTGCTAAACGATTGTCAATATTTCTGAGTTGTTAAAACAGGACAGTGGACGTGCATTAAGTTGATTTCAAATGTTGGTTTCGGCAGAACCAGATTGCTTCATTTGTGACAAAAGTTTGAGTGATGGTAAAGTGGTGTTAGTGAAGCAGAAGTGAGTTCTTTTACTTCGAAAAGAGAGTGTGAAACAAAGAATTTCCTCACATCAGTCGCTGCTGAAGAACTTGATGGAAGTCACCTTGCACGTTGCTTCTCAAGAGAACTACACGGATGATAAACTCATGTTGGCATTTATTCGTAGAGGTCGCATGGCTCCAAATTTGAGTTCAAAGCAAAGTGTTTTCTTTGTGGCGAAGAAATAATCTTCAAAGGCAGAAGAAGTTAACTATGTCAAGATTCGATCATGTACATAAGGTGGTGCAGCTGTCTGTGGATAAAACGATTATCAAAACAGCTGGAGAACGGGGTGATGAGTAGGCCAAGCAGGGGATTGAACGTATTGCTCTAGTGACTAAAGGCGCTGACTTGGAATCACAAGATGCAAGACGTCATGCGTCTTGCTACAAAAAGTTATTCTAAGTACCTCCTTCTGCATTGAAACCTGGCCAACCCCCTAGTGAAAATGTTGATGGGAAATATTTATAATTACCTATTCAACCAGTCAAACGAATGTCAGCTTTCACTGGAACAGTTAATTGGTCAAATAGAAGGAGACATTCGGCCTAACATAAGGACTGTCAAGGCGAGACTTGAAAGCCACTACGGTGACGACATCCTCATTATTGAAAGGGGAAAAACACGCCAGTAGTGTGTTCCAAAAATACTGACTACAAAATAATTACTAACCAGTGGTATCAAGACAGGAGCTCCGACCCCATGGAAGAACGTCGTCGGATTGTAAGAACTGCTTCAAATATTATTAGAGAATATACTAGATTCAAAGTGTACCCATTGGAAAATTACAGTCCATCAGATGACTTTCTTCAAGATGTGAACTCGGTGATTCCACATACAGTATCAAAGTTTTATGAGACACTGATAGGCAAAGGCAAACATGGCAAGGCAGGAGGATGGAAAAGTAAATGTGTTGTTTTATCGCAGACCCTGATTTCAGCAACAAGGCAGCGATCTTTTGTTTCATCACTTTTTACTGGTGTAGGTTTGGCTCAAAACTGCTCATTGATGTTCTCATTCATGCTCCTATAAAGAAGCAATTCGACTTGAACAGTGTGCCATTCTTCATCTGGAAATTCCAGTCCAAGGTAACGCCTCTATCCCATTCGTATTTAATAATGCGAATTTTAATATATAGACTTCGGACCGGAGGGATTGTAACTGTGACCTCTGTTACATTTACAGGACCAGATCAAAACATTCAGCGTGTCCAGCGTTTTATCTTCAAGGGAACTAGTGGGAAATTTTATTCCTTTGAAATCTTTTCATGGGGTGAAGCATAGCTGTTTGCAGAAAATCGGAGTTGAAGATGTTGCACATATTCATTCTTTGTCAGAAGATATTTTACCATCATCAGTTAAGATTGTTTGGTTGTATGGGAAATAATCTAAATTTTCTCCACTCCCTGGGTGGAATGGATATATGGAGAAGATAGCATCAGATGGAAATTATGAAATGTTGAAGGTATTATGTCTACCATTCATCGACTCCCCACCTAATCATTATGACACAGTGCCGACCTTCTTGGAAGTAGCCAGTGAAAAGAGCCGCTCTCAGAATCAACAAACCATCTTTGTATCGTTTGACCAGCAGCTCTATGTGAAAGGCCCAGATATACTTGCCTTCGTCGATGATGACGAGGAATTTCGTGGCAAATGCAGTGGCGGCATATATTACTAAACTAACCTAATATTATTTACTTCCCTTTTTTTTTAGTAACTACATCTATTTCTGTTTATAAACAGTGGCGGGAACCATATGGGAGTTTTTGCTAACTATTAGTGAGCAAATCCAACTTGACTAATGGTTTGTGTTTGTATGAAAACTAGAATAGGCATGCAAATGCTCTTTTGCCGCTTCTTTTATGTGTTAAAAGTAATACAAGTAATTTTAAATTATGTATCCAATAAAGTAACAGTTAATTATCCCAGAAACAGAACAATGAAATGACAAATTAAATAGTAATAATGAAAACAATTTATATGCAGAATTAACTGGTAATAATTAATCGAAACCCTATTATCACATCAACAAAGTAAGAAAATGACTCTTTGCATAAGAAACTATCTACAACAAAAGGCTGCTAAATATTAATCTCTTAAGCTGTATCAATAACAATGTTGAAAATACGTAAAGACTGCATATTGAAAAACACCGTACATGTACAGAGCATTATCGGATAACAAATTACTTGTCAAAAATCACTTTAAAACTTTTACTTCCCTCTTTCAGATCATAACGTCTATTGTACACGTCACTCAAAAGAAATGAAAGCTAGGAGATTAAATAATACAGAAGAATTTTGTTTGAATGTGAAATTCATAAATTCTTTACGCGAGCCTACATATGTAGGAATGGCACTTTTCACAGCTTAGCGTTCAGTATGAATGTAAATAAATAAGGAATGTAGTTAGAGTGCTGGAATTTCATCAGTTTTAGTAGAATGAAAGCAAAGCAAATTTTTAAATAGCTTTGATATACAGCCTTGAGTAGTTGTAGTATTAAACATATCCAGACAATGTAAGAGATAATTTAACGAAACTGGATTTCTATCTACATTTAGACCGCCTAGATTAAAATATTTCGTTGAGTCTTCATTTAGCAAATTAGTCTGTTTTAGCAAAATATGATAGGGTGTGCAAACATACTTCGATATATTAATAAATTCTACTTAGCATTTTGTTCACTTTTATCAGTTGTCACTTACGATTTGAGAATTGGAGTAGCCTAACTGTTTTATTTTTGTTCAACTAAATTTTATGTGATTGGCTTTTTTATGATAAAAATTACAAATTAGAAAATACGAGTGTAATTATTGTTGTGTATTTCGACTTAATGACCACCATTTTTAATTGATTTTTTCGCATACGAGTATAGGTGCCTTTGGGAATATGACAGAAGACCAAAGTTTGTAGATTGCTTTGAGCGCTTAGATTCAGAACTTTTTTGAATGATTGAATGTACTGCTCTTATTGTTATTATTATTACTGTGATGACTGAACTGTTTGTAATTATTTATTTTGGTATAAAAATAATATAAGTTAAAATTTGGCAAATCCAATACACAATTCTCAGATTATATTTTTATACTGTGCTCACCTTTTCCTGTCCTTAATTTAAGGCTGGTTAAAATGAAATGTATTAACTACTATCCAAAATAAATGGTTAAATGGCCTTCTTTCTATTTTATCCAACTGCAATATTTATTAAGCTAGCTCTCGGCGAACACAAAAACTGCTTATCTCAGGTTGAGTTCTGAAATTTATTATTCTTTCAAAATGTAGGTTATTTGTCTTAACGTAGCTCATTTTCTCGTTCTTAGTAGATAATTCACAACCTCGTAAATTGACAGATGAACACAAAATGGTTTGTGCGTACACCGTGTATTTAAACGTTTAAAATCGTGAAATAATGTGAGAACGCGTTAGGTAAATAGTTCGAATGTGTCCGCTTGGCAACAATTAAATTCGCCTTGATTGTTAATAGGATGACGTAGAACTCACGCTAACTTTCATTTGTTTATGCAAAATTTGATGACGCCGTTTAATTTTTGAAAATTACGCCGTAGCAGGACCCTTAGAAGAACGCTATGCTTCTTCAGTAAAATTCAATCTCGAATTTACATAGCTTTCCGAACGGCCACTCTTAAAATTACAGATGGATCCTACTTTGTGAAGTTTTCTTTGACGCTTCCGGTTTTCTACCTCTGGTTCTGCTGGAGTCGCTCCCCTGCGTGCAGATGTTGAAAGCGACGTTTTTGCAGACCCCGCTGACGTCCTTGATCGCTGACCTCTGGGTTCCGATGCTAATTTTGGTCGTAGTCGAAGATGGTAAACTCTAGGTGCTCGGCTGCCGATGTCCACTCAAAGTCGGATTGAAAAATGTAAATTTTTCGTTGCGGAACTTCCCACAAACGATAGTACAACTGCTCGGACACTTAGGCAATCAAATGGACCACTTTTTATCTTAACGTTTGGCTAATAGTAGTAGCAAAACGCTTAATTAATTATTAAATTATATATTGCCACAAAATAATTTTTTATTCATACAACAAAAAATCATGCTTTTCCTATAATAATTGACATATTTATCCTCTTAAACAATTTTAAACTTTTCAAAATTAATTGTCAATTAGTTTAATCTTTTAAAACATGTACTTCTAGTGTCTAAGGGTAAACGTATTGTCTTCCTTTTGTTTCCATTACTTACTGTGACCAGAATAGTTTAAAGGGCGATTTTGTTTGGAACAGATTTGATTAGTCGACGCGCGTGGTTACGTTCATATAGTGTAACACTGTTTAACTCTTTTAGATCGCCCCGCTTCCTTTATGCGTATTGGACACCCCTGCCTAAATGCCGTAGTTCTGGAAACGTCAAATCGTGAACTGGTTTTGGTCGTCCTTAAAGCACCAACCCCGGATCAGAGTATCGGTCCGTTGTCATGCGTTTCTGGGCCAATTATGCGAGTTGCCGGTACACTTTTTGTTTTTGTCTTGTAGAGCGTTAGCCCTCCTTGACCTCTCTCCTTCATTATCTTTCTCTTTCTTTCTTTTCTTGCATCTTTCAAGCTGTTGGCTGTTGACCATGGCCTAAATTTGCAGGCGGCCTATTAGTGACTTGCTTGGACAAAGTTGATGTTTTTTTTGGTGTTCACTCGCATACCGCTAATTTATATTATTCGTACTAGCCTAAGATTATTGGATTTGGTTTGCTCAAAGCGTTAGTCACTGATTCAAGCAGAGCTGCAGTTTAAATAGCAAATGTGGTAGCTTTTGTGTATGTACGTCCTTTCGCCATTTTATTCTTGGTGGTAAATTGGCCTTCGTATTTTTAGTTTTTAGTTTTTGGGAGTCGATCTTGACACCGTAAAATTTGGGAGCTGGTTTTAACTGCCCAATTAGCAGCTCTTACTGAATTTCCCTGTCCTGGTTTCCCAAGAATCTCTGTTGCGGCCCCGCTTCGGTTTTATTTGGGAATGAAATTACCCGCTGCATTTTGCTCAGTCAACGCCGCCTTGCTGTTTTGGGAGTATTCACAAGCGATCCAATGTCGAGCAAAGTAAATCAGCTTTGCATAATAGTTCTCGTTCTGTAACTTTGAAGCTACCGACCGACTTCTTTGGCATTACCTTAAAGTTAGCCAGAAATCCCTGGTACATTTACTAGTCCAATCAAATTGTCGAAAATACCTCGCTTTTTTTTACAAAAATACTACCTGAAGAGTAAAAATTTTATTTTATAGAAAAAAATCCGTAGAATTTAACGAACTACAAAATAACAGCTGAATGAGTGGAGAACTGATTCAAAATGGCGGTCAAAGTAATGAAAAAACGGTTTTTTGCATACAAAAATGCACAAAAATAATTTACAGATTTAAAAAATATATACGCTTATGTAGCTTAAAAAGCAAATAAAACCAGCTTTTGATGGTCAAAATCGATTAATTAGAAAAAAAGTTATCGCCAAAAACCCGCTAAAAACGGCCGATTCTTCAATTGTTCGTAACATTAAAAACAAAACTTATATAACGTTGAAATTTTCAGAAACCGTAGTACTCGGTAAGCAGAAAACGCACGTTTTTAAAATTTGCTAAATTTTTAAATTATTTTATATTAGTATCCTACATTGTGCTTGTTTATCTTATGTGCTTGCTTGCTGCCTCTTTGTAGTTTGGCGTTTGTAAAATAGAACATCTGTAATTTTTGGACACAATAGAGTGCGCTATGTTATTACCTTTTGGCACATGATATAAAGTCGCTCTTGGAAGCTATAAGAGTGCTATCCGAAAAGTATCTTGTATTGTCATCATTATAGTTAGCTAATTTAAACCCTGTTCCTGCTTATTAATATTTAGTGTAGTTACTACAAGCTATTGATGTATTATTTCTTATTGATGCGTGGCACCTAAGTGAGTTTAGAAGTTCTCGCAAGCTTATCGATTTAACGGTTGTTTAAAGACTCTTTGGCGCCCCCCCCCCCCACCGGTAATTTTAAATATCGTTTACTATTAATAGAAGAATAAAACCCCACACCGTCTTCAATGTAGTTATTCGGCCCTCCGATATCTTCAGGTAGCCTGAACGATTTAAAGCAGGTAAGAGTCATTGAAAGACTTTGATGTGGGACTGAATCTTGCTTAGTATTTCGTGTTGGTAGCAGCTTTGTAGTAAACTTAAACAGGACATTCTGAGTTCGCCCTAAATAGTGTTACTGAATGTTTTAGTTTGGAGTAGGCAAATCGCAGCTTTTTTCTTTGAAAGTGCTTACAGCAGGCTTACATTTTTCACTCTTATTTTTCTTCTCATACAACAGGCATGCGAAAGTTTCTCTAGCATATCAGCTATCAAGTGTGAGGGTCTGTTATAAAGGCTTATTCTTTTTTATTTTTTTGTTTTTTCTCCTATACCTAAAATTGGTGCAGTTTTAAGTTTATCTTTGCCGATTTCCATTTCCTTTTCCAAACATTTTTTGAAAAAGTCTAAACGGCTACTCGGCAGTTCACCTCCATTGACATTATAGGAAGACATCGACTGGACCATCAAGTAAATAGTAGACTCTCCGGGAGACTGGGCTCTCCTAATGGAAGTAACTCCAAAATCGCCAATGCTCTTAAATGGGATTCATATTTTAAGCGAAACATACGGAAAGGAATGATTAAAATTGAGGTTTAAAATGACTATCTTTTAACAGTTCCCGTATATAAACTTGAAGAAGTTATGCTTTGTTTTCTAAGCCACCTTAGAGTACTTTTCATTGCTCTGAGAGTAATTGCTTACAATCCCGTACGCATCCGTTACTGGTGACAATGATTGCAGCAGTTGTTCGAGCTTGTCCCTGCCATGCAAAGTAGGATCTGCATCAATCCTCTCAAAATTCTTATTGCAAACTTCGGTAGATGATAGTAAATAAATATAACAATTAAAATAACATGGTAATCTCCTAATCCAGCACAGAATCCAAAGACTACACAGAGGGGCAAAGACTACTGACTCACAGTTATTCAACAACTTTTTCATCTATCTGTTTTTCTAAGCAACTCTACCATACAGGAGAGCGTAAAACATATCCACTGTCTGGATTTGAGGTTTGAACTCACTACTTACTCATTACTTAGCCGGAAACTGCAGCAGCAAATGCTTTACCAGATTGACTGACTCTTTTACTAATGTGTGTCGGGCACAGCATCAGTGGTTTTGCTATTAGTGAACTTAGAACAAATCTAACTACCGCGGCAATTAATTTTGCTTACATAGAGACTAAAATAAACATGCAGACATAACATTGGCGCCAGCGCTGCCAACAAAAAATCAGTTTAAAAAACTAAGGGCGGTAGCTCCTCCCAACTGAAAGTTCAAACAAACGCTGAAAGGGGTTTGTGCATGGATTGATGTACATAAATAAATAAAATGCTATTTAGAAAGTATATGAAAGGTTTAATCGTTAAGTGTTTACTGATATTTTTCCTCTTATCTTTACTCGTTTTTTTGTATCAGTTAGTGTCAAATTTATCATGTTTATAAGTTTGCTACCCACTCATATCCCTCTGACCCTTGTAAAACTTGGATATTTTTATTTTAAAGCTTGTTTGAAGTATATGAAAATTATAAATGTCTCTTTGATGTTGAGAACTTTCGGTTTGTATTTTCCTTAAAGTAAATATTTAGTCTACTACTAATCCAACCCTAAAACCATATTGATAATATACCAGCTTGTTATGCAGTTTTATTGGTAACTTGCTCTTTAAATATTACCCGAGTCATTTATAAACATTGTTAAGCAAAGATATGTCCCTCTAATTTGCAGTTCCAGTACGACCTCTAGGCATGTCTGCTAGGTATTTCTTTTTGTACCCACGTTTTTTCTACAAATTCTTGCATGCATCTCACTAATTCCTTTCCTTCTTATTGAAAAATTTCTAAAGTTATTTTGTCCCTTCTTATTTTTTAGATTTCGAATCATGTCTTCAACTTTTTTTAACTTTGGTAGTTCTTCATTTCATTTTTCTACGTATTTTTCTGTATGCATATTAATCTACTATTTCCTCGTTTTGCTAGATTCTTCCGCATTCAATAAATTGATCAAACTAAATTTCACAATTGTGCTATGCTTAAACTAGGGGTGAGCACAGCCTTAGATAGCTCTAACTCTCGGTAGAAATGGTGTGAAGAAGAACCAGACAGTGGTTTTTAAGGTTACAAAAAATAACTCATTAGTTTAAACAGAATATGCGCCAATCGTTATTCACAAGATAAAAACAAATGTAGCTACCAAAACTAATAACCACCAACCTTGGAAGCCTCTAACTTTAACCTAAATCTTAAAAAGAACACGAGCAGGTTCATTAGGGATCATACTATAACTTACAAAGAAATGTAAACCAACAACAGTTAATAGAATTTAATATTTGACAACAGTATTACAAATAGCAATCGTAATTAGGAAACAATATTAATTAAGACAATTCAGGTAAGACTTGACGCTCTACAGCGATAAATAATACAAACGTTTGGAGTTACTCAATTCAAACACACACAATAATAAATTATTAAAATTTAAATACCACGTTGCACAACATTAAAACTTCGACGCCAGCATCATTGTAACCCACAATTATAATAAATGGCAAATTATTGAAATGTAAATGCCATACAAACACCCAGATAACTGTATGAAACGTAGCTCACTTCGACCGGCTTGAAAACTGTATAAATTGAAATTACTGTGAGCCGGGTGCCCAAGGACACACTGCGTGTAAGTTTCACAGGGTACATACGCAATTTTATCACACAAACATTATCCTTATATGAAAACGCCCTATGCGCCCACTTGCGGTTTTTTATATTCAAAGGCCTTTGCATCAAAATACGCAATACTGTAGCGGTAATTACCCTTACCGATACAATCAATTGCAGAAATTCAAATTGAATGTACTTACTGTTTTATACAAAGTTTTCACAAACGCACTCGAAAGCGATCGCTCATAAGAAGATTTCTACAGGACGCTGCAGTCATGGAGGAGCGGTGACCCAAAATTCGTGCAGCCGGCATGCTGGAAAATTTCAAAGCGGCTGTCGTTAGGACTTCATGCCCAATGTCAAAGACATTACGCCGGGAGGGTGGCAAACAGGTCAAAGATGGAAAACAAATTACGGCTAGAAAACAGCCCACTTGGTCAAGCTACTCAAATTCCTTAAGAGGCTTGAAATTGTGTGGAAATCATAGCCGCTTCTATGAGTGATTGCAATAGCAGAAAATCCACTCCAAAAATCTTATTCCAGGCACCTTCCTTATCGAAGGTCGAGCGCTTTTTCGGAAAAAACCAAATTATTTCACTCCGTGCTCACAAAAGAACGCACAAATGGAGTGGGGCGTTACACAATTCCAAATTCCTTCTTCATTTCCCATTACTTTGTTATTTGTGACCCTATGAGATAATGTTTTTGCTTTCTAACATTTTTTACTTCTCTTATACCCCTATGTAGCGAGTTCTTATTTCATTAACTTTGAGATTTTTTTCCACGTTAGAAATTAGTACGAATACATTTCTTAGCGATATCTTGAAGATTTTATTTTATGTTCTTTTACCTTTTTCAGTTTTAAGCATTTCCAGTAATAATTTACTCCGCTTTTCCAATTTTACTTCATATTTCACGTCTAATTTTCCCACTTTTATATTCCTAACTAGAGATGAGCGCGTGAGTGAGTATTCACTCCCGCCACGCACGTTTCGCGCTTGCTCTAAACACTCACGTTCACGCACGCTCACGCTCACGTACACTCATGTTCACAGCGTGACCCGCCATCCACGACGTGACCCGCCGCTTTTATTTCAAAATTCAGATTCATATAGAACAGAATGTTCAATTTTAAAAGCAATGAAAATCTGTGAAGGGCATTACCCAGAACTTCCCTCGTAATTGGACATTGTGAGCCAGGGGTTGAAATATCTTCGCTTTTCTAATAAATTACATAAATTTTTAACTATTCGCTATTCCTACATTCGCTGCAGAGCACTTCTTGTGTCCGTGCGCCCCGACTGCCTTAAATAAAACCTTAGAATAGAAATGTGATCCGACTGTTTTCACGTCACGCGCCCTATTCCTAACTTCATCAAATTGTACTGACTATTCAATTCACCTGTCACCTGTCAAAAAGTGACCAATGAAAATCCAGAATTCTGAAGTTTCTTGACCAATAAAAAAAATATCAGTGGATATATCTTCCTAGAAGGTATTCAAGTGACTATTTTAAACAAATGCGATTTTTATTAGAAAAAGTCAATATTAGTGTTCTGTTACTATAGAAATTGCGTAGTTTGTTGCTAGATTTACTGAAAACTAATTTGAAAAAGTAGTTTGGTTCATTGAATAGTCCCTCGAATGCCATTCTTAGTCACAGTTAAGTAGATTATTTTTGCGGTAGTATCACTACTCATGTCCATTGCGCTTGGGATTAGGACTCGTGCTATCGCACTCGTCCTAATCGTACAAAAGCGCAATGGACATTCGTGACACCACTGCAAAAATAGTCGGCATAACTTTGACTACTCATGGTATTATAAGTGATTATTTTATTTCTTCCTTTAACGCTTCGATTAAGCTTCCATATCATCAGAATTATTTATTTTGACTATTATCGAGTGGCTTTTCCACGCCGATAAAACTTGTCACAGACTCCGCTAAACCAAAAATACCAACAACTCATTTAGTAGAACTGGTGATTTTAATACACTGAAAAACATGACCAACACCAGATTCATGACTGCAAAATAAACCCGGTATTTAAATTTTTAACATATAAATGACTACAACGGGGACCATGCAAGTAAAAATATGTGATTCGATAAGACTGTACGGAATCTATTAAGCAAAGTTGTAATTACAGTGAGTTTTATTAGGCATTCAAAAAATACTATTCAAACGACAGGGGCAATTTAAGTTCTACAATGAGCAATCTTGACAATGAGCGCGATGCAATAGAATATGCATTTCCGCAGTGAAAGTTTGAGCTAAAAATTCCAAAAAAATATGTCGGGATGAGCTCGTAATCTCAGAGATTACGGGGTTTTGCAGCGACGTGCCTGCAATCTAGCAGGTGAGTAGGAGAGCAACGTGGAGCTACTTCCCACATCAACGCATTTTTGACAGGTAACAAGATGAGAACCTCGTAGAAATATCAGACAGGAATACAAAATCATAAATGCAATGGATATGAAACGTGAGGAAAAGATAAAAAGATCTTAAGCTTCAGATGAGTACAATAACTTACCGAACCAATACAACCAAATCTGCCTCATAATGTCTGTGATATTCTCGGGAGAAGAGCTGCTCATATAACGTTACCAATAGGAAGACCCAAAAAACAACGTCGCATAGCTTGGAAAATCTAAAATAGCAGTTGGAGATGGCTTCGCTGGTGCATCGCTCGATGACGCGGCCGCTTTCTTTGTTTGCGCCCTGGCCACCAAATGGTCTGCAAGACTCTGGTAACATTATACAGCTTACCGGCAACTATTTTAAAGCTTCTCTGTGCTTGTAGTTACCTAGCAAAGGTAGGGATTCGGCTTTTTACTGTGGATGTCTCCAGTTTCGAAACTAGGTGACACGGTGGTCGCTTGTGCTTGTGAGTGAAACACTTTTCTCGTCGTGGACACGCCAGTTTCTCTCTTCAGTTTCCAGCCCAGAATGGCGTCACAACCGATGCTTCCATTACCTTTAAGCGATAAAAATATTAGTAGTATTAGCTTTCGAAATTTATAAAGGACGTTAGCGGGCGTCTTAAACTTATAATTGTGAACTCAAATTAATGCATTTCAAAGAAGACAACAATGAACACAACTGTGCAAATCGGCTGTATACTAAAATGCTATTCTAACCATACTCAGGTGAGCCAGGTCAATCCCAATACAGGCTACTACGTTCGTAGGGCTGATTTAGATGTATATAAACGGATTAATTACCGCGAATTGATGCCCGCATGAATAAACGCTTTGTAGGAAGTGTAATAAATTTAGTGTCTGTGCTATAGTGCTGAACAGTTTCGATGCTCGGCTATATTATCTTTTGTAAAAAGTATATGCGAAATAAATCTGTGTTACTGCCTTTAAAGCAAATTTTCATGGGAATGCCTTTAATTACAATCTTCCTTCTCTTTATAACGCCTGCAAAGTTAGGTAAATGTATACAAGTAAATTAATTTTTTTTAATTTCTTTCTTAATAATAAATAGACCACTTTAGAAGCGTTTGGAAAGCTTTGTCGGCTTAAATTACATTTTTATCGGAAACATTTATAGCAGCAATTCCACGCAGCATATTTTCTACAAAAATCCTTTTTACTGTTCTGAGGCTCACATCAATTAAAACAGAACAGTCAATTTTTCCATAACTGGCTATTTATGTAGGACGTCAGCTAAAAGACTTTTTTATTTGTTTGCTTGTCTACTAAAAAAATCCTGAAGGGCAGAGTCTTTGATATTCCTAAAGAGCTTTGTGTAAAGGAATCCGATTTTCATGTTCAAGCAAAATTCCTCGGAATTATTTAGCTGTAGTATACAGTGACTTTTTTGAAGTTTAGAATACAGGTTTTATAAACGTTTGTGTTACATATAATCACCGGCCTTGATGCTTCTTACGGAAAATTCAATCGGAAAACCGCTACAGATGAAACTTCTACAGCTTTCTTAAATAAGGCTATTTATCATTGAGGATTAAGGACGGCATGACAGAAAGTTCTACATATACACGTTTGGGCAACTGAGTTTTAAATTGAAGTAAAGCAATGGCTGCAACTAAAAGTTCGTATAATACACAATAGGCTTTAATTATGATACTATTTAATATAATTAGTAAGTATTTATCATTTTTTGCGTCTTGGTAAAAGCGATTCGCCTAAACGTTGAACAAGAGGAAGTATTTTATTAAAAAAATAACACAGAGATCAGACCCAAAATTCAATTTAATTAACGATAATTAATAGATAGACCGAATTTTCTGCCTTATTATTTAGGCAATTATGTTTAGAAAGTGTGTCATCAACAAACCAGATATTGTTCTAACAATAATAGTAGAATACACAAATATGCAAACCTATTGTATTAGATTCTATGCAGTTTCAGTAATGCTCTAGAGGCTGTTGAACACAACGGCAGTAGAAAATACATTCTTTGCAGTTCATTTTCTATGAAACATTTAATCATGCAACCGTGAGTTTGAGAGAGAGGCAGCGAATTTACTTTCAACAAAAATTTTCAAACGTCGTTCCTGATTTGTTAAGAGTAGTAAACGGGTTATCTCACATATACACGCGCTACCTGGCGGTAGAGCGAAGCGTTTGCTACTCTATGAGGCCTTATAGTGCAAGTACCTCTAAACATCTAAGTCGAAATATATGTGTGAACGTAAATAAGGTTAAATACATAGATATTCAGGAATACAGGTTCTTCTACTTCAGATAAGTAGTTAACAAGGTACAAAATAAACGATTGTTTCTTTAACTAAAGTAGAAACATTACCATACCGTTCCACTCAAACCTTATAAATTAATAATCCTAGTTGTCCTTTAAGTAAAATGTAAGTTAAATTAATGGAGCATCTTGTATGTCCAAAAAACCAAGAATTATTTTGTTTAATCATTTCTTTCAACATCTCGATCTGGTTGAGCCGCTGAAATATATCATTTTATTTGATCATCAACATGTTTTAAATAGCTCTTATGTCACAACGTTTTTAAGGATTATCCCTAAGCGTAATATGCTGTATCTTACTCGAAACCTACGTATATGCTTGAGAAATATAATCAGAAACTCGTCGCATGTCGATACTTTCCCTTCACATAATTCCATTTTCTATTACGGTTGAAGAATACGCCTTCAGATATATTTTCTAATATCTGTTATTCTGGGGATTCACATAATATAGAACATCTGAGGCACTCTTTATGATTTCGTTCCGCATATTACGTTCGACCTTTCGAGTTTATCGTTCTCTAAGTAAACAATCTGAAAGTAAAAGTTTGATAAACTTGTAGTAATCTATTGATGAAGTGTATGCTAATAATGCCTTGAAAATAATTAGTGTTTTATTTCCACATAACAAAGCCTGGGTTTTTTGCAAAAGGCAAGATCTTTTAATGATCCAGTTTTTTTATTTTTTAATTAACACACGCCTAGGCAGCTGTGGTTTATTAGCGCTTATGTTTCATAAGTTAAGGGATTATATATTTTAATTAAAACTAGCATGTTTATTGGCTGGATAAATTTAATTATACAGCGTAGTCAAACACTTATTAAAGGAGGCTTAAAAGGAAAACTACTATAAATAGATTTATTTTAATATAGTTTATTGCCGGATCAACAAATGGCAGTTTGTTATACATAGCATTGATAAATTCTAATACAGTAACTAAATTATAATAGAATGAGACTAATTAGCAGTCTCATGGGTATGTAAAAATAGTAACGATAAACAATAATGATGGACTATAACAGTTAACAATAATGATTGACAATAACAATAATAGTGATTTAATTGTGTTTGTGATTAGGTTAAATGATGTCTTGCGGTAATCTGCGTTTCAGTCTAGTGTGAATATTTGTTTGAAATAAATAGTTCATAGTGCACCGAACCACTACACGCACTTGAGTTAGTAATAAAGTTGTTAGCACATTTTTTAATAAACTCTTCCACGTATAAATACGCCTAGTTCTTGATGTAGTGTTTCGAATGTACCATGGTGCTTTAACTGCGATTCTCAGCACCTTGTTTTGGAATCTTTGGGTTTTTGCATGTTGCTTTTGCAAGTATTACACCACACGAGAGATGCGTCTAGTGCCAGAGGTCGTAGCAGATTTTTGTACAATAGTACCGCACATTCGATTTTCAGTGTTGAATTCATATTTACCAAGGGATACAATTGTCTTAGCCTAATATAGCATTGTGTTAATTTGTGATTAATATGGTATTTCCAACTTAATCGAGTATCGAGATAAACTCCTAAGTATTTCACAGCAGAGTCATTTGAGTTCCAAGGTATTATACTATTGTTAATATGAACGTTAGGGGGGTTTTTAATTCTTCGCAGGGTAAATATTTTGGCTTGACATTTGTCAGCGTTGATTTGCATATTCCATTGTTTGAACCAGGAGGAAATGCTGTTTGTTGCATGTTGTAATGCTATCACTGCATTTTCTAGTTTGGCCGCTTGAATAAAAATGGCCGTGTCATCGGCAAATGTTGCCAGCGTTGCTGTAATTTCAGGTATATCTGAGGTGTATACATTGAATAGGCTTGGTCCCAGTATGCTGTCCTGCGGGACGCCAGCACGAATGTTTTTAGTTTCAGACAATGTTGAGTTAACAATAATTGCAAATGTTCGATCCTCCAGGAAAGAGAAGATGATGACTTTAATGTTAATAGGCATGTCTATGTCTAGAAGCTTCTTTTTGAGACCTTCGATCCACACTTTGTCTCAGTTTAATTTTTATACTGTGTTCACTTTGCCTGTCAGTAACTTAAATGATGGTTAAAATGAAATGTATTAATTAATTTCACAAATAAAATGGTTGAATACCCCTCTCTTAATATTTTATTTAACTGCAATATTATTTAAGCTAGCTCTCGGCAAACACGAAACTACTTATCTCAGGTTGAGTTTTGAAATGGGCTATATTTAAAATCAGTAGCCCCACTGCGCGATTTTGGTTCACACAATTCACAACCTCGTAAATTGACATTTAACACATAAAGCTGCTTGTGCAAGATAGCGATTATTTGACGTTCTAAAAGTACTTATTGGCAAGGAAGCATCAGGTAAATAATTTGATTATTCTGCTTGGCAACAAAAACCTCGCCTTCATTATTCTAGGATGACGTAGACCCACGCCTACCGCTCGCTTGTTTATGGTACTTGAAAAACCGCCAATTTCGCAAAAACTGATGACGCCGTTCGATTTTTAAAACCCACAAAGTAGATGAACCTTTGGAAAAGCGCTAGGCCTCTTCAGCAAGGTCTACTCTTGTGTTTTAATTGCTTTCCCGTACGCTGACCCTCAATTTACAGATCAATCCTACCTCGTAAAGTTCTCGTCGATTTTGCTTCGATGCCGGCACCAGTTGACGCTGCCGGATTCCTCCGCTGGAGTCGCTCCCCTGGGTGCAGATGTTGCTCTAGTTGCTCTTGCAGACCCCCCCGACCTATTGCAGTACAGACCTCTCGGTTCAGCTGCTTAATTGTGCTGATTTTAGCTGATCGGCTGCCGTTCACACACTGGAAGTCGGATTGGGAAATGTTAACTTTTATCTCGCGGAACTAGCCAAAAACACTCGTACAGCTGCCTGCATGAACACTTGGTGAATAAGACCGTACACTTCGTATACGGTAAAATACTTGTTTATTACTTAAAAACATCAATTCAAAATGGAGCACAAATTCTACAAGCTTTCAAATGATTTAATTCAATGGTTCTTTTCTAACAACAAAAAGACATCACATTGCTATGTTACCGCGATGTTTTTTGTTAATTAGAAATAAGTTTTGATAGAAAAATACACAAATGGAGTAAAATTTGATTACATAAATCTTAAATTAATATTTTCTTAAATCTAAAAAAATTGTTCTTTACTTATAACTATCATTGTTCCTTCCGTCACGCACACAAATGTTTTAAAATGCACTGATCTGCTTTTCACTTTTTTTTATTAATGCACTTAAGATTGAGTTCAAATTTACACACGTTAATTGCTTTTATTCTGTTGCCTAATTTCGGGAATGCTCTTTGCAGTTTTCTATTATCCTTTATTCCGATCTCATTTACCTTTCAGATTGCTTGCCATTCACTGATATTTGCTTTTATTTATACTTTCGCTTATTTAGTCTGCACATAACACACCTTTTTTGTCAATTAAATTGTGTTTGGTCTGGCTTACTTCTCGCATCTCATTACCAATGCATTTACTACTTTTATTATTGTTCTAAATTGCAGTTTTATAAAATATCTTAACTCTGTGCTTTACTAAATCGGTTAAATATTTTGCACTGCAAACAGATCCAAGTTGTAGGCTTAAAACCAACTCAATATAGTTTGCTTTCGAAGCCCCGTTCAATAAGTTCACTAATTCTCTGTAGTTAATGACAGAGCGAGTAACCTTTTCTGAAGCGGAATTGAAAAGTGGGTAATATGCTGAGATTTTCGATGCTGTTAATCAAGCGTTTATGTATGACCTTTTCTAATAATTTGGATAGTAAAGTTAGCAGGCTTATCGCTCTGTAGTTATTTACTTATTTCTTGTCTTTTCCTGGTTTTGCGAACATGACTATCTGTCATGCTTCCATGATTGTGGAAATAACCCTGTCTCAAAAAGCATTATAAGTGCTGCTTAATTAGGCAAGTGCTTTATATCTGTTAAATGTTGGAGGATGGTGTTTGTGATGAGGTCATGGCCGGGAGATTTATTTTTGGGTAGTGTATCTATTATACTTTTAAGTTCATGGGGTGAGGTTGGTTTTATGCAATCCGGTATGGGTAAGTTTCTTTCGATGTCGTTAATTACTTGCATAAAATGTGTTGGTGTGCAGGTGTTTGCCGGAGTGAAGGTCTTTTCGAGGTGAGAAGCAAAAGCAGCAGCTTTTACGGCGTCAGAACTATACTTTTCATTGTGGACTTCTGTAATTAATGTGGGAATTTCTTCTCTATGATGTAATATGTTTCTTGTTCTCCAAATCCCTATGTCTCCTGGACTAAGATCTGCTATCTGTTGTTTATAAATATTTATTCTTATGTTGTCTAATTTCCTGTTGATCTCGGGGGATAATTGTGCTTCCTCAGAATGATCTTTTTTTTGCGGTTTGCAGGCCAATTTTATACTGCTTTGTATCGATGTGGTAATGTGGTGTATCATCGAATTTATGTCCTCGGTGGTGGGGAGGCCTTTAGAATAATGCAAATTGTTGTTTAAGGAATTTTTAAATTGGTTTCCTCCATTTTTCCGTTGATAAGCTTTGGGTTGGGTTGTTTGACAGTTAAGGTATTTGCAAAAGACACAAGTACTGGAAGCACTGGTTTATAATTTTTGTTTTTTGAGAATGATATCGAGAATATCAGGCTGGTGATCGGATCGGTAAGGGTAATAAGTGTATTCATCGGGAGTTAAGATTTGGAATGCATTATTTTTTGCAAACTTTTCGAGTTTTATTCCCTCTGGGTTCGTAGCTCTACAGCCCCATAAGGTGTTTTTGGAGTTTATATCGCCTATGACTAGTAGTGGTCCAGTAGTATCGAAGATTTTTTTAATGTTTGCTTTGATTCGTTTTTTATTTGGTTGCCTGTAAGCACTCATTATTGTTATTTGGCTCTGGTCATCTAGTGTAACCTTTATCGTTGTTGTTTCAATTTTTAGATTGTTGATTTCTGGCAGTCGTGTGTGTTCGAATTTTGTTTTTATAAGAATCGCCGCTCCTCCTACGGCTACTGTACAAATCCGATCATTACGATAGGTGTGATATCCTGGAATTTTAAATTTGATGGTGTCGTTTAGGTGGGTCTCTGTTATGCATGCGATGTCTACGTTATATCGGGCTAAGAAGGCTATGAATAATGAACGTTGGGTGTTAATTCCGTTCGCGTTCCAGTTGAGGATGGTTAAATTTTGTATAGCTTTTCTATGTTTAGGGTCCATTGAGAAGTAGCGGTAACAGAGTATTTGTGATAAAGGAGTTGATTTAACTTAGATACGGTTTTATTAGGTCTAGGATAAGTTGTGTGATGTTATCGGGTATTATTAATCCGTTTGCTGTAGTGGTTGTATTGTTAGTTGAGTTTAATCTGCTCTTGAGTTTTTCTGAAAATGTCTTCGTGTTGTTTACGTGGGCGTATCTACTATGGGGAACTCTGGTTGTAGTCGGTTGGGTTCTAGTTCGTTGCTTTAATAGCTCATTGTGGCGTGGGCATCCACGATAGTTTGCACTTTGGTTTCCTCTGCAGTTTGCCCATATTGGTGGATCATTACATTTATTTTTACATTCGGTATGTAGGTGGCTCCCTGCACATTTAACGCATGTTGGTTTCAATAAGCAGTAATTTTTTGTATGCCCACATTGGTGACAGCGGTGGCATTGTGGTATGTTTTTCGGTTTTCTTCTGGCTTCTACTGTTACTATTGAGTGGTACATTGAGGTTAACGAGTAAATGCGTTTAGCTTGTTAATTTTTTGTTAGATCTACTGCGCAAACTGGCAGTGGTTTTTTATCTTTAGTATATAAGCGGGTTACTTTTATTATTGCCAAAGATTTAATTAGTTCTTCCTTTATTTCCTGGTCGGTGAGGAAAAGTGCAACATTCTTGATAACCACTGATATCGGTTTGTCATTTGGGTTTTCGTAAGTATGGTACTGTATCTCGTTTGTGGTGAAGTATTGTGTTAGTTTTCGATAGTCTTCGTTTTTTGGACAAGTTAATACGGAGTGTAGTTGTGTTACAAGATGTTGCGAATAATCCGGAAGAGAGTTTTTGTATGTCTTCGATCAAAGCTTTATGGTTAACTGCATTATGCAGATACTGGTGGTACTTTAACTTGTTCTGTGTTTGATTGTTTTTCTTATGATTGATTTTCTTGCAGGCGATCGTTATCCGAAGAATGTGTGGGTGCTATGTCTGTTTCCAGCTGTGGTGGTAGATAGTATTTGCTGTTTCTTAGAAGATCTTCAGTGGTCTATGCGTGCCGTTTCTGCACCTCGTTAATGGGCGATTCTTAGATTTTCTGAGCATTGGCATACGCTTTTCCAGCAAGTGTGGACGCTTTTGACATAATATTCGATCAACAATATTTTCTTCATGTCTCAGATAATTGTAACTTCTTAGCAGCAGGTTAGGTTGGGCATTTATTGGGCGGTGGAGAACTTTTATGGGCCCATTGCAAGGACTCCTGCTTAGCTTAGGATCCCAGTAATAAACCCACGTTTGGTCACCAGTCACTATTCGTGATAGAAACTCTTAATCCTTCTTTAAAATCGACAAATATTGGTCGCAAAATTTGTTAACGATGCAATTTGTGTTTTGGGGTCAGAAACTTTGGAATTCATCGGGCTGTCGCCTTACTCAAGCCTAATTTTTTCTGTAGAATGGTAATGACGCTTTACTATGAAATTCTTAATTCTGAAGACATGTTGGAATTTACACGTCGATCCTTCAGTCTCACAGCCTCAACTTTTTGGCACATTTTTTCAGTAGTAGCATGTAAAAGTATGTTTAATCTCGAGCCATCTTTAACAGATTCCCGTTCCCAACAAAATTGCTTGTACCAGAATTTTACCATGTAATGTAGACGACTGTCATTCTTTTTAGTAAACATTTTTAAAAGTGTACGTATATGAACACAAATGCATATACAACTGATTTACGAAAATATAGCATTAATAGCACCCAATTATTGTGTTAATTGCTAGATAAATAAGTATTTCAGTTTATATCCTATTCCATCTTGTGTTACAGCACAAAATTACTTTCACGACCATAGATCACTTTGAGCACAGTCTAAATGGGTCGTTAGGACACGTTATTAAAAAAAAAAGAAAAGCTTACTCTAATCAAGCTTCAACTTGCTGTAACATACTTGTGTCCGGCTATTTGCTCACGGAGAAGGGCGGGTTCGGGTCACAGTGTATATTAAAGCGAGATGCTGTCACAATAGGAGTTGATTGTAATCAAAATAAGGAGGGTGGGGGGGAATAAACTCCACGAATTTTATTGATACGATAGAAGAGACATTTTTTTGTCGGCCCTCGTAGAAAATCAAAGTCAAGGGATGGACGCACTACGACGTTTTTGCGAAACGCTCCGGCTAGTTTCGGACTTACCTTAGTTGGTCTTTAAGCTTCGTCAACGCACTTTACAACTTTACAAATAATACATCACCCAGAGCACAAAGCAAATAATATAAGAATCATAAATAAAAGTAAAAGTAATTTGAATTGAATTTGAGTCTATTTTGAAATTTAAATAAGCATGTATATGTTAGACATTGATAAACGTAAAGTCGTTAGTCTAAATGTTAGTCTAAAATGCATTGTAGTTACATCTCTAAATAACATACAAAAGGTCCACTTGAAATATTGAAACACATTGATAGGTATGACGCAAAAACTAGATTCGCTACGTTTAAGCGACCATAGCGAACAAACCGCAAAGAAATCTTAATAATATGACACACCTATATCACTCTACGAGTAGGTCGTGCGCGTCGGTTACACATATGGCAGTTGCAACACGTCTACTGCGTCACTCAAAGGTCAATACAAGTGCGACGTGGCACGCACCAGGGATACACATTACTATTCTACGTTCTTACACGTTGCTATTCTATGTTCATATCACCTGAGTTAGCACCTGGCAAAGCAGTAATTTACTACCACTCGAACGCCTTTCGCTAAGCGCAGCAAGCGGACAGGTGACAAACAGACGGGGCGGCGTGAGACGCTAGAGTTGCAAGTACGGTAGGAAATGATTCTCCAAAACGACGGTGGGTGTACATAAAGAGAGTACATCGACAACATAGTTACTTCTGCTTCTCAGATTCGGCACGACAACACCTTTCTCAGAGAGTCCGCTACGAGCGTTGATTGCAGACTTCAAAACCAACGGGAAAATTACTCCCAGCAACCACACGGTCGTGGCTTCGGATGCCGACTCCTTACGACGACACACACACCACAAAAAGGATACGAACAACGGCTTCATATTAATTTTGAAGACAAACCTACGGGGGTCGACGCCTTCGTAAGATTGACACCGATGAACCACTTCGTAATGCTACCACCGGGTGAATGCTTTCATGCGTTGAGTGTCAGGACGCGGGCAAAACAAAAAAATGGTATGGGGCTTTCGTTTGTTTTCCTTGTGCCACTGATGCAACCGATTTGCTCTAACACAACATTCTACCGCTTTCTCAAACTAACACGTGGCACACAGTGTTAAACATGTGATGACGAGTTGCTGTAGAGCGGGACGTAATAGATCACCTATGCCAGATAGCACACATATAAGAGATCCAAACTGTGCTATACTAGAACGAGCGAGAAAATTCGGTATTTGAATTTCAAAAGAGATCTGGGAATTGCCAAAATTTGAAATAAAAGGTACGGGCTTGTAAAGTGGTCTCAACACCTGTTTGATTTCTTATAAAGCAGACTGCAGTACGCGTTTCCAGGAAAGTAAGATAGGTTTACTACTAACTCCACCACCTGGATTTTTTTACACATTTTATCAATGCTTAGTCTTAGGACAGAGAATCTGCTTCGAAATAAATAAAGTGCTTCTAAAACGTAGAATATAAAAATTATATTAGTTACTACAAGCTAACTTATTTGAACGAAATTGTGTTATTTGCCTGTTCGACTACATTCACGTTCACACAACAGATTATAATCAAAATAACTTAATAATGAAACTGTAACTACACAACTAAACCAACTAATGCGATTAATTATCCACTAAACGGCAGTGTTCATGATCCGGCTGATGCATTAAACTTTACTGCCAACAATAAGTTATGGGAAATTGAAGAAGAGAAATCTTTTTCGGTTTTGTAGCGTTGCAATTTTTTTCATATAATGTCAATAGATGTTTCCAATTAGCTTTAGCCCACTCGATAATTAAATTTTTAGAAAATAAGAGGTTTTAAACCATTACTCAACGCCAGCGCCGAAAATGCTTTTAAGAAGTACTTTATAATACACTCGAAGGTTACAGCCTGAAAAATAAACAAAAGGGCGCCTTTGGAAACCCGCCGAAGCATGGGCGAAATTAATGAACTGCAGGCTATGAAGTCTGCCAGCAGCATAAAGGCACAACAAATTTATTTCCGGCGCCAAGCGCTCCCGAAAAACATCATGTGTTAGACCCCAGCCCCATTTTCCAATTTTGCTCAAAGCAAGTATGCGAGGACTGCATAAAGGCGCCCCAAATTGGAAAACTTGCCAGTGCAACAGTTGTGCTTTGTGCGCGGAAAGTGTGCGGGCAAACGTATCAACCGCATCAAGGGATGATTAACTCCGCTCTAAGGGCTGCATTAACCTGCGTATGAAGTGTGACTGCGAAGCACATCAGACGACCAATCTGGGTCGCTGAATGACGCAATATAGCTCGGTTAAGGCACTATAGCCAAATAGGGGACGAATGGATGATAGAATTGTTTTGGAATGGTTCCCGGTATTCGAGTTACTCATGTATAAGTAGGGGGAGGTACTGATGTTTATATTCAGCTCTGATATACGGCTTGTCCTAATTTCAGAACAGAACAAGCCTTGCTAGTTATAGTTAAGAAAACAAGCAGTTTAGGGTTATAGAAACTACAGTCACACTAGTTTTTTAATAAGTTGTACAGACAAATTTTCTGAATAATATACAGAAAGTGTGTCGATATTAATATCAAATGACGGCTTAGACCGCGTCGTCTTTGCATCAATTCTGTGAACCCAAACAAGGATGTTAGTAATAATTATTTGTATTGATGATTTGTGAAGCATCCTTTGGTTCCTGCTGTTAGAGTATCTCGTGAACAAATACCTTAGGCAAACTTGCTTTTCTGCTCCTGTATACGGATATACAAATATTAAGGTTTCTTTGTAAAATTTCATAGTTCTCCATGAGTTCTCGATTCTCACTAAATTTCTAGTCTCTGCATACATACTTTTCATTGCCTTGGCAAAATGTTTACCAGCTCGTCTTTTCTTATAGTGCCGTTTGCACGTCAATAAAAGAGGCATATAATTGCCTATCATAAGTACTGCTTCGAGGCCTGAAACCACCCTACATATCTTTTATTGCATATTCGACATCCAGAATTTACTCATACATTTTGCTTGAAACTTTAAACGATTATCTGCCTGTGTAATTGTGGCAAATAATGCTCCGACCTTTTTCATATATTAGGAATGCTATTGCAATCTTGCGAGATTCCGGTGTAGCAAGCTATGGGAATAACCGAAAAGCTGCTCTACAACTCCCAGCCCATTGATTTCAGTGGGAACAGGGGGTTGTAGGCAGAAAGAAAAGGATTGCCCGTGGTAGTCAAAGCAAAAGTATACCTTTGAGGTGCAGGAACAAATTCGTGTAATATATGTATGCGAACGCTATCTAACGTGTCGCTAGAATAAAGTTCTCACCAAGACGACTTCCGCTCGGATACGGAAAGGTTGCTCAGTTTTAAGATATTACTTATCTTACGTTGGATTTTCAAAACCATCCTTAATGAGGTGTTAACCAATATCAGTAACGTATTGGTTTAAGAGCTTAAAGCGATACTATTTGCTCAATGGGGATATCACAACATGCATCGCTTAACTTACAAAACGTATGTGGAATGGCGGCAAACCACAACATCCATTGCTAACTAATAGAACATATTACTATAACTTGGGTAGGAGGAGGGGGGATTTGAATGCAAAACCAGGTAAATTATACTCGGCTGATGCGAAGAACGATGGCTGATATCGTAGGAGAGCGGTTTGAATTGTCGGGAACCTTGAGCTCGTTGAGCTGACGACTCTACTGTGAGTTGGGAATGGCTAAATCCGATGATATCGACAAATGCCAAGCTTGAGCAGTAACGTTTCCACAACGGCGGATACATTACGCCCGAAAAGGGTCATTTATCTACTGCACCCCACTCTCCGACTACATGAAGGAGCAGTAGCAGCGTCAATTTTTAAACTTAACTTAACAAGTTGTAGTTCTTCTAAACTTTAATATTAATTACTTGATTATGTCCTTGTTCGCTCATGTATTTTGTATGTATTTCTCGCGGTCTTCTTCCCATTTGTCAAGATTTTTAATGTATTAACAATTTCTTCCAAAGTTATATTCATCTATCACTTCTTCCGTTACGTTTACTTTACTAGAGTTTTACACCACAAGTGTCCTTTGGCAGGGTTGACTATCGTATAGTTCATTTTATTCCACTTCAGCTCTCCTAACTGCCTTTGTAATTCCGGCGGCTACTTGGATTCCTTCTTAGTATTTTTCGACAAACATTTACACTACAAAGAAAATGTGAATACGCTTCTCAGTCGCAGCAGATTATAACCTACGCTATATTCGTTTTTCGCTTTATTTAATAATAGTATACCCCGAACAGTCACGCTGCTTACGTAGACTTGATTAAGCTGAGCTTGAAGGTAACTAAATACATTCAAGAGCTTAAAAACGTAAATTGATTTGTTTACTTGGACTTGATTTTGCGGGTGAATGAAGTTGATTATCATCTGCGGATATTTTTGCACTGGCATAGCTACATCGTAAAATTGTACTCATTTTATGTTCGTAATGTATAAATGTACTACTTTGTTGCACTGCGTAACATGCTTTTAACATCTCTACTCTGTCGTTACAAAAATGTAATAACGGGGGAAATTATTCTTTAATTCCCCAGTTGCATTGACCCTCGGCTAGTTGGGCCAAGGTACTGTAAACATATCCAAAGAAAAATAGTTGGAAATAAACGCCTATTAATATTTTTGTATGACAAAATGGAATAATGTACTTAATAAATTATAACAAAATGTCAAACTATACATATAGGCGGGTGGATGGACGAATAAACGCCTAACGCCTGCTGTAACTCACTTCGCTCAAGGAGCTCAACTGGTGGTCTATAGGTGATGCCTGGTTCCGCATGTGCGAAGGTTTTAAAGATGGTTAACATTGAATCCTGCAACAAAACAGACATTACCGGTGTCAGTAACTGCTGTGTTGCGTTGAAAATAATGGATCGTGTGTGATAGAAGTACTCTGGTGTTCTAAAATTTTGAAGGTGAGTTCACCTCTATGTGGATTATGCTCTTATAATTTTGTAGCGGGCGCTTTCGGATTTGTTTACTTCAGCGGCCGCTAGTGGGATTGGTATCTTGCAGTGAAATTCTGGTCCTATACGGGGGGCTGTCAAGAAATCGGATATTTATGTAGTAGTCAGCTTCCCAGACTTCCACTGGGGGTTCTAAGTTATAGTATACAGGGTGGTCGAAATATGCTACGGGGAAGATGGACACGTCACCTGGACTAGAGCCGGTGTCCAAATCGGTGGATTAGGTAAAAACGTGTCACATTTTCCTGCACCAAGTGTTCACCAGGACGTTTTGAGGACGTAGATCGAACTCGTCACAGACCAGCGCCAAGTTCAGTCAGCTTTCGGAAAAGGATGGTTGTGCATGTCACCTGAACCAGCGTCTTGTGTACAACCCAGGTAGGTTCTTCGAGTTTATGGGAGGTTATTGGTTTGGGCAGGAGAACTAGAAGAGCAGGCAGACTCGAAGAGTTGTTCATTCTGCCCGGAGCTCGTGCTTTTATACGCTTTAGGGGCCCCCGTTACCTCGAATTCAGACTGGGGACTCAAATAGTGTGGAACAGGGCTGCGTTGAAGACGCGAACCGCAAACCCGCCTACCACGTGGCTCCCACTCAAAATGTGCAATAAAATACCAAGCTAAAATGTATCAAGATGGTGATCAAATTTGAAATAATTGAAGTTATTTGTATGTCAAAAAATTTGCCTACATGCTTAATGAGTACAAAACTGTCAAATATTTACTTTTCCAAATTTGCAACCTTTTCTAAAAAGGTGACATTGAAGCAAAGTACAAGTAAACTACTACCGCTAACCAATACACTGATTCTCAAAAACTACTTTTGTTATTTCTATAGGCGTATGATTTCAGCCCAAATTAAATGTAAAACATATTTTACTAATGCTGGTAGCTTTAAGGTAAATTTACTGCTAACCCACAGGAATTAGGGTAAAATTTACATCTAACTGGAAGTTTGAGCTGCATGCCTCTATAGTGTAGTACTAGCTTTGTATGCATAAATAAATTAACTCAGTAGGATTAGACAAACGCTATGGCACTGTTATACAACCAAACTAATATTTTTGTTTTATATACGCTGCACTTGTGATAATATTTACCTACACAAAATTACCGATATAGTCGTCTCTCTATCGCAATTACGAATGTTATGAGTATCATAACTGCAGCAGATGTTGTTTTGAAATCCGAGCTCGTAGAGCGAAGATTTTAAAACATCTAGACATTTAGGACTACAGCTAACCACTCTATATCTTAGAAACCAGACATTATTATATGATGCATTAGATAAAAATTGTTAACGCTAAACCGGTACTACAACAAAATCCTGTTTGTTACAGCAAAAATCGAATTTTACGACAATGGTACTCGGTACACTACGGGACAAAAATGCTGACTAGAATATTTCACGCTAATCACTGCTCAACGGTTGTATAACAAAATAGTTGTACGACTACACTCAGGAAGATGGGTGTGGTTCTAATTGACTATGATATTAATTAGGGCGAAGTGCCATTGCAATAGGGGTGGTCATACTCTAGATAAGTAAAAAGAAAGGAGTATTAGGCCACCACGGGCTTGAATTGGGGTGGGGGAAATATTTATGCAAGACCCTATATAAGCCCGAAGTACAGGACTTGCAGTTGCATTAGCGCTTCTGAGCGACGTCATCAACTGTATGAGGGACTCACCTCAGCGGTTAAACAGCTCCCGTTGCTCCACCTTAGATTGATCTTTACAGCTAGATAAAAACACAAAAATGTCGTCATTGGACGCATGCACAAGCAAAGTACAAGCAAACGTGATAAACAATCAACGTATTAGGATGTACTAGACACGGCCAATCAGCGTTACAATGTGCTAAAATTTAAGACGCCCAAAACAAAACTACAGCGTTTGATTACGGTTATGGAGTCACTTCGGGCACTGGAAAAGGATATCATACACTCTAAGATCTAGCGTAACACTACAGTAAAACTAATTCCTGGTGGTTAAGCGACGAGCATGGGGTTGATGTACAATTGGAAAGCCGTAGTTCAGGAACGCTGAAGTAGGCGGACAGAATGGACAACGTAGGCATTTAGAAATGGCGATATGCGGAAAGTTTGCTTTCAGAAAAAATGCCCCAGGCGAAGGATACTCACAACATGATGACGGCAGCATAAAGATCATTGCATGAGAAAGTACCACGGGAGCACGTTACGATAATTTTTGCGTAATAACGGTTAATGTATAAGTTATGCAATAACACGATATAACAAACCGAATAATACGCTTTATTCTGTACCTAAACGTACGGTCACCTTCCCCGACAGGTTATTACAGCTTCTTCGACACTTAGCGCAACTGCTCGACAGTTGGAACTCGAATCGCCCACAGCGGGCTCCAACGGCCATAGCTGAGGAGGCCGCTTTTACAAAACAACTCCGCTTGGCTACCTGAAACCACCTGTCATGAGCGTCAGAACGCTAGTGCCCTCCGTAAAATATACAGCTGCGCGAACATATCGTCAGCTGTCTGGCTAAACGGCAGGGGTGTGAGGCATATGCGCTTGCACTCTTTCTTCTACTCAAACAACCGAATAATTCAAATGCCGCTTTCGGAGAGCACCTTTGAGGAACGGGTATTCAAATTCAAATCAATAAAACCAGATATCTTATTCAATAAATGTCAAGTGATATTCGTTAAGAGAAAAGTTCGACGCAGTTCGAGGGCTCGTCGCGTTGTATGTTATAGTTCTTGGGATTGGCGGCATTTTTCTTAGCAGGATTAAGTGAAGCTGGCGACTTATGAGGCCTTAGGACCTCCAGGGATCAAGGCTCCCCCCGGCTGGAGCTTGACGCCTGTCTCCTATTCTGCCCAGGCATCGTTCTCCTGTACTCTTTTGAGGTCTACTTCCACTTAGCTCACCAATAGAGATGGTGCGGAAGAGTAGGTTTACGAAACCACACGCATCATTGGGAGCGCACCTAGAGCACTTGGTGCAAATGGCAAAACTGTTTCCAAAGCGCAGATAATACCGTGAAAATTGAAACATGGATTTCTATGTATCACATTTAATAGAATTTTCAGGTATGCAAATGTCACAAAATAATGTCAAGGTAAAGAGAAAGTTACTTACAGGCCTGCAGTAAATCACGTAATACGCTAAAGAACGTGCAAGGGGGACGAAAATATGTTCAAAATACTAGATGCTACTGAAATAGCAATATCATGGCTCAACCAGTTACATTATCGCAAATCACAGAAGTGCTACATAAATGCTGAAGCCGATGACAGACGAATTTTGGGGATAACCCCCGAAAAGTGTGGCATCAGAAAGATCTGAAGCATCATTCCTCTAAAACTGGAAAAAGAAAATAGAAAAACTGGAAGTCATCAATAAAATGATACCAACACTGTAAACCGAAAGTTGCGGCCAAGAACACTAAATATTCTGAGAATTGTAACAGAGGCGTGGTCAACCAAACATTCGCAACAATTTTGAAAACCTGCAGAAACAATACAAAGGGAAAATGTAAGAACTTTGAGATTAGCCTTACAACACAAGCTCTAAAAACATTAGAGCCAAATTTAAGTTAAAAGAAAAAAATCAGAAAAAGTGGCTACAAAAGTGCCGAGTCAAGCTCAGGCACGAAAACTAGTCTAACTGCTGGTTGAAAAAGGCGGTGATTAGCTTGGCATACGCGATCAACACATCCAATACCAATACTCAAAACAAGCTACTATCATATCACAACGTGTAAAATACAAACCAAGTTATAGAATTAGGAAATATCCCACTCCGAAAATGAAGAACTCTAGGAGAATCCCAACGAAATTGCGGATCATCTTACACAAAAAAGTGGCCACATTTAAGATTCCTATTAACTCATTATCGAACTTCCTGACTGGCCAGGGAAACTATTTCGACCACTACTATTTTCGCAACGCAATTGAACGCTTCTGTAGGTACCAGGTGAATCGTTCCTTTTTAATACACCATCTACCCGATTCAAACTGGACCATTTCGATGTCATCAACACCTACGACACGTATGAGAATGGTAGATTTAAGCATTTAGTTAATTTTATATAAATATATGCTAATTTGTGATTTGGTATCAAAATTATATAATACGTCTGTTACTAAAGTCAGATTGGTTTAGGTTATTTCACATATTACTTTCAATTCATAGTTAGACAAGTGGTAAAAAATCTCTACTACAAATGTATACATTTTTTGCAAATGTAATTTAGTAATATAGTTATTAAAACATCAGTTACAGTGGTACTTATTGCTTTTTGTAGATATTGGAGTATTCTCCAAGCTGTTTTAAGTGGTGAGAGTTATGTTACTTAAATTCACCACTCTATTATAGCTGCTATCAGACGACTGGCTATTTAAGCAGTAAGCGCTTACATACACGTAGATCAAGATTTTACATTAGTAGTAATCAGAGCATACCTTGGATGTTCTAAAATATCTTACAACGTTATCCAATAAAAAAATTTGATATACCGCCTTCTTTACTTCTATTGTCACCTAATAATTAACGACACCCTTATCAAATGATAATGACTGCACAAATATAAATACTGAAAAGCTTGCTGCTATATAAGAAATATGGACTCTACTTGCATTATCTAACTGTTAGTGCTCAAAAAAATGTTGGGTTCAGCTTCGTTATTCAAGATACCAACTTATTTACATTACAACTCTATGATGGTCTAGCATGACACTCAATAAGTGGAACTTTGTAATTTAGGGTTCATAAATAACAAATTTAATAAAAATTGTAAAGTCTCTAATGACAAAGAGCAATTTTGTTTTTATATCGTGGTTTCATTGAGATTTACAAAAAACGATCAAAGGACTGACATCTTACATTAATCACTAAGAATTTTAGCCTTAAAGGGAGTCACTAACAATATTTGGCAACAAACAATTCACAATTCCGCGAGATAATTAAATAACATAACGAAAACACGTTTTGCCTACCGTGTGCTACGCCACTGACCAAGCGCACGCAACTGCTGGTAGATGTGGAACCCGTTATTCAGCCTTAAATCAACCCTGTAGAAACATTGTTATGGTTGACTATCTGCTCGACGTGCCAATTTCTACGGTGTCCAGTAACCACCAAGATTCGCCTACAACTCTGTTAGTAGATGTGGAAACCGTTATTCACCCTTAAATCTGCATTTGTTGAAAAATGGCCGGTGCTGGTGAATTTGATTAACGATTGACAATTATCTGCTCAATGTGCCAATTTCTACGGTATTCAGGAACCACCAAGACTCGCTTACAATTCGTGTCAGGTATTTTGTGATCTGCTCGTTCTTCGACAATCGTTGCCGCTACTCGACAACATATGCGCCACCACTACACTTGTTGACTCACCCACTATTGTTTATGCCGGCACTCAATGTAATCTTATGCCATTCGACCACATATAAAACGTCCTATGTGTTTGTTGAACGTATGCTCATTTAACAGCTTTTTCTCCAAATAGTTTTGTAGTGTAATTACCTAACTATGTTGCAAGCCTTTACTCTATAAGCTTCGTGTTAAATGCATAATTGTTGTATATTTCTAATAAGAAAACAAGCTTTCTGCTAGCTTTGAAATTATTCATAAGTTGTATTTCTATATTCAAATAAACGCTTTCTCAGCATCGCCCTCTTTCTTTAAAAATTTAACTTATTTAACTTTTTAGGCTTTCTTATAAATTGTTCGCTATTTGTAACTACAGCAATACATTACGTTACAATCGTTTATTATTAAATTTTTACTTATATAATATGAATTATTTTAGTCATGTATATATAATATACTACAAATTTACTCATTGGGTCTACATAAAAATATATTTATTGAAGCTTATTACCAGGAACCATTGCTAAAATATATATTAATTTTTTGTTTGTTGCTGAGTCTTTAGCTTTAGTGGAAGCGTTGGCTTCTAGATGTTGCATCTAGAGTGCACTATGCCATTTAGAGAATATTCAATTTTGTTGAAGCAAGCATTTTTAGTAAAATTTTGTCTTTAACCCATGACCAGCGCAAGAGGTGGTAGGATATATTCCTTAATTGAGGTTGAGGCTGAGGTTTTCTTCCACTTATGGACTCAATCCGTAGGTTGCAGATCATAGTAGATGAGTAAAAAACTCTTTTAGCTTTTTGGGAATTTGAAGTGGGGCACAACTAACGCTCAGGGATGTTCATGAGGGTGAAAAATCCGACTATATCTGTTCCGTTGACAGATAGCAGCACTAGGACGTGACTGACCAACTTATTTAAGGAGATTTCCCCAATTAAGACTATTTATTCACGATTAACTTCACTGCATTTGCACCGTCTATATTGCTTAAAGCACGAGTGCCTGCATTCATACGTCTAACTGTTATACCATCCTCTGGTTCTTTGCTTGTATCTTCAGCCAAAATATTGAGCACCACAAAATAGCGAATTGCTTTCTCCTATATAACCACGACACGACGTCATAGACGTTGAGTTGCGCGCGTTGGTGCGCTAGACCCTCGAGCAGCATTTCTGCTTCGAGTCGGGTGTGGAACTGAAGTGCGAGGCGCTAAACGCTATTATCTGCCCTTACTGGGCGAGATCACAGGCGTGCACGGCGAAATTCCGTTGAGATGTATTTATTCATTCAGTCATAAGCGGCATAACCTCTAGATAATGTTCTTAAGTTCAAATAGCTGAAAAACTATTCAGTGGGGTGTATTCAATTCTCGCTGCTAAACAATGGTTGGATGAGTTTGCTAATCATTTTAACTTGGGAAGTTATTATTTTCTTATAAGATAAACAATTTCTTAAATAGAATTATTGTTATTTGGTTTTCGAGATCGTTAACAATAATAGTATATATATATAATCAAGAAGCCCTGGTTACCATAAAATGGTGTCGGGTAAACAATAATAGTAATAAATGAAAATAATATTATATTTCTAAGGTACCTTCTATTTACTTTTTTATGATCTGCTTCCGTTTAACTGGCAACATTGAGTCGTCTCTTTATTTATATTTCATTATTGCAGTTTTCTTTATGAGATGGCGTTCTCGACTGTAAAACCGTAGCTTCCAGTAATAAAATAGCTACATTTACACTAAGCCCCTCCTGTTTATGAAGCGTTACTCCTTATCCTCAATTTTCCATTTCAGGAAATGCTCCGGCAGTTGCTTCCAGCGTGTTTGCGCGCCTTCATAACCGTAAAAGTTTCATAACGCATCACAGCATGCAAACAGCACACCTCTCCAAAATAAGCTAAGGATCTCCATTATGTAAACGAAGGCTTAGCAGGTCAGCCCTGACGCCGCGGGAGCATAAAGCAGTCGAAAGCCGAAGTTTCAGACTTCGTTTAGGCCGTTAGAGGTTAGTGAAGAATCTCCGGAATTCGCGCGAACGAGATCGAGTTTTCCGCTGCTTCCGTTCGACTGCCTGATTAAATTATTAATTAAGCGGCTAGGGCGGTTTGAATTAATTACCGCGCTATCTAGCGGCGCCTCGCTAAATATTTAGTCGGATGTGTGCTCGTCAAATTTTAATGTTTGGCCTGGGAGATGCCAACGCTTGCCGAGTGCGTGGAGATATCCCAGGGCTGTAATTGCTTAATGGCTTACTGCGCAATGGGAGGCAGAACGAGAAAGCTGCTTAAAATGTTTATTTTTCCATTAAAGTTCAGCTTTGGAAGTTACGAGCTCGGCGAGTTGAATAAATGAGGGCTCAGGCTGTTGAGGGGAGTAATAATAAAAAATGTAGATGAGACCAGGGGGCTACCTTCACTTTTCTTGGTAATTTTAAGAGGTGCATCTATGATAGTCAAGTTATAAATAATATGTGTAAGTGGCTTATGTAACAAAATCAAAGTTCGATTATTCAAAATAGCTATAAAGAAACATTACTATTATGGTTAAAGTAAAACGATATCTATGTTTTAAGATGTTTGGTGTCTAAAATAGTTAAATTAATGGTTTGTTTTTTTATTTTATTTTACAATTTCAACAATTAAGTTGAATAGGAAATCTAAGACAGTTCTTTTCTATGTCTTCTCTGCCTTTTATTGTCTGCGGTAACGGTAGAATCTTCTACTATTTTCGTTTTTCTTGCTTAATATAGAAGCTTGTGTAAAATTCTAGGGGTTCCAGTCACCTTGGGTTCATCACAAACATGTGATGAGTATTTTTTGGTAGTTAGTTTCGCCGTATTGGTGATAGTTGCCTTTAGTTGTGATTTACCTTTTTTCAAAAATAATAAATGCACATGCACATACTTTTGGAAGATTCTGATGTGTCCTATATTTATTTTAGATGAATAATCATTTTACACGTTTGTAGATAGTACAAATTTGCTCGGCTATAGTTCTGCAGCACCTATTTCTCATTATATTTTCCGTCATTTCAATATGGCTGCTTTCAGGTCTATTCCTACTTCTCTAATGCGAATTTATAAAACAAGCTTGCCACTGTTTTTTATCAAAATGGAAGAAGGGACCAACGATTCATTTAATCAAAATGCTTCTCTGGCCAAAATTTGAAGCAAGGAACAGTGGTCCAGCAAACATCAAGTAGACTTCTTGTACATATGTGAGCGTTATCATTCCGTGCACCTATAATGCTGTAACTATACATGCAAATCCTGCCAGGAATAAAAGCCGAACACTTTACATAAACACACATATAATTTAGAAGAGGTTATAAATTCACATAAAAACATAAAATTAATACACAGTGACAACACATAAAGGTTACACTATCAACAATGTAAAAGTAGATTTCTACGAGCTTTGATAGACGTCTTAAATGCAAGAGTCAACTATTAACGGTTCCCGTAAGTCAAAAAGCAAACTGCGAGTCAATAGTTTAAACTCCCGCACAATTCTAATGAAGCCGCCTCTGTTTATTCACAGGCCGGATCGTAGCTGTTTGCTGACTCAGGCCATCTCACACACCCCCAAACAATGATTGGATCCGCATTGGCCCTCCACTGTAGGCATACGATTGCGTGTCAAAGAATGACGGTATATTTCGTAATACACAAACTGGGTTTTCAGTTAAATGCTGAATTATTGAAGCAATCGGTTACTATAGCTTTAAATCACTGATCTGTTTTACTCTTTGTGTTGTCAGTAAAACTTGGATTTGCCTTCAATTGACGGCATCGGTTGTATCAAGGGCACACAATTCTTGACACTATTCACACTCCACTGGGTTGTTTCCGCTTCTTGCTGTAGATTGCTGTATCTCGAGGATGTTTTAATAAGATTGCATTTTCGATATGCTTTACTTGGTGCAACACACACAGTTTGCTTGTTGGCGTCTTTCCGGCGCGCACGGCTTGCTTTTTCGTTAATCACCGCAACAACTGCAATCAGCTGCTTTGCCTGCACAATCTTACGTGAAAACTAGTAGATTTTTAATACACAATGCATCTTAAGCTAATTGATACATTGTACGAAATACAGTTTAGTTCTATACCTAGTAGAGTAGTGGTTAAGTGCTAAAGTGATTAAAACACTAAGGTGGCACGAACTGTTTGAAAAAGCCCTTACCTTGTCAACTTTAGCAAATTACGACTACTGTCGGATATTCTCAGCTTCCAAAACGAAATTTTTCTCGCCCCATTCAAGTGCCGCGAAGTTTTCCATTAATTTCCGATATATTTATGTTACAATTTTCTGAACAAAATTAAGGGACCATCAATAAAATTTACAATAATTATGTGAAAACGTAACCTTTTGTAATACAATTAACAAATGTCCTCGTCTTGTTTTGAAGCTTCCAGTATCTCTATGCATCACAGCAGTTCTCGGTACCATAGAGTGGTGTTCAAAGCTCTAGCCTTTGCTTTGAGAATATTTTTCGAGAAGGCGAGTAATTATTTGTGGTAACTCTTCGGGGGTCAAATGCGCCGGTGCATATTTTCAATAAAAAATATAAACAAATCATAAATTCCTTAAAAATGCTGAACTAAAAGCTAGAAGTTTCGTAAAACTTGACAGTTATATTCCTTTCCATGAAAAAACGTCCATTGTATATCGTGAATTTTTCATGGCATACTAACTAAATAACGTATGCAACATTAAAAAATCACATTTCTAAATTTCATTTAATTATATTGTATTTTAGTACGTTTTTCAAATTTTTTTGATGATTACTTAATTGTGTTTATAAGTGTATTTAGAGAAACTCCCGTATCGTTCTTCCAATTCCCAATATATCCGACCAAGGATATTTCCATAGCCTTGGTGCTCAACCGCCTTTATGTTCGAGTCGCTGGCGTTGATCCCTTCAATGGAAGCTTAACATATTTTATTAGTTTCAGTACTAAATTTAAGATTTGCCGCAAATTCTGAATATATCACAGGTATTAATCTGAATTGGCATGCATAAACTCCGGAAATTTTGCATGTGTTTTATGAGTTTTTCGGGGTTTCTCCGTTACCAGCGCAGTAGCGCCTAAATTAACCTGACACAGTTTATTAATATTGTTTTTCATGTGTTAATTTCTTCGCCGATGGAAATCCGATTGGAAGTTTGCTTATCGAGAGACGTGACATCATGAATAGGCTAATTTTTTTTCCCATACTAGTGCTCCGGGCGGTTTTTAAATTTTTTTTTCTTTTCTTAATTAACATTATAACATTAAAAAGTACTTTTACGTATTAAGTTATAGAAAAAAGAAGGTCATTGCCTACAAACATAGAGAAGGGCAACAATAACTCACGGTTAGCATGTGATAAATTTTAAAGACAAATTACATATCCTAATAGGTAATGTATATTGCATTAATTTATTTCGTAATTATGTTCTGCATGATAACTACTAGTGACTGTACTGGCTTGTTTTCAGTAATATGCCTCGCTTTGTGTTTCGTAAGCGACATAGCCTTTCTATTTACTCTGTAAAAGCAGCCAAATTGTGAAGTCTAATTCTACTACAGCTGTCTGTTGTTTTGATAAAAACGCAATAACCCATACCACCTAAAGAATAAAGGCCGTGACTCACTGGCGTAATGTCAACTTATGAAGGCTGACCGTTGGCAGAATTTAGAGTTAAGTCGCATAGACATAGTGTTTACATGTCTAGAATTTGTAAAATAAAGGTGTCCTGTACAAACGGTGTTATCAGTAGTGAACTGGGCTTTGTAACAAAAAACTAAGTTTCTAAGAAAAATCCAAATTAATACAAGACTCTAGTACTGATAGCACCATATCAATCTTAAAATTTAATAAGTTAGTTTTTACGTTTAGATGGCTCTTCTACTATTTTTACAGCTCGATGTGTGCGCTGTCTATATTTTAAATGTATGTGGTGCGGGTTGTCGTATTTTCACGGCCTTCCTTGACTCTTATCAGCGCGGCCAAGCGACTAGAATGTTGGCTTCTGTTTGAACGCATCTCCTCTTTCTGTCGAACGCCGTGATGGTGACTTGGTTGTAGCGTCTTTGAAATTGCCCTGAGGCTTTACGGGCTTACAGAATATGGTTGTTTTGGTTCATGGTCCTAGCAGAAATTGCAGATTGTTGTAGCCCGGGCAGTTCTGTGGCGAATTTGTTTCTCCCGAAACTGTTTGTACCGATTCTTATCGAAAGCATCCATGAGTCTATTTTGGGTTCTCCCTTTTCTTCAGCAGCTAGTCTAGAGCTTCTAAAATTCATAGGTTCAACATTTGCCATATAAAGCCATCTCCGCGAATTCTGCCGAATTAGGAACAATTTTACTGTAGTACTAGCATTTTGGTGTTATTATTTTTTACTGCTACCTGTGCATGAATTAATATTTTCTTTCAGAAAATTACGTGCTACTTGAGTTTACTGGATACACGGTAGTTGGTAAAGATTTGTTGGCGCCCTTTTGGGTTTTAATCTTTTGTTAGTACTTAAAGAACTGCACGTCGTCGTTCTGACATGGCCGGCCGGCAAATGTTTCCAAGTAGTCATAAAGTTTGTTTTGTTTGAAAAAATTAGCCGATGAATCGATTGGATGCTAACACACTTGCTAATCAACGTAGAAAATATAAAACGCGATATAGACCTTATTTATTTGTTAACGCACCTAGGTTACTACATTTATCTCCTTTGCTCAACTGATCATTGTTTATTTTACCACAATAATTAGAAAAGCAGTGGTTGCAGAGTTAATATTCGCTATTCTTTCGTCGCTATGGTACTGATACTCAAGAAAATCAACCAAGTAACCCTCCTGTTGGGTACTGTAAGATTGATTTTAAAAATAATTTAGTTACTTTAAATCCAATTAACGGCACTCAACACCTCCTCTGTCAGAGATTTCAAAACTAGCTTCGTTATAGCCTATATACTATGTCTTTAAAAAAAATGTAATTTGGATACTTTGGTATTTCGTTGAAGTAAAGTCTGCCTTTGGTATAACATGAATTCAGTTTTGAAACGTTAGAAAATCTCCATGCGGTGACAAGGAATTTATTTCAGAACCACCTGTAACGGTTATTTACGTGTTTATTTGTTCAACACTGTTAGTAAAGCACTCACACGCACACCGCCATTTCTTTCTATTTTGTAGAACTGCTGGCGGTCCATAAAACAGCTAGACTATTAATTCTTTCTCGATGTTGCTCCTAGTGCCTTCAACATTTTATTAGGATTTGTACGAGAAAACATGGTTTTTACTGCATTATAACATTTTTCATGTTGTTCCTTGCGTATTATGTGTCCATGTTTTCAGTCATTTGTGGGAAGTCAAAGAAAAATAGAAATTGATCGTTATCAATTTCTATTTTTCTTTCGGTTTCAAACTGTTACTTCGAATTTCCACCCCCTATTATTGTGACGACAAAATTCGAACGTCGTCGTGTATTTCACGTTGCCTAAATAATTTAATGTAAATTGTTAATTGGCATTCCTTTCTTTCGAAAACTTCCATACCCAGTTTCAGCTTGGGAATATTTTCCGGCTTCCATTTCCTTTTCTATAATGTTGAGAAAACTGGATTTTACTTTTGACGCTATTCGATGTGTTTATTCAGGATGTTCTTTTGACGACGTTTGAAGGACAGATTTTTTCCTGAATCGGCCTGGTTATTGCAGGATATTATAGAATTTTGGAAGTAAAACGTTTGTTGACGCTCTGAATCTAAGGTGATATTTGCTGATATATTCTGCAGCATGGTCTAATGCCTCTCAGAATTTATTTTCAGGTCTTTTCTTTT
>OW679203.1:86273370-86512277 GCA_940337035.1 Agriotes lineatus
GTACATATTATGTTTGGTTCCTCTGCTATCTGCAAGTTACGCTGTCGATGCAGATGACGGTGAACCGCCAACCGGCAAACCGGCTGACTTAATCGAAACGAATCGAGAGCCAAAATTTATTCGAATGATTATTCAAATAATCATTCGGTTATTAATATCATTCGAATGAAAATAATTCGGTTATGAAAATTGTCCGGTTATGCCCATCACTATTGCAAACTATAAATTATATGTATAAAAAGTCAGATATCTTCTTCTGCTTCTGCAAAACCCTGGTACCCTAAACGGGTACCAGAAGTATTAGTCATGATAAACTTAACATTCCAAAAACAAATAAATCGCTTATTCAACAATCCATTACTTATTTCGGATCAAAAATGTTTAACTCATTTCCAAAACAAATCCGTTCGATAACTAAATTTTAAAAATTTCAAGCTGACTCTAAAATTTATATTTCAAAACTTTACAACTATTTAAAAAAATATTTGATCAACGATAATGTTTTTCTTCATCCTTCATACAGAATCCAACCTAACAAGTATGTACTCCCAAATCTAATAATATAACTAAACATTTTTAATCAAAAACACACATCCTCTCCATTTGATTCAAATAAATTCAATTCATCCAAATATTGAATTTTTTCTTTGCTTTTTTTTTCTGTTTTGTTGTTTAGTTTCATGTCGTAATTTTATTAAAATATAAAAAAAAAGTTGCCACAATACAGACTACATTATCTACGTATTAGTCTAGTGCGGCAACTTTCCACTTTGTATGTAAATACTTTAAAAAAAATAATTAAGAATATTATAAGAAGCATGCACAAAAATGGAAATAAATCTATATTCTATATTTTGTCAATCAAACGGTTGGTAATTGTAACAACGCAATGACAAATACTCTATTTAATCAACTATATTCTAAATGACACAAAAACGAAAAAATATTAAAAACTCTTTGAAAATTATGAGTTTCCCCTATAAAGTAGTGAAAAAGAATAAATCCACACCACATGATATATAAATCACTGAATGAGAAAAAAAATTCTTATGATGCCACAGCCAACTATGGATTCCATATAAAAATACTTCAACTTTATGGCATAACTCCAGTTTCGAAACTGTTTTGAAAAACTGATTATGCCACTGATTTCTTATAAAAAAGTGCTTTACGAAGGTAAAAAGATGATAGCCAATTTTGGTTTTCACCATCAAGATTGTCTTGAAAAAAGAAATCGAAGACGGGGGGGGGGGGGCTAGTTTTTCCATATCTCCTATGTTATCAGATAAGAGCACATTAACCTAACACGTAATGCACCCAAACAACTGCTTTTTGCTTCTGAATTTTATCCAAATTCGGTCTTATTGCAACCACCTGTGTGAAACTATGTTTATATCGAGAGATCCAAAAAAACTGTTCCCTCAGCGGGCCGTGCAAATTCAACGTATGAATAATATGTTGGTGACACTGTACGTCAATGTCAAATTCGAGGTTAGCAGGTTAGGATTTGCGTCATTTTGTATCAAAACTGACGGAAAACCTAACCTGATAACCTCGAATTTGACATTGACGTACAGTGTCACCAACATATTATTCATACGTTGAATTTCCACAGCCCGCTGAGGAACAGTTTTTTTGGATCTCTCGATACATAGAAATTCATTCCAGTGACCATCAATCAGTTTAAGCAATTACCTGTTTTAATGTTTTGTGGAATTAATATTAACAAGCAAACCGCGAGCTACGCGCTGCGAGTCTTGAATCGGCGCGCACGTGAAATAGGATACGCAAAAGGTCAAGCTCCGATCCGAGCGCTAAGATAAGAAAAACAAAACCTAAACAAATATAAACATCTGTGAAGCCAGAACGTGAGATTTTATTTTGTGCCACAGACACACATTAAGGAAAATTATATTATATATTTTTGACGTAAGAAACTTATGAGATTGGTTAAATTTGCAAAGTTGAGCAGAGCTTTGAAAAAAATTGATGACTTGCTTAACTTTAACTTAAGCCCCAACTTTTTTAAATTAAAAAAAATATAAATAGACAACTTTTTAATGTTAATTCCATAACCACAAGTGCAAGAACAAAAATATTGTAGAATACAATGAAATTATTAAAAAATCCATGGCTCTGTTAACACGTTAACTGCTAAGGCTTTTTTCTACACGTGGATCTCCGACCCCAATTAAATTAGACATATTAAATCATTAAAAATTCAAATCTAATATACAATGATCGCCAAAAAGTTGGCATCAAATGGAAACATTTTTTATTTTGTGTTTTTTGGAAATTCAAAACTCTGGCGATCGGAAGTGGTTGAAAAAAGCATTACAATTGGGTCAAACAAACATTGTCACGTGACTTCTGTTATCTGTAAATGTTTAAATTCTTTTGAAAATAATTGCGAAAATCGCATTTACTAACCAAGATAGAAAAAATTGCTAAAAAAAGTTGTTTAAAATTTGATTTTCTATTTAAATGCTAATATTGGCTCAACATTTTGAAAAAACTCCAAAATTTTTAGAACGTAAACTAAACAAAGAAAATTCTCATTTATTAGACAACTGTAAAAGAACATTTACAGGATTTTTGTAACAGTAATTTATTAACAAGGCTAGAGTTTTTAGAAGCCATTTAAATAGATATAGTTATCATTGAAAAATATTGCTCCTTAAAAGCGTTTTGCATAAAAAATGTAAAAATTATGCAGCATATTAGTTTTTGGTAAACAATAAAAAATCTCAAGGAATATTTAAGATTTAGTATTATTTCTTCCATTTATAATTCTTTAGTCTTTGCATAAAAAAATTTAAATTTTAAAATTAAGTCTTCGTGTGTGAAAATTTTTGAAAAATATTTATATATGTAAATTGAAAAATTAAATGTTTGCAAAAGTTAATGAAAAAAGCTGTTTTATGGCCTTGAGACTATTCAGTTAGCTAAAACTAAAAAAAATCTCATTGAAATTTTGTTGAATTTCCGAAAAATTGCACTTTTTGGATTTTGAGAATTTCGAGAAACGCCATTTTTTAATTAAATGAAAATAATTTGGTATATCTGAGAGGGGTTAAATAGGTTTTCAGACGAGCACAAATTATTTCCGTAAAGTCTTTTTTTTTGAAAAATGAAACATTTTCCCATTTTATGTCAGTCACTGTACGTATATTATTAGTACGTTTATCACCAAAACTCGTAGAGAAGATTTATTTATAAAAAGGCCTTGCAAACTATCTTTTAGTTGGTCTATGTAACAGAAAATTCATCAGTAAACAATAATTAATGTAGTTTACTAAAATTTTCAGGATATTAATAATTTTATAGAACTTGCAACTTCGAATCTCTCTAATTTTTCGATTTTGTATTTCTAATTATTTACATATTGTTTTGTAACTTTACATGTAATGCTCCGTTATGTCACATTTATTACATATACATTGTTATGTATATTAAAAATTAATATAGATTTTCTGGTTTCAGAGCTAGTTTATGGTGAAAATTCTGAAGGTAAGTATCAATTTTTTTACTTCTAATAGTAAAAAGTAATAATGAAGGCACAGAACAAATTATTATTATAAATATTGTATAATATTGATATATCAATTAAATACTTTTGAATTGAGACATTTCCTGTGAAATGAAATAATTGAATAACACTCATTTTGATCTACATATTTTAGCAGTTTTGTGCATATAATCATATAGCCTGCATATATATGAGGGTAGAGCTAAAATTACCCGGCCTGACACAGATCCAGATTTTCCAGTAGGATAAATTGTTGGCCTTGTATCTCTTTGTAGATTTTTTAAACGTTATTGGCCTTGCAATTAAAGAATTACTGTTTGATCTGTGTCATAACACTCCGGTTCCATTCACTATAGTTTACCGCTTATAACCAGCATTACCTTAAAAGACAAGTTATATCTATTGTTATGATACACTAAGGGTAGTTGCAAAATAAAATATAAAATTGATAAATTTGGAAGATTATTACAATCAAAATTTGAGGTGTTTAGATAAGATTGGGTGTTAATTTCAAACGAATAATGAAAATTAATTGAGACAATGAGTAAGATAATTTGATAAGTAAATAGCAATTGAGTATTCAATTTTGATGGTTGAGTTCAATTTTAATAAAGTTTTAAGCCAAGGTTACAATTGACAAATATGCTTGCAATAATAATAAAGAATTGTAGCATGTAATGATAGGACATTAATATTTTTAAGAAGGCAAGAAGAATTGTAACTACGAGAGATATAAAAATTTGTTTAGGGAGTTAAATAAACAAACTCATAGAAAATGTATATCGAATTTTGAAATAACTAATTTTAAGAATAAAAAGTATGAAATTATGTCTTATTTTGTATAATTGTTAGGTAAAATACAAAATAAAGGGCTATTAACAAATCTACGTGGTGAAAATATGCAAATATAACTGGAATTAATAAAAACCATACAATCGGTGAAGAGGTAGTGCAATGCAGTGAATTGGAAATAAATAACACAGAAGATTACATTATTTGAAGGGATTTGGAGTTATTGATACATTCAAGATATAATTAGGATTCATTGGTGACGTTGGTGGTTGCATGGAAGCGGGTCAAACATTTAAAAGAAAGTTGTCGGAATTAGCTGCTTGATTTGGACGATTATGTGGGTGTTGCTGGATACAGAGAATCGATTGGAGTGACGGTGACATTGATAAAGGGAGCAGGACTGGATTCTATGAACAATAGGTTAGATGCGGTTTGAAGGTTGACGGACCATCATAGTTATGAATATTGGAGGATTCAGCGGTAGGCATTGCAGACTGTGAACATCGGGAGCTGTGGACGTTGGTAGCTGTTGGTATTTGGATATTTGCAGTGAAAGCTGGAGAAGTTTTAAGGTTTGTGTTGATAATTCATATAAAAGCATTTTGAATAATAAACAATAAAAGAAAAAGTGATAATAAACATAATATAGTACTTACTTAGGTAAATTGATTAATTGATGTGTCAATGTAAAGGATAATTGTCAATACTTGGTTTGATTAATGTAGAAGTCAAGTTGACAGTTAATGTCATTTAGTAGTCAAGGATTTATATAGAATTTAAACTTCAACTAATAGATAACTAGATTGGCGAACCACCCTGATAAGAGTACTCAATTGAAATAATTAGTTAAAAGTAAAATTTAACATAATTGATTTGAAAAAGAAATTAATTAAGGGCTAGCTCAAAGGTGGAACTACTGCACTATATAGAGTGTCAAACGTAGGTAGGTAGGTACCTATTATTGCTATAAGCCAAACAAATGTTTAAAAAGAACTTTAAAGCGGAATACTGGCTTAAAGAGACACTTGGATATAAATAAGTAGAGTTACCTAAATCATTTTATTTCAAGCTCAGTAATCTGTGGTTAAGTCATGGCCACTTATTTCCTAGACAGCCTGTATGTATATGAGAATATTATCATTGAAAAATGATATTTTCGTCTGATCGATGCATTGTTGCTAGCACAGCACAATTTACATAAATAAATAAATAGGAATATATTGAAAACTAATTGTACTACATTGTTAATGATTTCCAAATTTAAATATTTTTTTAATATACATTTATAAGTGCACTGATTTTCATGTATCTGTAGGTACGATGTACTTTGGTGAACCTATATTTTGCACAGATATAAGTTTCATTACTTATGTTAATTTAGTAGTAGTAGTAGTAGTAATTTTTCTTCTATTAAAGAATATTCTGATGGAGAGGAAGACTATACTGATGAAGAAGAAGACTATACAGATGAGGAAGAAGAGTATTCTGATGAAGAGGAAAGTGAAGACTACTCTGATTCAGGTAAATTTTGAAATATTTTGCTTTTAGTGTCGTTCCTACCTATGATTTCTTCAATGTTGTCTGCTCACCTTTGTTTTTATCAACCATGTTTTTGTTTAGCATTAGGTTGTCACCATGGTTTTCCATTGTTACTAAGTGTCCTGCCTAGTTCCACTTCCTTATATGGTCTTTTATATTATTTCCAATGCCTAAATACTTTACTTAACTAGATTCATAGTTCCGTTTCAGTATGTCACATCATGCTGCTTTGCATCTAATTAGATGATTCAAACGTGCAAATGTGCAGCAATTTAAATTTAAAATGTCTATCACCTTGTAATCCAATTGAATATAATCTAATGTCCTGTTTGTTTTCAAGTTTCAGTTTTCTTTAGAAGAAATATTTTTTCTGATTACATTTATTGTTTCAAAATGTTCTATTTTTCTAATAATCATTGAACAACTGCAATGATTATATTATTTCTTCCATTATTATTTTTAATATTTCACCTAGGATAATTTTATCTCTATTTTTTTTAACTTTTGCATTTTGATGGGCACCCAGTGTTGCTCAGGGTTTTCCGGCTCTTTTCCATTAGTTGTGATTGTGTCTTTATCTGTGTGTAATTTTTATAGTATGTAATTTGTTGCAATTTTTACATCTTTTTCAATTTAGAAAGTACCTATCAATTGTATTTCAGATTAGCAAACTGCATTTCAGAAGGCATCGGTTATATTTCAAATTGGTATATTGAATTTCAGAAAGCGTCATTTGCAATTAATTATTCCGAAAGCGTTAAAAACTAAACGTAGGTAAACTATAGCATCCAACAGGCATATATTCAATTACTTCAGCTTGATGGATTGTAGTGTGCTGTGCTGCATGCACACTATCACCACTAACAATATTATGTTTTTGGCTTGGTCAATTAGGCTCGATCCACACTATCGGGCTACTCACGGTTCGATCACCATTCACTCTCGCTCGCTCAAATATTTATACATTGTCTAACATGGGCAGTGGGACATAATCATAATAATGTTGCTGTTGTTCTACATTTCTGAAGTAAAATGTTAAGGTTCGTTATCAACAATAGTCACGAGTCTTTCCACCATTGCAGTAATGATAAAACCCGTTCATTTCTGATTTCACAGAAAAAGAACTTACCACTCTTTTCATTGCAAAAATGTATGTTACCAAAATTACACTAATAAAATGAATGTTCGTATATCTTGCTGCAGAGAAATGTTGTACCTACTACCGAGCACCAGTTTTGGCACAACTTCGCATCCATTTATAAAACAATTGAAAGTTTGTTTCATCACTCCACACTGTTTGTTGCCTTTACTCTATGAAGCAATTCAAGGTCTAAACTGGTTTTATTTTCAACAGCATTCATATTAATTGGCTTATTGTGAATCTGCTTGACCATAAAGAACCTCCCTCTAAATGGTTATCTACAATTTCTACACAAAAATGACTTGATTGAAATTATTTGGATTAGGGCAAGGCTACAATCTTCTACCCATCTAATAATCACATAAATTTGTTCTTTGTCGAGGATTTTTGATTTTGTCTCCCTTTGGTAACAGTTTCTTGTTACTGGATCTAATACAGTCACAGGCAGTCTTATGCGCTATATTCAACTGGTTACTCAACGCTACCCAGTTATTTTCTCTGTCTGCAGATAGTGATCTATGTATTTTTCATATTTCTTCTCTCTTTCTCTTAATAACCACTCCTTTGCAAATGAGGCATGCTTGAACCTGAACTTCAAATTCGAAGAATGTCTATATGTTAGCACCCATATCACTGATTTTTGTAACATGGATAAACGGCAAATGGTAGGTACAATTATCTTTATGCTCATTGCAGCTAATAACCCAAAAATTTGCTTTATAAATCCAATTGACGCCTTCTGAATTATTATCCAATGACTAATCTGAAATACCATTTATTATTTTGAAATACAACTGATGCTTTGATATGTGAAAAGAGTAGAATCTTTTGTGTATTACTTTATTTTGATTGAAAAAAATTGCAAATTTATTTAACGGTATATAGCCAATGGATAAATATTTTCTACCTTTTTGGTCAAAATAGTTTCAAGTAAAATATGTATTTGTAGATTGTGATAATTTGAAATTATTATTACTTTTATTAATATTTATATTTTGTGCATATTACAGATGACTACGATGAAGAAAATGCTCTAAAATCTAACCAAAGTAATCCAAATAATAGAGAATTTTGGATACTACGAGGCTACTCAGATCGACCACAGAATGGCAAGGTAAAACTTGCATGTTTGTGCTTGTGTCATTTCATATTAAGTTTATATAAAAACTCAGTAATTTATTTATTCTTAATATGTATTTTTATGTTTACTTTTCTTATCGTTTTTCTTACAGAAATAATCTCCTACCATAATGGAAACTTTAGAAAACATTAAGTTCATTTAAAATCATTGAGAAAATGACTTTTATATTTTACTACGATGCCTGAATCAAGAGAACGAATTTGAAGAAAGGGAAATTGAAGTAACAACTTCAGTAATATCCTGAAATTTAGTTTGAATAAAATTGTATTGGGAATTATATTTTTTGGCAAACTTATACTTAGTTGTACATACTCAATAATACATACACATAATACACAAAAAATATTTAATTCTAAAAAGTGTAATTTTACTTATACAATTATTGTTATGTATATGTAAAATAACTCATATAATATATACAAAAAATTAACAACTTTACATTAGTATATAATAAGTAGTAGTTTATACAACTAGTACTTAATGTAAGGTTTTATTGCAGACCCCTGTTTATTTGACGAGCAAGTCAAATAAAAAGGGCGAGACAATAAAGCCTATTATGTATAAGTTGTATACAATGTTTTATGTTAGACTGCTTCGTGCAGGGCCCCCGCAACCGCGCGTGCAACGCGTGCACCGCACGCGGGCGCCACTCTAAAGGGGCGCCAAACCGGAGATTTGTATACAATTTGAATTTTAATTTTTCAAACGATTCCAATGAAGCAAAGCACTAAGGCACTAAAGAAATCATTTTTTTTATCTCAATTCATAATATAATCAATGATCTTATTGAAGTTTATGTTCGTTGATATAATGACCTATTCCTATTGTGACAGAAAACATTATATTTTAAAATCAAATAGCTATTCCTTTAGCTTTAATATTAAATATAATAAAATCGATAGGTTAGTTAATTCTGTGTGCAATATGCAATACCCTGAATACAAATTATAGAGATGATAATGTTTTCGAGGAATAACTTGCTCAAGCTGGAAAACTAACAGCCGCTCTTGAGATAGAGCAAGGTTTTCCTCCGTTAAATACTGTTAAGATGAAAGTATAAACCAAAATTCTTCGATTATGAACAGAGGGATGAGACACCTCAAGTTCCAAAAACCGCGTTTAAAATAATTTTTTTTTTAAATAATTGATCAAACACTAAGTTTTTTAAATCGTAGATTTGAAATGATATCTGATTATGACGTTTTTGGTTTTTTTAGGTAATATTTTTAAATTAAATGACGAGGATCTTGTAAAAAGCTCTCGTGCTCTACAACAAAAGCTAACTAATCAGAAAAAGAAGGAGGCTGACATAGAAGAAAATGATTTTTTCACAAGATAAAAGCCCTAAGGTTGTTTTCATTACCTGAAGCGTCAAATCCCCTCGACTTCTACAATATATATTTGAAACAATCTAACTTCATCTCTACCAAATATTACCATTACATTAAGAATCCTGCTTACTTTACCTGTGTCTGTAGCTTCTGGTGAGAGATCCATCTCAAAATAAAAATTTAAAAAAAAGTATTTGAGGTCTACCATGTACAAGAAAGATTATCTGGTTTAGCAATCTTAGCTATAGAGCAAGAGATCCTCCATAAAATTGATTTTGGCAATATTGTAAAAGAATTTGCAGCAACCAACTCCAGAAAAAACCTATTTAATTCTTGGATGATTGAATGTTTTATTGTTTATTGTTTGGTTTGTTTTTTCCTTTGTAACAAATTTAAAGAAGAATAACATTTTAGTTTTTAAAATCTGTGTTGTTTCATTACAAAATTAAAATAAAATATGTTTTCGCATTTCGCTCAAATGTTTAAACAACTACAAGAATATTACAGCAAACCAGGAAATTTAAAAAAACATATGTAACAGCTTAAAGTTTTTATGCTTCAAAATATTATTTATATAAGTACTATATACAGGGTGTTATGGAAATGAGTGCAAATATTTTAACCAGTGATCGAGCTCACCAAATTGAACAACTTTTCTATTTATCGTTTTTCATTTAATCGCATATTTTTTCAATCATTTATCTTCTCCAAATTTGACGAGCCGCTTGGTAAGCAAATCTACGTTAAAGGTGAATGACACAAGGTATATTAAAACTGCAAAGTTCTTGCACCAAAAAACATGCGGTCAATAACTTACCTATTTCAATGATAGGGTACGTTGCTGACCATATGTGAACTAAAGGTTTTATCAGTAACTATGCAGTTTCTGTTGGTTTGCATATCAAAGAAATGTTTTTTGTGTTCTGTTCATTTAAATCAAAATAGTGTTCCATAGGCGGGTATGCATTTTTAGAGTAAAACTGTTTTGAATTTTAACTCAGTGTTGAGGGCGTTTTCGAAAAAGTGATAAATGGAGAAGTTGTCCAGTTTAGCGAGTTCTATTACAGGTTAAAATATTTGCACTCATTTCCATAACACCTTGTATATTCAAAGGGCGCCAGAATATTTCCAGCACGCGGGCGACAATAACCCTTGCGGGGGCCCTGGCTTCGTGCAACATTATTGAATTTGTAGTAATTTTCTAGTGTAGCTTACGGGCAAAAATCGGTTGACAAATTTTATTTAATTTCAAAATGTGCTTTTTTCGATTATCTATGACGGCCCATAGTTACCGATAATAAATAAACTTCAAACAGATTTAGTGTGAAAAATTTTGGAGTTTTTCCAAGTTTTTCATAAATTTTTAAAACTGATACCATAAGGAATTAATGTTCTTAAAGATACAGAGGCGGAAACCTGTAATAATGTAAGTAAAATTGAGTCGAATAGGAAGGAATCACTTTTTCAATTCCACATTTTGACAGTGACATATTAGTGCTATTTACTTTGTCACTATACACTAGTGAAGGGAAAATTCCAGTATAGCCCACTGGTACATTTTGACAATTACGGAATATGCGTATAAAAGAATTGTTACGTCAGTGGTGAAACTGGATTTTAAGCTGGATAAAAGAAATACCCATCGGGAATTTCAAATTCCATATTATTGTCTACAACTGGACTAACTCCTTTTTTTTACAATCATACACAGGCATTTTTGTACTAAGTACACACAAATCTTTAACTGCAGCTAACCTAAATGCGCACCTTGACAGCAGCCAAGATTGGGTCTGCCATGCGACTCTTGTGTTTTGCCTCCATTGTCTGAACATTTGTAGAACTACCGACAAACTGAGAATCACATTATGCCTAAGCACCAGTGGGCTATATTGGAGTTTAGCCTAGCCCCTGAAAATCGTAGGTACAGAGCTTCCCAAAAATTGCACTCCTCGCAATTGAACACTTCGTCCTTGATCTGGCTTGAATGTAACACCTGCAATCCCGACCTTCGGATGTTTGGGCGGCATACTGCTTTCGCTTATCTGAGCCATCACATAATATCCCTTAGCATGCAGAAGGGGCTCAACCAGAGGGAACTAATAACAGGTTTTGTTTCATTTTTTTAAGTGAAGTTATACAATGCTGAGAAGTAAGAACAGTGAATCGGTGCTGAAGGCTTCACCTGATTGCTAGATTGCTACCGAAGTCAATCAGAATTTCGGCCTCTATGTACAGTTTGCTTCACGAGCTGCGTACCTGAATAATGCTTTTCCAACCACGAAGCCGATGTTGATCGCCACCATTTTTGATTTTAAACTGTTGCAGATTATATTTGTACCTATATTTAACCTATTTTGTAAGCTATTGTTCTTGCAAGCTGAGTTTGTAGTGGTGCACCTTAAATTGACCAATAATTCCCTGATATTTGTATTAATAATTAACTGCTACCTGTGTGTGATTTGAGCTTTTTTTCAAGAAATTATGTGCTCCTTGAGTTTACGAATTCTCAGTTGAATGCCTGGATACACTTGTCGTTAATTGATAAAGATTCGTTGGCGCCCTTTTGACTTTTAATCACTTGTTAGTACTTAAAGAGCTGCACGTCGTCTTTCTACCTGGCCAGCCGGCAATTTTATCCAAATAGTCATAAAGTTTGTTTTGTTTCAGAGAATTAGCCGACGATTCGATTTAGATGCTAACATAATGTTATCCAGTGAACTATATTAAAGCAATTATTTTCACGAGGTGAATACTAAAATGGTGGCATAAACACGACTGAACAATTCAATAAAGGTTGCACTAAGCAGTATCTCTTCCATACCCAGTCCATTAACCCTTAGCTCACACTCGAGACTTCTAAAGCTGACATTTATTTGATTTTTCTATACAGGGTAACAATAATAACTTTAGTATACGGTCCTGCTTATTGCGCCATATGCCTGCCAGTCACCCTCTGATTGGTTGCTCGGCTTGGTTTTATTCGCATCAACATGACGAAGCAATGGTTCCAAATAAGCCACCAACAATGCACTGTGGCATTGGTGTTTTTGTTGCCCCATAAGATGTGTGTCGTTCTAGCTTGTTTAGGTTAGTTGCAGCCTTTGATCGTTTTTTAAAATTGAATACCCCATAAAATGCTGTGTATCGTTCTAGATTATTTAGGTTTGTTACAACATTTGATTGCTTTTTAAATTTAATAACACATGATTGTTTTAGACCCGCTGATCACATTCATGCCAGACTGTTCGATTTTTGATCATGTGCAATAAGCAGAACCTTTGTACAGTGCGACCAGTAAAGTCCGCATCATATGGGATTTTTTTTGGCATCAATTTCTGCTTCGACAGAGATGAAAATTAACCAAAAAAATAGTAGTCACGTGATTCGCCTTATCTGTCAAATTTTATTTTTTTTTCAAAAAAAAATTCAAAAGTGTGATTATTTCTTAAAATATCGAAAAAAGTTATTAGAAAAAGTCTTTCTAAATGCCATTTTTAGCTCATATGCAAAATTTCAGCAGTAATACACATTATAATTAAGACAAATACGTACACAGTGTCATCAGTTAAAAAGGTGGAATTTTAAATGCGTTTAATTTTTATATTATGATTTTCTTATTAGAAAATTTGACTCTTTTCAATTAAACTATTTTGTTAATATTGATGTGTATTACTTTTAGACACAAACTACTTTTTCAAAAATAGTTATTTTATAAAGTTACCTTATACAGGGTGAAAAACAAATAAACTTTGCATCACATGTGACCGAATTTTAATAGCCCTATTTGGATTTTGTAGAAAAACACACATTTAACATGGCGCTACGTTAAAGAAAATGTGTCTCGAATAAAGCATTGACAAAACTAAGAAGTTTTATGTAGGTTGCGTTGAGTCTTATTTTGCAACAGTGGTGCAATTTACAAAAAATGGGCAAAAAATATAAATTATCTTATACAGCTGAAATTTTGCGTATAAGCTAAAAATTGCATTTAAAAAAACTTTTTCTAATAACGTTTTTCGATATTTTGAGAAATAACCCACTTTTCAATTTTTTTGGAAAAAAAAATAAAATTTGACAGATAATGCGAATCACGTGACTACTATTTTTTGGTTAATTTTCATCTCGATCGAAGCAGAAATTAATGTTAAAGTCAAATTTCGAATAAAACTATTAATTAAAAAAAATCCCGTATGATGCGGACTTTACTGGTCACACTGTAGTTTTATCATCTACCTGTGAAACTCCTGCATTTGTTTCTGTATAAGATTCAGGTAACAAAAGATTCTGCCTACAGACGACGAAAGGAGGCTGCAATACAGTAATGTCATTATGAACCTTGAAAATAACATTTTTGATTTTTCCAAAAAATCAGAATGAGCGACAAAGCCCATTTCTGCTTGAATGGAGCTGTGAACAAACAAAACCACTGCTCCTGCGTTAGTGAAAACCCAATAATTATTTACGAACTGCCGCTACACGATCAAAAGCGATTGAGCCTTATGTTTTTGAGGACGACAGGGGCAGAACGAAAATAACCGACAAACTGTTCTGATTAAAAAAAAAATAAATTTCGCACGATCTCGAAGCTAATACCGATTCATGGCAAATTTCGCATCAGTCTATATTTCAATTGCCAAAAGTTTCCTGAGTTAAATCAACTAAAAACAAAATCACAGCGACTTCTCATTGGGAACTCTCCTTTGGGCCACCTTGTATAACCTATTACAGGGTTTTCCGATTGCTTTTCACCATGTATCAATTGTGTTTCACTATTTATCAAATCTTATTCCTATTTGTCAATATTGACAAGTGTTGACAAGAGGGAAAAGTATTTGAGATAATGTGAAACACAACTGATATATGGTGAAAAGCAATCGGAAAACACTGTATAGTGACGTTTTTCAAAAATCTTGTAGAATATGGATTGTAAAAATGATTATGAGTCAACGTCTTTTACCCTTTAAATTTTTTAGGGGTGGACAAGACTTTGCCGCGTTGACCAAGACTGCAGCAGCAGTTACATATTTAAAATTTCCGAGGCTGTAAGTGCAACAGAGCACCCGCGATGTTCAGAAAGAGCTACCCGAACGCAGATCGCGAACAAATTCACTTGCCTCTCAGTACTGATACGATTAAGATGTCGATTTTGGCCGCTTCGAGAAGGCAGCCAAAATCGACATCTTAATCGTATCAGTACTGGGCGGCAAGTGAATTTGTTCGCGATCTGCGTTCGGGTAGCTCTTTCTGAACATCGCGGGCGGTCTAGGACGTTTAGGGGGAATCCTTTAGCCGCGCACTTTTAGGCGCCAGCGCTTTAGACGCGGACGCCATTAGGCGCCTGGACGTTTAGGCGCCGCAACTTTAGGCACGGAGACAGTTAGGCGCCACATGAAAAAAATTAACATTATTCTTGATTTTAAAATTTTTTGTTAGGTAATTATTGCAGTCATTAACGTCGAAGAAAAATTCAAATCTTCATAAACAAAATATATTCGGCTGTTTGACGAGCCTTCTTCAGTGTTAAAGTTTTAGAAATTTACATATTTAATTTACATTGTATCGATTATGAAAAATTAGGTATTTACATTTTGTATATGGATAGTTTAACGTGGTGAAATTATACACACCATATACAAAATGTAAATAACTAATTGTTCATAATCGATAAAATGTAAATTCAATATGTAAATTTATAAAACTTTAACACTGAAAAAGGCTTTTAAAATAGCCGAACATATATTGTTTATGAAGGTTTGAATTTTTCTTCAATATTCCATCTATCCATCCATGGCGCTACAGTCCCATGTGGACCAGGGCCTCGATTATTTTATGCCTCCATTCTTCTCTCTCTTTTGCCACGTCTTCCCACTTTCTCACTCGTAGGTGTTCTTCAACATTAATGACTGCAAATTTTAAAATATAAATAATCCAGTCGTAAAACAAAAATTTACTACATTATTCTTGATATGTGATATATTACCTAGCTGAAATAAGTTATTGTAACGATTCTGGTGCCAGGTCGTTGCCCCGGACATATGACTCGACCCAATTGTTCCAGAAACGTCGCAATCAATACTCGACAGGCAGCCTTGGACCCAGGTGCAGACGGGTAACGTCAGCGACCTTGCAGCCAGATGCAACAGATGACTCACGCTTACCGGAACATACGAGCGAAGTATGGACTGGTCTCGAAGGAAATTACCCGATATATAAATACGCGCCGCCGGATAGACAATTTAGTTCTCATACAGTTCTCATCAGTTCGAATTCGGCAGCGAAGCGCGTAGAGCTCCCATATAAATTAACCGTATGTACATAACTCTCGTGAAATAAATAAATAAATATAACCAGATAAATCATTAATGTTAACCGCGTATAACATAAATAGCCACATAAATAATTGATGCTTAATGCAGTGTAAATAATAAATAAATGTATCGTTGTAGAAATAGTGCCTGTAGTTTATAAGTAATTTGTGTTCTGCCTTGATGATTCTTGAGCTTGTAAATAATCGTAATTGATCGTTGTAAATAAATGTTTAATACAAGAAGCGTCGTATAATTTTTAAATAGCCGGAAAGTCAAAACGTAACAGTGGCGTCAGGTGTCGGGTTATACCAGGGGTTATAAAAAAATTATTGAACAAACATTAAATAAATAAATTGTTTAACAAGTTCCGATAAAACGACGGTCAGATAGATAAATTTGAAGTGTGTGTATTGTGCATGCCTTTGACGAGATCCCAAAGCAGAAAAATGACGGCCCAATTAAGCCAACTTTTCCAGCTGATCTAAGTGGGCCAGGATAAGGCAGAAAAAGCGCAAGAAGAATTGAATGCCGCGCAAGAAGAACTGAAAGCCGCGCAAGAAAAAGTAGTCCAAAAACTTGAGGAAAAATTGAAAGTCACTCAAGAAGACCTCAAGGATGAACTTAAGGAGGAACTGAAAGCGAGCCATGACGAGTTGGCAGGGGAGATCAGAGATATTCAGGAAGAAATGGAGAGAAAGATGGCCGGAGTTCAGGGTGACATGCTGGAGCTGCAGGAACGATTTACCAAGTTACGAAGTGGCCAAGGCCAACCAACTCCCTTTGAATCTGCTGGCTTCTCTTTTCCTCTTGCAGTGAATCAGCCTACCTTATTGCAAGTTGCTGCCCCTCAGGTTGCTCTGTCCCAAGATACTGCCCCAGTAAGGCCGGCAACGTCTGGCTTGCACATGAAACTGCCCTCTTACGATGGGAAAACGCCATGGTCAACATACCTGAAGCCGCAGCCGTCGCTAATGGTTGGGAAATGGCAGACAAAGCGACCGCATTGATTCTGACATTGCGAGGGGATGCCCTGAATGTTCTGCAAATGATTCCAGAAAATCAGCAGAGGGACTTCCAGCAATTGATGAATCGTCTGGAACGGCGTTATGGCAATGGTCATCTTCAGCATGTGCATTGTGCCCAGTTGAAGAACAGAATTCAGAAGTCGGGGGAGACTCTGCAAGAACTGGAGGCTGATGTTGCTCGATTGGTTCAGCTCGCGTATCCATCGGCGCCGGAGGACTTCCTAGAGCAGCTAGCCGTCCAAACATTTATAGCTGGAATTAAAGACGCCGATACTCAGCAAGCGGTACGTCTGGGGCGCCATAGGACACTGGGAGAGGCCTTAGCCCATGCGTTGGAATTTGAAGCGGCAAGGACTGCCTCCAGAGGACATGGTCGTGTCCGCGGTGTCGCCAGGACGGAGATGGCGCCTGAATCCATGGAGGACATGTTGCGACGACTTATAAGGCAGGAGACGAGGGATAAAGGGCCCCGTTGCTGGAGCTGCGGAGAGATGGGTCATCTTAGGGCTCGCTGTCGGAAAAACTAATGCGGGTCGACAAGAAGAGGCGAGAGTTGACTCGTAATTGCCATGCCCCGGAGATTCCCATACATGTGTCGTCCGTGCAACACCAGCCTGATAGCCTCTTCATTGATGGGAGAATAAATAGAAGAGTTCGGTCTCTGCTGTTGGATACTGGAGCGACGAAGTCCATCGCCAGGTCTGACGTAATACGGGACGAGGGTCAGCTGCTGCTCACCAGGACACGCCTTCGCACTGCCACGGGAGGTGCAGTGACCACACATGGGGAAATGGATTTGACATTGAAGATTGGGAATCAAACCTTCAAGCATCGGGTCCTGATTGCTGACATTGCGGACGAGTTCATCCTGGGAATGGATGTCATGAATAAGTGTGACTTTACTTTAGACCTGGGACGCGGCGTGTTGCACGTGGGTGGGGAGGAGCTTTCCCTACACCTAAGAGAAGAGATCGCAGTACGAGTGGTATTGGCGGAAGATGATACTCTGCCGGGACGAACCGAGAGGATCGTGGATGCATACCTGGATGGCGATCTCCGGGGCAACGTAGTGCGCATGATTGAACCCGATTATGACAAGGAGCTCACTCATGGTATCCTGGTTGGGAAGACGTTGGTAAAGACTGGGCTTAAGGTCCCAGTAAGGATGATGAACGTCAACAGGGAACCGGCAACCGTCAGGAGAAACACAATCCTGGGAAGGTGCACACCGGTCTCCGCCGTTGTGAGAACGATTACTAGTGACAGCGGCAGCAGGGCGAAGGGCTGCCCAAAGGCATTAATTAACACCGTGATGTCCACTTGCAAGGGCATGAGCCAACAAGAACGGAAGAAGATCGAAGATCTGGTGGCCCGGTACCAAGACGTCTTCGAGTGCGGAGATGATCCCAGCGGCCGTACGACGTAGTTAAGCATATAATCAATACGGGGGATGCTCAACCGGTACGCCTACATCCAAGAAGGTTGCCCCTCTCCAAACGGGAAGAAGCTGAGAAGATTGTCCAAGATATGCGAAACCAAGGGATTATCGAACCGTTCAGCAGCCCGTGGACCTCCCCTGTGGTTCTTGTCAAGAAGAAGGATGGCTCAACGAGGTTCTGTGTTGACTACCGATAGCTGAATCATGTGACCAAGAAAGACAGCTACCCTCTGCCACGAATCGATGATACTCTGGACACGCTCTCCGGTTCTCAATGGTTCTCGACGCTAGACTTGAAGTGCGGTTATTGGCAAGTCGGAATGGAACCTGCGGACGGGGAGAAGACTGCATTAACTATCGGAATGCTCTGGCAGTTCTCCGTCATGCCGTTCGGTTTGTGCAATGCCCCGCCACGTTTGAGAGGCTGATGGACACCGTCCTGAAGGGTCTATCTTAGCAGACCTGCCTGATATACTTGGAGACATCATAGTGGTGGGTAAATCCTTCAACGAGCATCTGAAAAACCTGGAGAAAGTGTTCGGTAGACTGCGAGGTGCCAACCTGCGATTAAGTCCAAAAAAGTGCCACATCTTCCAGAAGGAGGTACAGTACCTGGGGCACGTCGTATCCCACCAGGGAGTAGCAGTAGACCCGAGTAAAGTGAAGGCAGTGCAGGACTGGCCAATCCCGAAGGATAAGCATGAGCTGCGAAGCTTTCTGGGCCTCTGTACTTACTACCGACGGTTTGTGCTGGGCATCGCAAACATTGCAAAACCGTTAACCCGTCTAACGGAAGAGGGACGACAGTTCGAATGGAGTGCTGAGTGCGCGGAGGCCTTCGAGACGCTCAAGACTGACTTAACCAGTTCACCTGTACTTTGCTATCCACGTCAGGAAGGCCAGTTTATCCTCTACAGTCAGCGGTCGGCAACACGCGGCCCGCGATCCTCCGTCTTGCGGCCCGCGATGTTTTGTAAATGAAAGTCTTATATACCAACCCAAAATTTAAATAATTGCGTCATGCGCGCGCAAAATTCAAGCGAGCGTGCATTTAATAATAATGTAATATTACAATCACAGACACAGAGTGGGTGCGTTCAGCCGGCATAGCGCTGAGGTAGCGATTGCGTTGAACGCTTCGCTGACCGACAGCGCTTCGGTTTCGCTTCGGCTGCAGTCGCCATTTTTGGGAGCGTATTTATTTTCGCTCCATTTCCGCTTTATTTCCGCTTGACCACTTAGCAGAAGACAGTGTTTGGGTTTACTTCTAATTATAACCTAGAAAGGCGCGAATTTTTTAAAATCATGGATTCTGAAACGACCCTGCTGCAGTTTAATGTTAAGTAATTCAAATGACCATTTTCTCAAAATCAGTAGTTCCTTGAAATTATTGAAACAAATAGCCACTGAAATGTGATACCAAAGCAGTAATTAAAAAAAATCAGTCTAATTTTGACAAGAGTTAAATGCTCAAACTGAAAATTCTTCATGAGGCCCATCCTCATTCTCATTATTTTCTTCCACATTTAAATGGAAATTTTGCAGTCCTTGTCCTGGCAAAAATACGTCACTACGCAATCACAATATAACTGACGTTTCTGTTTGTAAACATAGCGTTCGCTAGCCAAGGTCGTTCAGCCGTTCGCAGCTGCTGCAACTCAGCAAAATGTTTTCGCATTTTTAATATCACCCCGCTATACATAGTATACCTATTATCAAAATTATGAATAAGTGCGGCCCGCCTTCACTTCATTTTGCCACTATGTGGCCCTTGCCTGCCAAAAGGTTGCCGACCGCTGCAGTCTACAGTGACGCTAGCAATGTCGGAATAGGTGGTGTTCTGTCCCAGGTCCAAGATGGGCAAGAGAAAGTCCTGGCATATTTCAGCAAGGTCCTGTCCAAACCAGAGCGAAACTATTGCGTAACCAGGAGGGAGCTTCTGGCATTAGTCGAGTCCGTGGAGCATTTTTATAAATACCTGTATGGCAGAAGATTCTTGCTGAGGACCGACCATGCTGCTCTAAGATGGCCGCTGCAGTTCAAGAACCCTGAAGGACAGGTGGCTAGGTGAATCGAGCGCCTACAAGAGTACGACTTTGAAATAAATCATCGACCTGGCAGAGCCCACCGCAACGCCGATGCGTTATCCAGGAGGCCCTGCCCTGCGGACTGCAGCCATTGTTCGAGACTGGAGAGTCGTGCGGTACCCATCAATAGTACCACTGTAGTCGACGCGAGCCTGGAAGCGAGATGGCCGTCGACCTACCTGGCAGGAGGTCTTCGCCACCAACCCAACGGTGAAGACCTATTAGGCGCAATGGGACTCCTTGCAGCTGGAAAACAACGTCCTGACCAGAATCTTGGAAGATGAGGACAGTAGGGCAACGAGATCACGATCGATGGTTCCAAGGAGTAGAGTGGCCGAGGTTCTGCGCTACCTGCATGATTGCTCCTCTGGAGGACACGTCAGATTGAAGAAGACGTTGCAAGAGGTCCAAGAAAGGTTCTACGGGGCAAGCTGCAAAGGTGACGTCCGAGAGTGGTGCCGGAGGTGCGAAGCCTGCGCTACAGGAAACGGGCCGGTTGGAAGACGTAGAGCTCCGATGCGGCAGTACAACGTCGGTAGTCCGTTCGAGAGGATAGCCATCCACATCGCTGGACCATTCCCCGAAACCGAATCGGGAAATAAATACATCCTGGTGTGCATCGACTACTTCACCAAGTGGGCCGAAGCGTACGCCCTTCCGAATCAAGAAGCCGGTACTGTCGCTGATGTTCTGGTAAAGGAGTGCTTTAGCGGTTTTAGAGTCCCCCTGGAGTTACATTCCGACCAGGGCCGGAATTTCGAGTCTGGACTGTTCCAGAACGTTTGCAAGCTACTGGGGATACACAAGACCCGGACCACTGCCCTCCATCCTCAATCGGACGGCATGGTGGAAAGGATGAACCGAACCATGGGGAAGCATCTGTCCAAGGTGGTTTCCGAGCATCAGCGTGACTGAGACGGTGAATGGCTAGCATGGTGTAGACGTGTATGCGAGTGGCTCCCGCTAATTTGAAGTTTATTTACATTGCATACATTTTATATCTACAACTAATCGCATAACGTGATACAGTTATTTATTTCCCCACGTGTCTAAGTGATTTTGTTAAAATGGTTTTTACAAAAGCACAGAAAGAGGAATTTATGGAAATTATCAAAGAAGTGTTGAACGATTCAGATGCAGTTAAAAAGTTGGCGACTGCAACAGACATTAGTGATATTAAAAGTAGTGTCGAAGCTCTTAATGATAAAATGGATAAAATCGTTAACGATTACGAAGACCGAATCGAAAAATTACAATCTGAAAACGCTAAACTCGCCCAAAAACTGGATAATTTGGAGCAGTACACTAGAATGAGCTGCCTTCGTTTTTACGGTGTTCCAGAAGCTCCTAAAGAAAACATTGTTGATAAAGTTTTAAATATTTGCAACAATACTATGAAGTTGGATGTACTGCAATTCCAAATCCACACTTGTCACAGAATTAGGTCTACCACAAAGGTCAGCTCTGATAATCATTCCAGTATGCCTCGTGTGATAATTGTTAAATTCACCACGCACAGTCTTCGGCGATTAGTATTTACTAACAAAAGACGCCTCAATGGTACGAAATTTGTCGTAAAAGAAGATCTCACTAAGGATCGATTTATCTGCTTAAGAAGGCAACCGAATCATTTGGCAAAGGGAATGCTTGGTCCTTTGACGGAAATATTTATACGAAGATAAATAATAAAATATCTGTCGTAAATGGTTTAACGGACATTGAAAAACTCGAGAAGTTGAAAGGGGATGCCGCCCTATAGTCGTATTGCAATCTAAGTTCACGTGACTTGGTTGCACAATAAGTATTAATACTTTTTGTTTGATGTTATTGGTTCATATTAATGTTAGATCAATACTTAGCGATTTTCTTGCTTTAAGAGATTATATTTTAGGTTCTCAGTATGACGTTGTAGCTGTTACTGAAACATGGCTGATCCCTGAAGTACCTAGTTCTGCTGTTGACATAGAGGATTTAAATTTTTACGCAAAGACAGAGGTTCTCGTGGAGGTGGTGTAGGATTGTATTGATAATTCACTCAAATATAAGGTAGTACAATCTACTGATATTATTGAACAATTATGGGTGCCACTAAAGACCAAATGTGGCGAACTAGTGGTCGGTGTAGTGTACAGACCGCCACATCCCGACTATAAAGCTTTCGTCGACGAGCTAGAAGTATCTATTGTCTTGGGAATGTCAGTTTCTGAAAGAGTATTTTGCTTAGGCGATTTTAATATTAATATATTAAAAGAATTTGATGCTCCTGCTATTTATCTCAAAAATATGTTATCTTCTTTAAAGTTGCAGCAGCTAATTCTTCAACCTACCAGAATTACAGAAAATACTTGCTCCTTAATAGACCTGATTTTAACAACTGATATGTCGTTGGTAGCTGAGTCTGGAGTTTGTGATACTGAAATGTCTGATCATGATCTTGTTTACTGTAAACTCAAAATAAACACGATTGCATCAGGTTCAATTTTTCGTACTTGTTTTTATAAATATTTTAATCAAGAAGCCTTTCTCCACGACTTAGAACATTTACCATTTAACAGGATGTTTCTGTTAAATAATATCAATGAAAAGGTTGATTTAATTAGTAATCTCTTGATACAGTTATTTGATGTGCATGCTCCGTTAAATACTTTCAAAATAACTAAACCTTGGTCTCCGTGGATTACAGATAATTTAAAATTGTATGCGCTTGCGTAACAAAGCTAAATCCAGATTTAGAAAATCTAAAAATCCTGTACATTGGAATTACTATAAATCACTTCGCAATTTAACAATTCCACTTTACAGCCCGAAAAGAAAGCATATTTTAGACATAAATTTAGTAATTCAGATTCTAAAATGATATGGAATGAATTGAAAAACTTACAAATCACTAATTCAGATAATGCTAAAATCCCGGGTCGCATAGTAATGTAAATGAAATAAACAATTCTTTTATAAATAGTATTCCTAAGCAGAGTTGAGATCCAAATTTTATTAACTATTATAATTCTAATACAGCTAACAATATCGAAAATAGTTTCTATTTTAGGACGGTTTAATCGAAACTGTAAGCAAAATATTAAGTGAAATAAATATTAGAATGATCGCACTCTGTCTTCCTTTTTTATTAAAATATATAACGCACATCGTAAATAGCTGCATATTGGAGAATGTTTTTCCTGAAGCATGGAAGAAAGCTCTGGTTGTACCCTTGCCTAAATGTAATCAACCCGATTCCTATAAAGATCTTCGACCAATTATCATTCTGCCGGTTATTTCTAAAGTGCTAGAAACAATTATGAATGCTCAATTAGATGAACACTTACTAGCATACGGATTAATTCCGGAATGCCAGTCTGGATTTAGATCTGATCATAGTTGCACATCTACCTTGTTAAATGTCACCGACGATATTTTAAGGGCAACTGATTCTGGGAAAATGACTATCCTAATCTAACTAGATTTTAGTAAAGCGTTTGATACGATAAGTCATTCTCTTTTACTATCTATACTTCATTATATAGGCTTAGCTCCTGATGCAGTCGAATTTATAAATATCTAACTATTTAACAAACAGAAGCCAATCCGTTAAAATGTCGCATAATATTTCAAATCCGCTAACTTTGTCTTCTGGTGTTCCGCAAGGGTCCATTCTTGGCCCCCTACTCTTTATTATTTATTCATCTCAAATTGTCAAATGTGTAAAACATTGTGATTTAGATATGTATGCTGACGACACTCAGATTCGCTATTCCTTTAAATTTGAAAACCTGCATCAAGCTCTTGCACTTATTAATGATTTACATCAAATTAGTAATATATCCCGTAGTCATTGTTTAATACTCAATTCTAGTAAAACTACTGCACTTCTATTTGGTAACAAAAACGATGTTGCAAGATCACACTATTTAATTGATTTGTATGTAAACAGTGAAAAAAATTGCTCTTGCCACTCAAAGTAAAAATCTAGGTCTAATTGTGGATAACAGTTTCAGATTTAAAGGACAAATCAATTCTTATATACAGCGTGCTTATGCGAAATTAAAAGTTTTGTATCCTCATAGGAATTACTTACCCAAAAATATAAAAACCAACCTGTGTAATACATTAATTCTGTCACAATTTTCATATTGTTCTCCTGTTTATAGTCCTTGTCTTGACAGCAGTGACCAAACTCGAATTCAAAAAGTGCAAAATTCCTGTATTCGTTTTATCTTCGGTTTGCGTAAATACGATCATGTATCATACAAACTTCAGGTATTAAAGTGGCTTAACATGAGAAATCGCTTTATGCTTCAAACCGCATTCCTATTTCATAAAATAGTTACGTCTAAGCGTCCACCGTAGTTATATAGACGGATATCTTTCAGAACTGATGTTCACAATTTAAATATTAGAAACAAGGGGCTCATTACTCCACCTCTCCACAGGACTGCACTGTTTCAGAGATCCTTTTCATTTAATATATACAAATTATACAACTCTATTCCTAATGCATACAAATCCCTTAACTCTCTTGCCTTTAAAAAATGTATGTATTTATATCTTTTCGGAAGTCAGTATATATCTACTCCTTTCTAATTTACTATTTATGTCATTTATGTTGCGTATAAATTATCAAAACCTGCCCATAATCAGCGACAACGTATACCATTACTATTTTAGTTTGAGTTAATAGTGCTTATGGTTTTTTTTAGTAATATTACACTCATGTAATTATAGTATTTTATTTCCTTTATTGCAAGGTTTAAGTGGAAGAGCAGATGGTAGCTTTACACATCTGAACTTCACCTTGGGATTTTTCCCACTGATAATTATTAATTAATTTTTCTGGTCTGCTATTTGTTTATATTTGTTGTTGGGAAAAATAAAGACATATTATTATTATTACTAGCAGTCCAGTGAGACAAATGTCTCATTTAATAAAACAAAAAAGACCGTTTTGCAAATAGAACGCGTATTAAATAAAAACTGTACCCAGACCTGGAAGGTGTCAAAGTGGTTGTCTAACCCAGGTATCGGCAACCTGCGGCCCTTTGCAACTTTTTGCGCGGCCCGCCAAAGCACCAATATAACTTTAGGAAAAATCAACAAACTTAGAGCGTAAGCGTGCCGAAATGTGGCCGGTGACAAAAATGCGTGACAAACAGGAGCATAGTGGGAAACCTATTTTACTGCGCAAGTTTAATCCCCACTCCCCAGCGAATACGACGTCTCGCTTAGCAAGTGTAGCATTCTTTCTAGTGATGGGCATAATCGGATGATTTCAATAATCGGAATGTTCCATTTCGGAATGTTTATAAAATCGGAATATCATCCGATTATTTTACATTCCGTAAATGCAAGCAAGGGAAAACGAGCGAAATAACAACAAGCGGAAGGAAGATGAAGTGCGTGCAAATTTACGATGAGAGCACTCGTCGTCGCGCCGTAAGCCCTTATCTGCGTTGGCATCTATTGTTTGGGTTTGTAGGACGGTCAGTAACAGCTATTTACGTTATTAGACCGGTAGCAACATTTTTATGGCCGCGCCAATACTTTACAGGTCGAACCGTAGGGCGAGACCTGTATGTTTGGCAAGGCCATAAGAATTCTACCGGTCGTGTATCGTATAAGATTTTTTAGGATACTGCATTGGTAACTAGCGTTTACATTGTTACAAACGAGTCCGGTAGATAAAATTTACCGGCCTAGACCAGTAGTAGTTCTATTACTACTGGTCTAGGCCGGTAAATTTTATCTACCGGACTCGTTTGTAACTATGTAGACGCTAGTCAGCAATGCAGTATCCTAAAAAACAATTTATGAGTTTGAGTGGCACAGTGGGATATGAGGAAATAGAATATTTTTTCAAATTATTACAGTAGTTACGTTAATAGACTTTCGGAAAATGGTAGTGATGTTTTAAAGTTTAATAGCACATAAAGTACATAATAGATAGTATAAAACAATACTTGAATTTGAAGTCTGTAGGTGTACTATCTAATAATTAATCTACGAAATACCACTGCCATTAGTGCCATTCACGTATCATACACGTGCGCACACGGCGCGACCCGTCGACATTCGCCAACCAGCATATAGCAGTCAAGTGAGTCAATACAACATTCCGTATTCCGTTCAGTTCAAATTGGCATTTCGTTTTCTCATTTTGTGTACCGAATAGTAAAATAATCGAATTCCGAAAGTTCCGAATTTTGTGCACCGAACAGTAAAATAATCGAATTCCGAAAAGTAATAGGAACCTTCCGATTTTTTGAACAATCGGAAACTTTCCGATTATTCATTCCGGATAGGCCCATCACTAATTCTTTCATTTCGCCAGTTTGCTACTGTATGTTCATATGTGCGTTCATGTTGACAGCCGGATGACGTTTCACTACAAAATATGATATAAAAGCACTATTTAAGTTACATTTGAATGTGCGGCCCGCATAAAAAAAATTATTTTGAAAATGGCCCGCCGTCCGAAAAAGGTTGCCGACCCCTGGTCTAACCGATCGACGTTTTAAGGCACAAAGGGTCGCAGCTCCGTTTGGCTGCTGAAACATTTTTATTTAATACGCGTTCTATTTGAAAAACGGGAAGTGTCACGTGACTGAAATTCGGTTCCTGAGCTGACATGACTATTCCAAAAATATAACTTTCATAACTTTTTTCTCTATCTCTTACAGTTTGGCTGCTGAAACAGCGTCCCGGACAGACAAAACGGCGTCCCAGACAGACAAAACTGTGTCCTAGACAAACAAAACAGCGTCCCGGACAGACACGTCTATTAGATAAAGGATTATTATTACATTCACCTGTTCCTGATGGCCTACCGATCGGCAGTACAACAGACAACCAATCACACTCCAGCCGCGGTACTCTTTGGGCGCGAGCTGCGATTGCCATGTGACTTCAAATTCGGAAGAAAGCCTAGCGAAGAAACGGCCGGCGAGGACTACGTGGAGAACCTGAAGAAGAGGATGGAAGAGATCTACAACGCCGTACGCCGAAACATTCAGGGTGCCAGCGACCGAATGAAGGACCGATATGATGCCCGCGCTGAGGCCGGTGGTTTCCAGCCTGACGATTTGGTATGGCTTCATAACCCCCAGAGGCGTCGTGGTCTCTCCCCCAAGCTCCAAAGGAACTGGGAAGGCCTCTACACTGTAGTTGCTCGACTGAATGACGTGGTATACCGAATCCAGAAACCTCCTCGAGGAAAGTGCAGGGTGGTAAACTTCAACCGGTTGGCCCCATATGCCGGAACCAATGAGGAAGTGGAGGCTGTCACGGAGCAACCCCTGAGACAACTAGGGACCGGAGGAACCTCCTTCCAGGAGTTGATGGCCGCTTATGGGGGTACGAAGGCTGCGCGATTTGGAGTCACTACAGAGGTGCAGCGTGACCTGTTCGACACCCTGCGGCAGTATTCCCTGGCACACTGCGCCCAGGACCTCCGGGGGATCGCCGCTGCCTTTCGGGAGAAGTTTGGCCGGTTATACCAGCTGCGAGAGCAGGCACCTCAGGTTGGCAGAACTTTGCAGCTGAAGGAAGGCAACAGCACCATTTATTACCTGGTGACGAAAAGGTTGTCGTACGAAAAACCTAGTTACCAGGAGCTCTGGTCTGCTCTTTTGGACCTTAAGGAGCAGATGGTGAAGAACGGCGAAACCCGGCTAACGGTGCCGAAACAAGAATTCGGCCTGGATTCGTTGGACTGGAGGATTGTACGCAGCATGCTGGAAGTGGTCTTCGATCGCACCGGCATCCAGAACGAGGTCTGCTGTTGCATCCCGTTGCGAAGCATTGAGCCCACGGTGGACTGCTACTTCTTCAGCCAGTCCGTGTGCAAGAAGGGCGCCGCCTGTAAATACCGCCATCAAACCTCCACAAGAGCGAGTGACAGGCACCCGACGCAGCTCGTTCTGGGACAGAACGACCTAAGGCGGGGGCAATGTAACGATTCTGCGGCCAGGTCGTTGCCCCGGACATATGACTCGGCCCAATTGTTCCAGAAACGTCGCGATCAATACTCGACAGGCAGTCTTGGACCTAGGTGCAGACGGGTGACGTCAGCGACCTTGCAGCCAGATGCAACAGATGACTCACGCTTGCCGGAACATACAAGCGAAGTCTGGATTGGTCTCGAAGGAAATTACCCGATATATAGTTATATATAGTTAGTTCTCATACAGTTCTCATCAGTTCGAATTCGGCAGCGAAGCTCGTAGAGCTCCCATATAAATTAACTGTGTGTACATAACTCTCGTGAAATAAATAAATAAATATAACCAGATAAATCATTAATGTTAACCGCGTATAACATAAATAGCCACATAAATAATTGATGTTTAATCCAGTGTAAATAATAAATAAATGTATCGTAGAAATAGTGCCTGTAGTTTATAAGTAATTTGTGTTCTGCCTTGATGATTCTTGTGTTTGTAAATAATCGTAATTGATGGTTGTAAATAAATGTTTAATACAAGACGCGTCGTATAATTTTTAAATAGCCGGAAGTAGGGTCGCGAGTTCGATTCCTGGTCCCGGTAAGGTTTTCAAAAATAAAAAATGCAGATGAAAGCCCCTACAGAATGCCATCATTCGGAAGTGATGTAAAGCAGTGGGTCCCATGCTACTACGATGTGCAGCATGTAAAAGATCCCTTGCTAGGGTTGGAACTCCTTAGTCTCGGCAAAATTCTAAGTAGGACTTTGACCATTTGACCATAGCAGTCGGTGTCTAAGGTACCTGGTACTCTGCATGCCTAGACCTTGTCCATTAACAAACAAACAAACAAACAAACAAGTAAAAAACGTAACATTATGTAACTAAACCTCTTTCCTAAACATACATAGAAACTGGTTATTTGTATAGGTAATTGCAAAATATGATGTTTTTTAGGAGTCTTCCAGTTTTGTAGGAGTAAAAAATATCCATTTTGCACTTGTTACAACACTATTTTTTGTGTAAAATATGAAATTTAAAAAATTACATTTTGCAAGTCCTGCACTATTAATATCATTGACTTAAATTTTCGTAAAGGGAATGTGTGGTTCTTATCAAATCTACGGTCCGAAAAATTGATATTATACCGAGTGTTTCACTTAAGGTACGAATATAGGGAAATCGTATATATGCATATTCCTGCTTGCTGCTTGACTTGATAGGATTGATAGAGGTATCAATCGAAAGAGAAAAAACGTGTGCTTAATTTAATACTATTTGTTACGGTATTAAAAGAACTTTACGACACGCACCCAAGGTGAGCATCGCACCACGGAATCAGTCCTGAAAAACTGGCACACTTGCCCTGAAATCGGTTCAAAATAGGCTAAAGGCCACGGCTGGAACGCTCAGGGAGTCGGGCGTGAGTCACACGATACGTTCTGGGCAAGCGTGTTGCGGCATAATATATATATATAGGGTATGTCAAAATTATGAGGGCGCCACCAAGCCTGTCTTAACCCGACTAACCGGGCCTGGACGGTTAGACGGGAGCGAAGCACGCAAAATACTCCGTCGATAGGATTACTCAAGAGTTGCAAGGTCAAATAACAATTTCGAGATTGCCTTATGCAAAGATTGTAATTAGGTGCCAATCCGACCGCGACTACGCAGCTGTCTCACCCACCTGTACGCTCAAAGCTCCCTCGTCCCGTCGCACAATAATCAGTACACTGAAGGGGGCGCTTATCTGAAACAGAACATACACAAGTCGAAACAAAACAATAGTTCCCTTAACTAACAAATCATGTATTGACTCACGGGTTACAATGGGGCAGCAGAGTGCGTCGCCCTATATCTATAAATAGATTATATCTAAGAACACCAGCTGGCGCGCGCTCTAAACCTAGCGACAGATGTTGAACAGTAATGAACAAAGTAGCACTTGTAACATAGACAGTCTGTAATTTGGAATGAATGTACAAATATGCGGGCGCGACGCCTTATGCAGCAAACAGTAATGAACAAATTAGCACTTGCAACATGGACAGTCTGTAATTTGGAATGAATGTACAAATATGCGGGCGCGACGCCTTACGCAGCAAACAGTAGTGAACAAATATGACGACAGTGCCTGTAGGCACAAGAGATGTGACGGGCTCGCTCGCGGCGTCCCAATACAGCTCGTACGCGGGGCTTAAATGCTCTCCGCGGGATAGGTACACTCGCGTTCACAACGGTAATCAGTTTAAAGACACATACCTTAATATGTAGGCGGTTGGGGAGCCTGGTACAGTTGAGTTGCGACAGGCTGCAGTCTTAGGTGGCAGGTACTTTCGATGTTCGACGGCTATAGGGATGAGTGGACATCCGCCATAATGGCGACGTGAGACGCGTCAGGACGCGTACAACTGGACGACGAAAAATGGGCCACTTTCGTTCTGCGGGACAGATCCTCGAAGGTCGAGATGAAGGGGGCACAATCCCTTATTTACGGGAGCAGGAACTGGGCTCAAAAAGCACCCACGCTACGCCGAAACAATTCGAAGCTCGCACAACCACAACACCTCTCGAAGGTGAAACAATTCTCGCAGCGCTCGCTGCCACAGCTCGAGACGGGCAACGGAAAAGAGGGCCTCTACGGCAACAATACTAAAAGGACAGCGGCAGGCGTCCTCGGGCACCTAAGGGGCCGAAGGACGCCGCCTGGGTAACACAACCACCAAACGTACGCTTTCTGCAACGGGCTGCGATCAACTGCCCAGAGGGAAGCGCTGCCACAGGTCACATCGGTCGCGTCCCCACGTGACTAAACCTCGGCAGCCAATCGCGAGGCGATAAAATGAAACAAATTAATGCCGGCGACAATGGTAGCACGCCGCAACGGCGTGTTTTCTAGAAGATTCGGAATTCCTGCGAGCGATAACGCTCGGCTGCCAAAGCGCCATCAGAGGGGGGCTCCAACCGACGATAAATACTGCGTTTGGGGCCAAATATGTGCGAAATCATGATTCTGGAATTAGGCGATGAAGCCAAATAAAGAACTAAAAGGGTTTAGCATACGGACACGCTGCCCTAAAGCCTAGGTGGCTATTTAAAATACCAAAATGACCTGAATCAAATGTGCGGAAGATGAGATTGTACTTGTGCGCAAAGATTGAAAATGGTTTTAACCTAGCAACAAATTGCCCTAAAGGCGTGAAATGCAATTAAGCATCTACAACAGCAAAATGACTTAACATATTCTAGTTGAATTTGTTGCTTGTTTAAGATAAAAATAGCTTAAAAACTGTAATAAATATTTTGCATTTTATTCACAAAAAACAAACCAGCCATGATCAAATTTGTGTATGCCAAAATAAATGTTATTTTCTGTCAGTTATCAATTAAAATTCAGTAGTATCCTATGACAAGTTGGTAGGTAGCACTGTAAATCTAAGTCAAATTCGAGGTTATCAGGTTAGGCTTTCCGTCAGTCTGTGTCAAAACTGACGCAAAACCTAACCTGATTACCTCGAATTTGACATAGACTTACAGTGCCACCAACATATTATAATGAAGTGTCAAATTAATTTGTCAGAAAAATGGCTAATTTATTTAAGAACTTATCTTCCCGAATTCACCGCGGTCAGTGATAAATCCTTATAATTTTGACAACTAATATCCTTCAAGTACGTTGCCTTTAAGAAATAACCCTCGGCTTCGCCTCGGGTTATTTCTAGGCAACCACTTTCGGGTTGCTATTTGTCAAAAATATTGCCGGTGATTATCACTGCCCTTGGTAAATTACAGCTGAAAATAACATTACATTTGGCATAAATAAAATTTGATCGGGGCTGGTCTGTTTTTTGTGAATAAAATCCAAAATATTTATTACAGTTTTAAGCTATTTCTATCTTAAACAAGCAACAAATTCAAGTAAAGTAGTATCAAATTAAGCGCATATTTTTTCTCTTTGATCGATACCACTATCAATCCCATCAATTCAAGTGGTAATAAGCAGGAATCTGGAGTGATTTATGAAATTCGGAACAGGCATATAATGCATATACCTTGAAAGGAAGATGATGATGATGATGATGATTTATTTTATTGAAATTAAAGAGGCACAAGGCAGGTTATTTGAGCACACCTATCTATTCAATATTTAGTAAGATAATGCCATAATTACTCTAGGTAAATATGGTTGCAGTTTGAGTCCGCCCCGTTTTGGGCATTATTCTTACTACTTTTATTTTCTTAGTAAGGAAGAAAGTGGTTGTCAATATTATGGCATTTTAAAGCTAACCGTAACCCGATTTTCTGAAGGTTTATTAAAATCTGCTAAATACTGTATAAAAACGATTGAGTCATTAGGTACACTTGAAGATTTGTATACACCACCCTAACAAATAATGACATATTTAGGAATTTCCAATCCAAATAAGTCTTTCTAAAACTGAGTTTTAAATCCTCCTCTATTTCAAGGTTGGTAAATATAACAAGCTTGGATATATAGGCCATAGTGCTCACTCAATTTTCATTAGTTTCGTTTCGCAAGTTGTGTTGTAAACCGGTGAAGCGATCATCGTCACTTTTGTGGATTATAAATTATTTATGCCATCACCTTTTTCATTTTTTCCAGAGAAGTGTTGAAAACCAATTACTTTAAAATTACGTCAACTGACCTAATTAGCGTACTTTGAAGGTAAAAAAGTGACTACTCGAAAAATTATTAATTTTTAACTTTTGATTTGGAGAATATATAAATACTGCTCATATAAGACACTAAAAAATATAGAGGATGTGATTTTTAGCAATTTTATTTGCTTAAAGTTTGGAATTTTGTATGGCATGTTTTGAACACCCTGTATGCAACAATTTATTGAAGAAGCTTCTTCTGGTTCCAAAAGTTTTTTAAATTTTGTGAACATCTCTTTTCGCCATGTACCATTCCAAAATTTAAGCAGCAAGCATTTTTCAAAATAACGCTCTGTAGATTTCTTTTGTCAAAAATTGATATGTGATATCTAAGCAGTGTTTTATGCAAATATCAAAGCAATCACTTAATGACAATTTTTTAAAGATCGGTTGTAATCTTTAAAGATTTACATATTTTTTTGGTGGGCAGTTTCTTGCCATTGACTATCGATATGATAACCTACTAATACAACGGCACAGCTGCCTTTACGAAAATTTAAGATAATAACATTAATCATTTAGAAATGGCAAAATATAATATTCAAAATTTCAGTTTTTACACGAAAATTGCAACACATGCAAAATTGATCTTTTACTCGTCGAAAATGTTCCGACTTAAAAGAACAGCTCACATTTTGCGAGTAGTTAACATAAATAACTAGTTTCTACGTCTGTTATGAAAGAGGTAGTTATGTAACTATTTACAGTTAGACAATACAGTATATGTTCAAACCATGCGGAAACGTGTTTACGTGGCGCCTAACTGACCCCGCGTCTAAAGTTGCGGCGCCTAAACGTCCAGGCGCCTAATAACGCCCGCGTCTAAAGGCTTCGCGCCTAAAAGCTCGCGCCTAATAATGCGCGCCTAAACTTCCCTTTCCGTCCTCGAAGCGCCAAACGCTCCTCGAGGCGGCTTTAAATTCTGTTGTGCTGTAAGTTAATTCAGCCCATTTGTGCAGGATGTGATGCCAAGTGTAGTGCAGGTTGAGCGCACAAAACATTATTAGCTACCAAGATTTTTCGTAGTTCTGGACTGGTTGCTGATACTTCCGTCTAAAGGTGACTTGCTGCCGAGGTAGTTGCGATACTGACAATAGTTCCCGACCCCGAAATTTGTGTCAGTTGCAGATGCAGTACCGGGTTTCAAAATTTGTACTCTGGCGTTCGTGCAAAACAAAGTTGCAGTACTGGTAGTTACTGCTGCTCTCTACCAGGAAGGTTGTTACTATGGGAGCCATTAAATCAAGAATTTAAAAGTTGCCTACCATAGCCTCTCATCTAGTTTAGCCTGTGTGCCAACAAAGTTACCAGGATGCGGCCGCTTAAGAGCTTCTAGGAGCCATAAATGAGAGTAAGAATCTGACTGAGGACCAATATCACAGAGTGACCTGAAGGTCCGACAACCCTGAGTATAGAGGTACTACCTCTAGTCAGACTCCCTTACATCCCAGCTACTAGTACCTATGTCGTCAATAAACACAAAGCAAAAGTTGAGTCCTTTGATAACCTCATCTATAAAACGCTAGAGCATCTGGGCAGCATTCTTTAAGCAAAAACTCATAAACAGGATTTCAAACAAAGAAGCAATTTCTTGATCGAGCATAAGCTGAAACTCTTTCTTGGCTACGTGTAACCTATCTGCTGGAAGTCTTCGAGGCCTGCATATGATAGGAGGTATAGCTGACGTTATTATGTGGCAGAACAGACGGACGGGGCGACGTCCGGGTACTTCGCTATAAGCCTGTGGAAAGAAATTGTTTTCATTTGGTGCGATGAACACTCACACACTAAACCGATTGTTTTCAGCTGGGTTAGATTGTCTAAGAAAATGGGCGCCTATTATTGGCTTGTCGATGTCTGCGACGACATATTTCCACGAAAATGTTCACCTCAGCTTAAAATCTAAATTTAACACTACATGTCTATACGTATTAATTGCCGAATTGTTTAACGCACTTAGTTCGTAACTAGTTCGCGAACGCGGTGCTTTCAGAAACGTTCTCGGTAATACGCACAAATCCGCCTCTGTGTCGATAAAGAACAGCCATTTCGACCATTACAAACTTCTTTGTTCGTTTATTGTGTATTGGCACGGTTTAGTGCATTTTGTTGCATTATCTCTGAATTTTCGGTGGTACCAGCAGATCCTCGTCGAAGATTGCGATCTGTAGCGATACCGGGGTGAGGTATTGCTTCGCGGCTGTCTTTCTCGGCTCAAGCACGAAACTTGCTGGGATAATTCAGCAACTTGCTTGCACAGTTGGAGCATGAAACAGCGGATGCCACTTGAAACGCTCTGAGGGTGATTTCGGCAATCTTATCTGCCAAGGTGGCCACAGTTTGCAGGTTGCTGCTTACTTGGGTCATCAGTGTACAAATGAAGTCGTCTGGGACCTCGCCGCCTGCTAGATTCTTAAGGTGCCTCAAAAACTGGGACGCTGTGCGATCGCCTATTTCTTCGTGCTCCAGAAGTTGTTTAATCTTCTGTTCGCGGGAAGTGAGTAGGCTCTTGATTAGCTCCTACTTAAGCGACTCATACATCTCTTGACGTGGCGGGTTGGCGAGGATGTTTTCGATTTCTTGCACATATTTGTTATCAAGATTGGCACTTACATAATAATATTTGATGGTATCTCGTGTAACATTGTTAAGGGCAAACTGTCCTTCCAGTACAATATGCATATGTACAGGTCGCCACAGTTGCTCTACGTCCTTGACACACCTTTGGACCATATTTGTTGGAAGGTTGCTACGCGAATTTGCCTGCTGATTTTTCTTCGCCTGCTGTCAGGGTAATAACCCGTTGTCATGGTAATTGGCGTTGAGATTACAGTTGACCTCCTGCCCCACATTCGCCGAAGGTTGACCCATATGAGAAATTCAGGCACATGGCTGTTTTTCATAATTTATGGTTTTTTAACGTGGTTATCGTTTTCCAGAAAGGTTCACTATTGCTTGTACACCGCTCTGCCATGCTGCAATGTGCTCTAATGCCTTGAATACAACACCATCTCCATCTGAGCCTATTGTTTTTATTCGGGATTTTGGGAACGTGCTACTCGGGTCGTTTAGGTCTCCTGACTTCAACAGCGATTGGAATATGTGTTGTACCTCCTGGTCATGGCTTCTCCAGCACCTCTAGGTGTTGAGGAAAATACATTCCGGACCGAATCGTTCACTGATAACACACATGTTCGCACTTCTTTGAAGCTACGCGCACTGTTCCACAACACATTACTCTGCCATATATATGCATACACGTAATTTATTTCGAATGATTTTTAAGATTGATTTGAGACTACAGCCGATTGATGTATATTCAAAATAATTTATGAAAAATCTAACCCTTTGAATTTGTTGTGAAATATATTTGTTTACGATTACAGACATTTAATTAATTTTAGAATTCTTATTAAATTGAACTTTCTACTAGTCATGCTGTAATCCATCAGTTAACCTAATAAATTGGCAAAATATTCCTTTTGCATCATATATTTTTCTAATGAAATTAAAATGTTTAATTTTAAAAAGGCTGTCATAATTTGTGCCCTGTTAATAACATAGCAATATTTATGTATATTTGTAGGTCAAAGTTTACATTCCACATAATTATTCAATTGCTTAACCATAAACCTCTGTATTTTGTAATTTTTATTAATTATGCTCGAACAGTAAGATGCTAAAAGACAAGTTGAAGATCTAAAAATATGTGGAACACAGTGATTGGCTAAGGTAAAGGTAAATGTTCAAGGTAATTTCAATTCCCCCAACTGGGGGCGGGCTGCTATGGGGACCTTGCGTCCCTCTTCAGCCAAGAACGGGAGTTATACGATGGTTGAGAGAAAGAAGGAGTGGAGATAGAAGAAAGGCCAGGAAAGGTGCTCCAGCATTTGCCTCAGAGAAAGTACTCTGTTGAACAGAGTTGCCTGAGAGGCTGCTTCAGGACTCCGTTACTTTGCGCTGATTCTATCCCTAATTTTAAGCGCGTAGATGAGACTGCATCTACGCTTTAAGCCAGCTTAGTCAATGGCACTTAAAGGGACGACAGTAATTCACTCCTGAGATGCAGCCTCACATCTCGACAGTATTATGGCTTGGTATAGGAGTGGCGACGTAGTGAATGAATCAAACATTAAATGCAGATTGATTTTTATTATGAAAATAGACTAGTATTTATACAAAACTAAAAATGCTTAACGCAGTAACAATATCAAAGTTCATATATACAGTTTACTAGGCCAGAGTGTTTAAATTACAAAACAGCAGATAAGCAATTTGTGCAGTTTTTATTTCCTGCTAGAGCGAAGGTCGCCCGTTGAACTTACTACTGTAGGTCGGTATTGTGCATGGAGTGCAGAATTGCATTTTCCTGGTCTTTAACTCGTATGATTGCGTAATAACACTGGCTTTTAAATTACGAATAATGTTTCGTAAATTTGAACTGAAATATATAGTTTTTAATCTAATTTAAACATATTAAATTTAGTAATTGGTGATTGCAACATTAAATTTTTCTTGCTAATAAATGGGAATTGCATTTAAAAAAAACATGCAACTGGATTTCGTAAATTTTAGAAAATAAAATTTATGTGTGTTTAAATCAAGTTTAAACATATTGCCAATTTTAGGCCGAAGAAAAAGAAAAGGAAAACTATATTGTTTCTTCCACATTAAGGGTTTTTAAAGGATATTCTTCTACGGCTGACTGGCGTTGTTTGGATTGATGCTTCCTTCGGTTGATCCTTTTCCGAATGTAGTAGAAAGCTCCTATTAGAATATCCCCTCCTAATAGGCTGCCTGTGATCCCGCTGGATAGATAGGAGTGGTGGCGGATGGTTTTCCAAGTTATGTCCTTTAGGTGCTGCTGGAATTCCAACTGTGAAGTTTGTAGATCCTCGAAGTGGTCTGACTGTTTTAGAACTGGCTCCTCTGCAATTTCTGAAAAGGAGTTGGGTGTTATTGTGTTGGTAAAGTTGATGCTGACGGCCTTGGAATATCCTGCGAGGATCTTGAATTTCTTGCTATGCCTGGGGGTTAACGTATTCTTTGTAGTTTGTATGATGCAGTCTGACGAGATCTGAATCACACCTGTAGTGTTGACAGTGACTTCTTCCCTATTGCCACTACAAGTGATAGCTATTCGGGTTGGCTTGTTGACTACGAACATCCAGGTGTTTTCCATGTATAGTTGTTTCCAAATAATGGACTGGATCTGATGTCTTCGTAGGCTGCACTGACTAATTTCTGTTCGACGATATATATCATCAATGATGCAATTTGGATTATTTTCAATTCCTTTCACGACTGTTGGACTGCAGATATACGTGTTTGGAGTAATTTGGAGATTTTCTTTGAATTCCTCATCTGTCTCTTGAAAGTACATTTGTAAGTTGTAATCCACAGCGAAGATCCCTTTTGATACGTCGATCACCCAGTAGGACCCATTGTTAATTTGGAGAGGAATTGGTGTCACCTTGATTAAGGTATATTCGGTTTTTTCGACTATGATGAAGTATCCTTGGACGTTGATGTATATGTCATCATGTCCGATGTCGACCTTCAGGATTGGAGTCGGTAAAATTTCTAAATTTGGCGAGAGTTTACTGGTTGCATTTGCGAGGATTTGCTTGATTTGGGCAGGTGTTATTAACTCGTAAAAATTACCTTGTTGGAAATGAACGTTCAAAATGTTTGTGTGGTAATTGCACAGTTCACTAATAACATTTGTGGCGACTTGATAGACACTGATGATGTGGATATTTAATCGGTTGGAGTCGGTTGCCTTATACCACTTGTCCATGTTGTTGATCGCCCTGATTCCTTGGTTCAGCTTCTCTTGGAAATGTTCCAGTTTCTGATCGATTCGTTTTTCGCTCTTATTAAATCTTGAAAGTGCTGACAGCAAGACTTTGAATTGTTGACTGTCCATTTTTATTAATTCCTGTTGATTTTTGTCGAGTCTATCAATATCTTGATAGACTTCGTCATTTACTCCGAAAATTGACGTAAGGACAGTCCCAAGCACTCCTCGTTTCTCTCGTCTTGCTATGATATCTTCCATGCCAGTTTTAATCCATTCCATATGCCTTTTTTTGTTCCAGAAGATGATGCACCAATGTCTTGCATAACGTGTCTTCGGACAGTTCTTTCGCAGAGTTGCAGAGGTCGTCGAATTTGTCCACCATGTCGGTAACTGTTTCGAAGTCTTCTTCGATCTTCCCTCTCTCGAACTGAATTTCGATCCTGAATGTTCCTCGTTCAATCTTCCCGTGTCCAATATGCTCTACATAGTACCCGCTGTCTGGTTTTTGTATGTTGAATTCTGCCTTACTCAGTGTATTTGTAGTAAGGAGAGTAAATATGAGTAAAAGCATTTTCCATTTGGACCGGATAGTTTTCTTTGGTACTGGGAATGATTGTGTGTGGGTGCTGTTGGCCGAAATTTTCTCTTCAGGCTCTGGTTCCTGCGATTCTTCGTTAGTTGGTAATGGAATGATACTGCCTATGGAACGTTTTAATTGATGTCCTCCTGATTTCTGGATGGTTACTACTCGTACTGATCCATCGGTTGCAGGATGAATGTCGGTAACTCTCGCTAAGGGCCATTTACTAGGATTAATGTTTTCTTCTTTGATTAGCACTAGGTCACCAACTTTGATATTCTCCACCGGTTTCTTCCATTTGTTTCTTTGCTGTAATCCATGAAGGTAGTCTGAGCTCCATGATTTCCAAAAATCTTGCTTGCTTTTTTGGATCAATCTCCAGCGATTTGACAAATTTGTTGATATTGGTGTGCTGATTGGGTCCGGTGGTGAGATTATCTCTCTTCCTATCAGGAAATGGCCTGGTGTCAATGCAGTGGTATCTTCAATATTGTTGCCTTGTGGGCACAGAGGACGTGAGTTTAAGCAGGCTTCTATTTGGCAAAGCAAAGTTGTTAATTCTTCAAATGTTAGAGTAGCGTTGCCAATGGTTCTCTTCAGATGATGCTTCATTGACTTTACTCCTGCTTCCCGTATTCCTCCGAAGTGTGGAGCTACTGGAGGGATAAAGTGCCATTGGGTACCAATGGTGGATAAATTTTCTTGGATAACTGGGCCTTCCATTGCTTGACGGATTTCCTTGTCCAAGACCTTTCTTGCTCCAACGAAATTCGTTCCGTTGCCGCTATAAAGATGTGCACAGCGTCCTCTTCGGGCGATGAACCTCCTGAAGACTGCTAGGAAGCTGTTAGTTGTCATGTCGCTGACGGCTTCTAAGTGTATTGCTTTGGTTGACAGACAGACAAAAACAGCAATGTATCCCTTGGATGAAGAATGCCCTCTTCCTTTAGATGTTCGGATTTGTATTGGACCGGCATAGTCCACTCCGGAATGGAAGAATGGCGGGGTTGAATTGACTCTGGTTGGTGGAAGATTCCCCATTAATTGCTGGGCTGCCTCTGCCTTGAATCGGATGCATCGAAAGCATTTCTTGATGCTGGAGCTGACGGCTTTCTTTGCGTTGATGATCCAATATTTTCTGCGGACATAGGACAGTGTGAGTTGAGTGCCACCGTGTAAGGTGCGTAAATGTGCCTCATGGATTATTAATTTGGAAACATGATTGGAATAAAGAAGGATAATTGGGTGTTTTTCGTGGTAGGATAAGTTGGAATTTTCTAGTCTTCCTCCAACACGTATGATTCCATGTTGATCGATGAATGGATTAAGATTTGCGAGTTTGTTGTTGGAGTCCACACATTTTCTCTTTTGTATTTGAGATCCTGTTGCCTTCAAAATAGGATCACTTCCTTGGACGACCTTGATGAGTGTGAGGATGGTGTCTTCCATTTCTTTAACTGATAGACATCCTGGTTGAATGGGAAGACGCCTACACTTGTTGATGAATCTTCGGCAGTAGGACACGACTCGTACCATTCTTGTCAGAGACGAGAAGCAATGAATAATCTCGTTCTCGTCTTGATGAACTGTAGCTTGATGCACAGTGTAACTCTTTGCTTCTTCATTGGTTGTGGCGGTGTCTGGTTGACACGGCCATAACTCTTTGTTAATTAACCAGCTTGGTCCCTCCCACCATAGTGTATGTTCCTTTAATTTTCCTGGACTAGTACCTCTGGAGATGACGTCTGCAGGATTTTCTTCTGACTTGACGTGGTTCCAATGTTGAGCCGGAATCAGGTGGTTGATTTCGGCTACGCGATTTGCGACGAATGTCTTCCATCTTACTGGATCTCCCTTTATCCATCCTAGTGTGACCATGGAATCGGTCCAGGCGAAGATAGATACCGTAGGAATGTCCAGTGCCGTGATTACCCGTTGTAATAGATTAGAAAGTAGTACTGCTGCGCAGAGTTCTAGTCTGGGTAGGGTTGCCTTTGCTCGAGCTGGTGCCACCTTGGATTTGGCTATTAATAATGATACCTTGGATTGGCCTGATGACGTGATGACTCTGGTGTAGACCACGGCTCCAATAGCTCTTTCGGAGGCGTCACAGAATCCATGCAGTTCCGTTTGAGCTTCCTTTTTGGTAAAAAGCCACCTTGGTAAAGTAATTTCTTCTACTGATTTGAGTTGAGATTTAAATGTTTCCCATTTGCCTTGGATACTTTCTGAGACTGGGTCGTCCCACTTGACATTTTCGAGCCATAGCTCTTGGATGAGCAGTTTAGCAGTGATGATGATGGGTGCTAACCAACCCAAAGGGTCGAAAATTTTAGCGACTTCGGATAATATGCTGCGTTTTGTGGATCCCTTTTGCTTCACATCCACCTTGAAGCAAAACACGTCTTCATATGGAGACCAGTGAACGCCCAATGACTTCTTTACGCCGTCCTCACTTATTTCGAGGTAGGTTTGCTCCTTCAATTTTTCGGGTAGTTCTTGTATGATGGCTTGCTGCTTGATTGCTTCTTCTAAAGTGTCGGCTCCGGAGAGTACATCGTCCACATAGAAATCTCTCTTCACAACTTCCGCTGCTAATGGAAAGGAAGATTTTTCGTCCTCTGCTAATTGGTGCAAGGTTCGGATGGCCAGATAGGGAGCTGATGCGGTTCCATAAGTGACGGTGCATAACCTGTATTCCCTGATTGGCTGTGATTGATCGAATCTCCATAAGATTCGTTGATACTCCTGGTCTTGGCTGTCCATCTTGATTTGTCGGTACATTTTCTCAATGTCCGCAGAGAAGACGACCTTGTGAGTTCTCCATCGGAGTAGAATGTCGACCAGCTCTTGCTGAAGTTTCGGTCCAGCATACATGACTTCGTTTAAGGATTTTCCATAAGATGCCTTGTTCGAAGCGTCGAAGACGACACGGAGCTTCGTTGATGAACTTGCTTCTCGAATTACGCCGTGGTGTGGGATATAATACTTGCCATTGTTTTCTTGTTTCTTTTCTACTCTTTCCATATGTCCTAGATCCAGATATTCTTGCATGAATTTCTTGTATTGGATTTCTAGATCTTGGTCTTGTCTCAGCTTCTTTTCCAGATGTAGTAATCTTGCCAATGCCGAGGGTTTGAATTTTCCCATGCTCACTGGAGTTTGCTTAAATGGAATCTTGACTATGTATCTTCCATCCTGGTCTCGCTGCACTGTGTCTGTGAATGTATTCTCACATACCTGGTCGTCTGGGGAAATTTTTCGTTGAGTGGAGACTTCTTCTATGTTCCAGAATTTTTTTAACTGCTCATCTTCGATAGCCTCTGGAATTGGCTACAGTTGTCGATGTAATGATCTCCATGGCACAGCTTGCAATTTAGGGATGCGGAAGCGTAGTTCTTCTGTGGTCTTTCCTGCGTGGGCTTTCGAGCTCCATTTATGGATTCTAGGGATTGGAACCGCACTTGCAGGAAAGCCATTAAATTTTGGTGATCCTGGACTTCATTTGGACATTGAAGCGACTGTTCATATAATTTGTTGGTTTTAGGATCCCATTTTCGAGCGATAGCTCTGTTAATCCACGGACCCCAACTGTCCGTGGAGATGCCTAAATTTTTGATTGCCTCCACACATTCCTTGATGGAGTCGTGCAATCTTTTTAACCCTTGGGCTGACTCTTTGGAGAGGACCGGCAGATCGAATATGGTATCTAGCAATTTAGTTAAAATAAGGCGATTATTTTGATACCTTTGTTGCAGCAGATTCTAGGCGGTGTTGTAGTTTGCTTGGGTAACAGCTAGATGCTGGATCAGTCGGCTTGGCTCTCCCTTAAGATGCGCCTTTAAATATTGCATCTTGATGACATCGTCCATATTCTGGTTGTCATCTACTAATTTGGTGAACAGGTCCTTGAAAGTGGCCCATTCCTCATAATTTCCCTCGTATATGGGAATTTTGACTTGAGGAAGCGAGATGGCTGCTGCTTGCTCGTTCCTTGTCGGCGCTTGCCATAAAATAATTAAATTTCTATACCTGTCTTCCAACGTAGTATATTCAGGACTGAAGTGCATTTGTTCTGAAGCCATGTCGTTTGACATAACTTCTTCGTCCATCTCGACCACACGATCCCATTTTTCTCTTAATTCCCTTGTCGTGATGGCGGGCCTCTCTAATTCTTGTGTTAGTTCGGCGTCGTCCATCGCTTGCTTAAAATTCTGGATCCGAATCTGCAGTTTTCGGATACGAACCTTTTGCTCGGGGTTGGCCACCATTTCCTCTTGCGTTCTGCTTACGGAGGGGTTGGAAATTTCCGTTGATTTTGAACAGCTCTGCAAGTAACCTTTTGCTTCGCCGTATATGGCTTTAATTTGGTCGTAATACCCTGTTTTAAAATAATTATGAGTTGGAATACTTAGCTGCCCCATTTCTGCATGATTTTTAGTTGCAGTGTTCCAAAGTTCGTCCAGCGTTTTGTTGAGACTGGCGATGTATGCTTCATTTTTTCGGCTGGCAGGGTCCTTTTTGCAGTTGGAGAATATTTGCTTTATCTTCTGCGCGAGCTCTTCTTGGGCGATAGCTAAGTTGTTGAATTCCTCCATGTTGTTGGCCATTTTCTGGGAACTGGGTGGTTGGCAGATGTTGTCTTCTTCTCGGGATGTGTTTTTTCGTTAGTTGGAGACAGATCCTGCTCGAAGGACCATGAACAAAATTGCCTGAGAGGCTGCTTCAGGGTTCCGTTACTTTACGCTGATTCTATCCGTCAAGCACGTAAACAAGACTGTGTTTACGTTTTAAACCAATGTAGTCAATGGTACTTGAACGGATGACAGTAAAACCAAACTAACCCCTGGAGCACAGCCTCATGCCCCATAAATATTATGGCTTAGAAGGGGTAGTGAATGAATCAAACATTAAATGCCGATTGGTTTTTATTATAAAAATAAACTGGTATTTATACAAAACTAAAATGCTTAACGAAGTAACAATATCAAAGTTCATATATACAGTTTACTGGGCCAGAGTGTTTAAATTACAAAACAGCAAAGTTGCAATTGCGCAGTTTTCATTTCCTGCTAGAGCGAAGGTCGCCCGTTGAACTTACTACTGTAGGTCGGTATTGTGCATGGAGTGCAGATTTGCATTTTTCCTGGTCTTTAACTCGTCTGATTGCGTAATAACACTGGCTTTTAAATTATTAATAATGTTCCGTAAATTTGGACTGAAATATATATTTTTAATCTAATTTAAACATATTAAATTTAGTAATTATGAGGCAAAGACTGGTGATTGCAACATTAAATTTTTCTTGCTAATAAATGGGAATTGCATTTAAAAACGTGCAACTGGATTTCGTAAATTTTAGAAAATTAAATTTATGTGTGTTTAAATCAAGTTTAAACAATATCTGTGATTCAAATTTCGCATTCCGTGCCCGTGAGCCAAATCCACCTTCGCTTTGAGTCCGTGAAGTGCTTTCTTTCTGGTCCCGTCTTGATGCCGTGATGGAGTCAGCTTGAGCGTTTTGTACAGCGTCTAGCGGATGTATGGGCGTTCAGTTGATGTTTGTGTAGAATTTGCCTTTACTACTGTCGGCGGATCGTTGCATTCCTGGTCTATTAATTAAGCAATGTTGTCTCACGCCATATCGGCGGATTCAACGCTGACTGACCTATTTTTGCATGTGGCCAAAATCACCTTGGGGTAAGTTGACTGGGGTTTTCATCGGGCTGTATGTAATTTTTCAGTTTTTTATTATGGCTTTTCGCAAGTATGGAGCTCCATGACCTTGACCCTATCTACTCTCGCTGAGAACACCCGCCAGCCACGGTCGGCTTCAACATCAGTTTCGTGAATTTGTTAGCTCCCAGAAAGGGACCCGATAAAGAACACACATATAGGTTACATTTTCCCTTGATGTAACATTTACTGGCGACCAGTGATCGAATGCTGCTAGTTTCACTCATGCATTTGTAGTGTGGAATTCCGACGTGAGCTCGCATAATATTGTTCGTCCCTCAAACTTTGTTCCCGAAGGCATCAAACGTTTCCTCCCCATCGACGGAACAGACACCACTTCCCTTGTAACTTTGTGCTTTATTTTAATGTTTGCGATAATTGAAGTCGCTGTACGGAAATTTTGTAAGTCTTAAATTTATGCGTTTTATGAGATGCGTCTTAACTCTTCGGGCTATACTTTAACCATCTGTATTTTCTACCGTATAGTATTAAATTTGTGATTAATTATACTGTGATACCAGCTTTGTTGCTCTTGTTATAGTTACTGCTGCCTGTGCATGATTTGAGATTTTCTTACAAAAATGTATGTTCTAATTGAGTTTACGAGTTCTCATTGAATGCCTGAATACACTTGTGGTTAATTGGTAAAGATTCGTTGGCGCCCTTTTGGCTTTTAATCATTTGTGAGTATCTAAAAAGTTGCATGCCGTCTTCCAGACTAGCCAACCGGCAACTGTATTCAAGTAGTCGTTTGGGTTTTGAGAGAATTAGCAGACGATTCATTTTAATTCTAACAGTTCAGAATATCGGAAAAATAAAATAAATAACATAGATATAAAAAAAGTAATCGAATGCATATTCTCAGGACAATATTTTGTACTTGGAAGGGAAAATCAAAAGGCCGAAATAAAAAGGTACATAAAATAATCTTGGGCGACATTTGAAAAATTGAAATACATCTTGACAAACAAGAAAATAGCATTAAGATTAAGAAGCAGAGTATTTAGTACCTGCATACTTCCGGTCATAAATTATGGAACTGCAAACTGGACGATGACACTAGATAACATGAAAAAAGTTAGTGACACAACATGCTATGGAAAGAGCTATATTGAGATTTTGGTTAAGGGATAGGACGACTAACGAATGGATACGAAGGAAAGCTAAACTAGTAGACATTGCTCAGAAGGCTGCAAGTTTGAGGAGATATACGCGGGACATGTAGCAAGAGAAATATCTGAAGGCTGGAACAAATGAGGTTTTAGAACTGACTTAGAATTAAACACGAATGAAACTTGAAATGGATTGTTTAAGAAGAAGCTGTAGTGTGGGAGCTGGAATCCATAAAAAATAAAGAAATAAGACGCAGAATGTATGAGGAAACACAAATCACAAACAGCTGTTTGGTATGCTCATAAGGAGAATATGGAAGATAAACCATAACTTAAGAAAAATTCACGAATGCGTTCCGGCAGAAAGAAGGAAACTAGCAAGATCAGCTAAGGAATGGTTGCCAAGGTTAAAACACGCAATAGGAAGCAAAAGTATAGAAGATAAAGACATACAAGGCAGATATTACTAGGGCTTATGATGCGAACGACGGCATCGACTGCTGTAAAATTAACTTCTTTCATATATACTCAAGCGAGTTACACGCTTCTACGTAGATGCTATCTTAATATGTCCTTCTTCTTTCTCGTCGTGTTTTGACTAACCTATGTCAAATAATTTTATAATATTTATTCCTTTCTGGGCTGAGTGTGGCGCCCTAAATATTGTTTGTTATGGCATCTAGCATTTTACAAATTTTATTGTATTTATTTAGTTTAGTTAACAAATAAAACATTATTGTTAGGCATATGTCTTGTGCTTTTTATGATTTACCATTAAATCACCTGTTTTCGCGATGCTCCTTGAATGTATGCAAGCCTTCGATTTGCGTCGTTCCGTAGATTACTTCTTGCACTAGTTTAATTCACACCTCGAAACATAAATTGTATAATTTTGTAGAACCAGGTTGTTTTTGTGACAGAAATGAAGTCTCTTGGTTGCAATAAGATGTGACTTAGTCAGGCCTAACCACCCCTTTAAAGACAATTGTAGCCTGTGTCTTCGTCACAAATTAATACACCCCAGCATTCAGAAGTATATTGATTTATTTAACAGATACAAGTCCTTATACATAATTGAATGTATGTCGTGTTGCTGTTTTTGAACTCATTACCTATTACTGACATAGGCAAAAACCACGACAGTTTGCATAATAATGCATTACCGGTACACAATGTGTGTGAAATATGACCCAGCAACGACATTATAATGCAGAGGTCTGCGTAATGCTTCCTTATAGTATATTGCAACGTGACCCAGTAACTTGACACTAATGCAGGGTTTATATACAAATAATTTAACTAGCACATGTCGTGAACTCATAGTTTTTATATTATAATTGAAAGCACTTTTGTGTCCGCATGATTTCACTTAATTTTACTAAGTTGTCTTGTCCATGATCAAACATTAGTTTGAACATCACCTAACAAATTAAGAAAATAACTTAAGAACCCAATTATGAATTTTCTCGTCGCATTTTACAATGTAGCAGAAATTCACCACACCGCATTCCTCAGAGAGACGGCAAAATATGTCACGAAACGGACATTTATTTATGTAGGGGTTTATTCCACAACTTTTATTCATAACTCGGTCAGGCAAAGCATCAGCTCCGAAGCTGAATTTTTCAACATCAGGTGGTTGTTTCAGCTGGTGCAGCGTAAAGGGTTATCCCCAGCGCGAACTAAATCTATGTAGTGTAGGTGAAGCTAAATCAGATTAAGGGATTTGAATTTAAAGTGGATGTGCAGCGAACGCAGCGCGGACGAAAGGAAAAGTGCACGAATCGGAGCCAATTATAGCGTTATCTGGATGCAAAGGAGCTTTCAGCGAATACATTCTGCTTTACAACGTAGCCGGATTCCGACCAAAGAAGTTGGAAGTGCTTCTGACTTCTACAGCTTTTAAAGCGATGTGTGTGCGTAACTTTCAGATGTTCATATCCTGAGATAAACGAATTTTACAAGGCGTTATTAGTTCAGCGAAATTGCTGGATTTAGGTTGATCCTGCAATTATTACATCACTTTAAACAACTGGAATGAAAACAGTAATACGAACAGTCGTGTTCAAACATGTGTTGTACGGAGATATTTGTAAGTTTATTAGTGGTTGTGTTTTTACTAAACAAAGTTTCACACCGTATCATTAACTTGGTAGACGTAGACGTAAAATATGTATATGAATAACACTTTTTTGAACGTTGTGAAATTAAATCAGATTCACAATGCACAAATGCTGTGCAACACTTGAATCAACAGGACTTACATTTAGAAACTTCTAACTTCAAAATCCAGCCTTGAAGATTTATTTAAAGATTGCCGTAAGGCTAACGTGTTTTGGACAGACACTGAACAAGCGTAAGGAAGAACATTTGTAGTTGTAATAAGCTTTTCTATTGTACTGCCTTATTTCGAATTTCTGGACGTTAACAACCCGCCTGCAGGATTTGATCGCGCAAAAGGCAACAACAAAAGCCCAAATTTTAATATCACGTGGCAGGTTAAAAGGAAACGTCTGGCCGCGTTCAATTTGGGGCCCTTAAATTTTAATATCGCCGTCAAGCCGCTTCTAGTCTGGAACAATAAGTTTCAAATTCTGATATTGCGATAATGCTACAGGCAGGCATGCTGAGGCTGTTTCGCTATTTGGGACATAAATTTAGCCTGGAGTCTCAACGTTTTCGGCTCCGGAGAGATTAATGCCGCCCCATAAATAAGAGATGCGACATTAAGTTGGAATTTGAGATGTTTTGGCAGCGGTGTTTACGTTTCTCTTTTTGCAAAGGCTACTTAGTTTGGGAGCATTGCTTGTTAATTTGGGAACTCATTAGTTCTCATACATTTATGGGTTTCATTCCCTCAAAACAAGGTTTGAAGGGGAGGTTTTTTATTAAGACCGTTTTTGATCATTAGAGCCACGTTTAGAAATATTAGATTGATATGATGCTGACATCTAATCATGAACCTCCCCTTATCAAAATTCATAGAGACCGGCTCATTTAAAAATTTTCGATCTGTCAACAAACATCGCACCCACGAATAAAAACTAAGAACCGACTCAAGCGGTCCGAGAATCCACAAACTAGAAAATACAGCTTTGGTACCATTTAAATAGGTTATATGCATTAATAAATCGCGACCGAGGACACACAATCTAAAATAAAAACACACGTGCAAAATTATAAATTGCGCCCAGAATTGTATAACCACGTCGAGTTTGATATCGAAACGCGTCTAATTAAACCAGCTCGGCAATAGAATACAAGACGCATCGTTGCCGTCATTAGTAAAAAAGTTATTCCCAAATCAGAAAACCGCGAAAAAATGGGCCAAGAATCTCCCATCTTCGCAGCAAGTAAAATTGGCGGGAACAAAACAGATTCCAGATCCTTTATAAACTCCTCCAAATCTTAGTGAATTCATCTAGGATCCGGAATTTAAACCAACAGTTCAGCCCGCCTGCGATCACCATTCGTCCAAGATCTGAGAACTCGAACTCACTTACGTTCAACCCGTGAAAGAATCCAACACTTCTTAGCCAGAGAGTTCTGAGCTTGCACTCCTAAACGCGCAGCGAGATTACCTCGTTAATTCTAGCAGCTCGAAAAAGGAACTTAACACTTTGTGGTTAGGCAATTCTGTGCTTGCACTCCTATACCTGCAGCAAGAGTTTTCCTCTAGCACCGCCAGGTCGAAGAATGGATCCAGCACTTCCATGATGGTGCGGTCTGCAAGCCCCAGCAACCATCAACGTTCAACCAAGCCAGCACTGGGTCCAACCTTCGGCGTTCGCTCGCGCCAGCCAGCCGACGCCCACAGCACTGCTTCCAGAAGCGTGACCGATTCACCACGTCTGCGTGAAAGTTCAAGCCATGAGAGGACTTTTCCTCGGCTCCAGCCCAAGATTCTAGAAGATCTGGCACGCCGCCTTCTCTAACTTGGCGGCTCAATCTGGCTTTACCAAACGCCCCAAGCTTTCGCTACACTCCAGCCGCGTGCTGCCGAAGTGTGTTTTCGTCAGCTGTCACCTGCATGGCTCCAAGACGCCCCAAGCTTCCGTCCCGCAACAACCGCGTGCCGCCAAAGTGTGTTTCCGCCAGCTGTCACCCGCACGTTCCAAGGCTCCCCAAGCTTCCAACCCAAACCTCAACAGCATGCCGCTAAAGTGTGTTTCCACCAGCTGTCATTCGCATGGTTTCAAGACGGTCATCAGGTTCGCTAGGTATCCGGCCATCACCAAACCTCGTCAAGAAGATCGCCAACCGTACACTGGCCTCCATGCCCCACGTCTCGCCCACCGGGAAACTCTAACTATCTTCAAACCATATAATGCTTATTCTTTATTCCATTTAGTTTTGTAAATAATAAATATGTAAATGGTAATTCTAAACTTAGAATAAAAACAACACGAATTAGGAGCTCTACCTCGACTACTTTTCGTCAGCCCCCTTAACTGCTGAGCTAATTGGCGAATGGAATTAAAATTCCGTTCCTGACACCTGCCATGCTCTCGCACATACGAGGTCTTGGCAGAGTCTTGCCAAGGTATATGTTATCTGTATTTAATCGTCCAAACGTTTCTCGGATATCTGTTTATACATGTATCTATTTACATAGCTGGGAGAAAATTTACAACAAAATATTATATTACTGTATAAAAACTACAAGAGAAAATTTAAAACTAATGGAAGAAGTAGTCAATAACCAACAGATGTTGAAGCAATCGACGTACATTCTTCCACAAAAATGCTGAACATGATATAAACCAGTTTAGGAGAAGCTTAAATAGAAAAGTAAAATATGCAGCTAGAAAAGCTCTGCCACCAAACCAGGTCGAAAAGGGACAAATGCGGAAGAAGGAGAAGAAGACTTTTTTCACATACTGATTCTAATTCCAATTTCTTGCCATTCGTGTCACTTTATATCTGCTTTGGTTGAAACATTAATTTATTTGCAATCAAAACCGTAATTTGTTTAAGATTGTGGGTTCACAGTGAATCAATACTTGTTATTGTTTTTCTAGCCCAGATCGTTTTACATAAACTAGAACATTGCAAATAGCACGAAGTTAAACGAGAGACACCAAGAAAAGCAGAGGCAGCCTAAATCCACTTGGTTAGAAAGTAAAAATAGAAAAAGAAGAAGAAGAACGTAATTACGTTTCCAAAAATATATTGGATCTATTTATTAAAAATTGTGTTTACTGTGGTAAAATATCGAGCCCGTAAGTTTTATTGTTTTTCTGCCAGAAACAGTTTACCATAAACCATAAACTTGGGAAGGAACGAAGCTAAACAATGATACACCTGGTTGAAAAGAAAAAAATAGAAAAAAGAGAAAGACGTCATTACTAAACCTAAACTCTTTTATCTTATAGTGATGATAATGCCAATTTACTGGTATTTTCGCCAAGTGGTATCTTCAAAAACCATTTGAGTAGTATTAGGTTATTGATAGATAAATGTTAAAATTTCTAAGGAGAGGGTTTATATTTTATTCGTTTAAGTGCATTTTTTTTGATAATCACATCTGTCCAAAATTGTACTAAACCTACTTATTAAAAATTATGTGTGGTATGGTAGGTTAAATAGTTGTATCAAGCAGTTATAACGTTTTTTATCAGAGACCGTCTTACATTCAATGTTGTAAAACAGATAAACATTAAAAAAAGTGTAGAAAGCCTACGTCCACCTGTTTGAGAAGAGACAACAGAAGAAGAAGAATATTAACGTCGTTATTAAACATCAATTCTTTCCTCGCATAGTAATGAAATGGACATTTACAAATATTTGTGTCACTTGGTAGCTTGAAAATCAATTTGATTAGTATAAGTTAGTTTGTTCATAAATTAATGTTAACATTCTATATCTATATCAATTTATTGCCAATTATTGTGTCGAAAACAAACGTTTTCAAAAATGAACTTGACATATTCGTTAAACATTATGCGTGGTTACGGCCGTTATGTACTTGTATCAAGCAACTCCGAGACCTTACTATATACATATATTACCAACTTGGAGAAGAACAAACTTAAATACAGAGAGATTAGGAGAAGTATATCAAGTCTTCGTCGACTTGGTTGACGTGGGGCAACCAGAAAAGAAACAGTCGTATAGTGATGATAATGCCCCTTTCTTAGCACTTGTAGCAATCGGTATCTTCAATATCTATTTAAATAATATTAGGTTCTTGGTGGATTAGTGTTAGGATTAGTAAGGGGAGCGGGTTGTTTGAGACATGTATTTATCTGCCATTCCAGTGTTACCAGCGGTTAAATACCCGTAGACACCAATTTTTTTTATCCGAGGCTGTACGGCCATACGTACGTAACACGTTGTTACTCTGCGCTTGAATGATCAATCAGCATTACGTCGCTCCGAGCGGCTGGCATAGAAGACTATAAATAGCTCCATACCGACGATCAGTTCCTAGTGCGACCTTCACTCTGATGATTTTCGCTGCAAGGTGTTGCAAACGTCAGTCAATACAGGTGCACAAACAGCAACAAGACCAATTATGCCTAAGTATCCTCGTTCTCAAAGTACTCAAAAACACGAGCCAACAAAGAGCATGGCCATGGCGTGAAATCTTGCTTTAGTTCACAAGGTGAAAGACACAATGCGCTAGGGAATGCTGGGTGTTTATCTACAAAGACTACGCGACCTAAGCCAAAATTATATGTTAACAAGAATCCTTTGTTTATGACACCTTTTCAATAATGTAATTTAATTATTCATTATAAATTATATGTACTCACCGCTGTAAAATATCTTGGATCTAGCATATAATTCCTATTGGTTTTCTATTCGATATCGTACTACGTGAACTACCAACATGAAAAGGAATGAACTTAAACAGAAAGCGAATAGGAGGGGCAGATAAAGCCTACGTGCACCTGGTTGAGCAGAGGCAATAGAAGAAAAACAATAATAACCTCATTACTAAACACATGCAGTTTTATTCTGTAGTGTTGCTAATACACATCTTTTAGCATTAGCATCACTTGGTATGTTCAAAATTATTTGATTAATGTCAGGTTGTTGATTAACTAATAATATAATTTTAAGTGGCGTAAAAAGAATTAAATTAAACAGAGAGGGGTTAAGAGGAGCCAAGGGTGCCTACCTCCACTTGATTAAAAAGAGGCAAAAAGGGACGAACCAGAAGAGTGTCATTACTAAACATGTATAGTTCCGTCGTATGGTGATGATACTCGTAATTCCTATTTCCTAGCATTTTTAGCAAGGAGCAGTTTCAAAATCCATTTGTTTAATATCACAATTTTTCTAATAGGGAAAGTTTTGATTAAGACATTTATTTCTCACCAATTTTTTTGTTGATGACACAGGTTTGCAACACAATAGTTAATAATTATATTAGTTAGTTCAACATTATGGGCGTTTAATGCCGATAAATACGCAAATCGAGCCTGCAACTCCTATTGTTTATCTATCTGACATCGTATTAAATAAACCACAAACTGGGAAAAGAGCTAAATTAACCAAAAAGAGATTAGGAGAAGCAGGGGAAACTTAAGTCCACCGAGTAACGTTGAAATATTTAAGAGATTCATAGAAGCAAATGGGGCGACTTGCACAGGGCTGAGAAGGCGCACAAAAAGACGAAGAAGAAAAAAGTAACAACGTTGCTACTGTGTATGTGCTCTTTTATTGTATGGTGATGGTACTGTCCATTTTCTAGCATTTGCATCTCTTGCTGTCTTTGAAACCCATTTGATTATAGTTACCTCATTGGTAGAGTAGAGTTGAAATTTCTAGAGGGAAATATTTTGATAGATGCACTTATTTGTTTGAAATTTCGTTGTTGATCACACACTTTTCTAAAAGTGTACTCGCGCTATTTATTACAAATTATGTACGTTTATAGCGGTTAAATACCTCTATCAAGCCTGCAGTCCATTGTTTTTATAACCGCGACCGTATTACATAAACAACAAACTTAGAAACAACGATTAAAAAAGCAGAGGAGGCCTGTGTGTACCTGGCTGAGAAGAAAAAAAAACTATGCCAACGCTTAAAACTGCTCGCCCGAGATGTGAAATAGCTGAAAGCGATCTTGTTGGTTTCAAATGTGTCGAAGTTAAGGGGAAGGTGTCCGACTCACCCTAGGGGTTGAATACGATCAACCTAATGCCTTTCGTTAGTTAAACAATGTTGACATTATAAAGGCACCGGAAACAAGGCTGATCGTATTAAAAGCTCCAGACTAATTTGTGTCAGAATAATAGTGCACACAAAATCAAAGCAACAACTTACCGTTCGATGACTTTCACTATAACAATATTAATTAGAGGTAAAATACTTACTAAATGCAAAAATATAATCACTCACTTACATTGGCAGAGAAATAAATCAAGTCAACTTAATAATTACACAAGTGTTTAACTTGACATGATTTAATTGTTTTGTTATCAATTACTACGCAAACAGTTGTTCAAAGGCCAATGTTCAGTTTTAGATTTTAGGGCAATTAGTACAGATCTGTATAGCAAAGTACGTAAGACTAAAGCTACAAAACAAAATAAGACTTGAACCAAACGTGTGCGCATAAAACACTTTAATAACATAAGACAGATAACTTTACCATTGCGAAAAGTGCTTCCAAAGGTGAGTCAGTTATTTTAAGTTTAACAATTATGCATGCAACAAGCATAGCTATATAAACAATTAATTGCAATATTTCAAAACAAAATGTTTAATTGCCAACTGAATAAAGTGTGCGATTCATGGTTCATGAAAATCGTGGCACATACAGCTTTTCATAAAAGTAAAGATTTAAATTGCACAAATTCCTAAAAACCTTCATCACAAGGTTTCAATCCAAACTTGTTTTCACGATAGAGCCATAATTGTAGTATAACTGTAGCATAAAACAAGTATATTCAAAGGCACTTAACTTTAGCAGCACATGGCTAACACATTATATGAACGACTTAATCAGTCCGCTTTATTACCAACCACAACTCCATATAGTTCTAACTCGAAAATACCACCCACAAGTGCCGGCAAATCAAAAGCCAAGTCACAATTAATGAGGATAAATTTAAATAAGGGGAAGAAATACAGGCCTAAAAGACAAAAAGAGCAATTACTTAATTATAAATAACATAGTTAGTTACACACCAACGGATGAGATGGGACTTCATGCAATTGTAGTTTTTTTTTATATGGTGAAACCAAAAGGTGGAATCGAAGTTTCCAATCAATACAAACGAATTCGAAGTAACATTTGCTTCATATGTCGCCTAAAGCCCGATGAAATCGCTTAATTACAAATTAAACTGGTAAACGAAGAATCATCAATACAATTGCTTTCATTGCATCAAAACAAAAGATGCCAAGTGCAAATATTAGTGCCAACACACTCAACAATTCTCTAGGTAGCATAAACCACGTTTCAAATTATATGCCAAATAGGAAAATATATTTCGTTTCAAATCAGAACCATTACAAAGACGAAGAAGAAGAAAAGCGTAAAAAATTAAAATGTAAATGTTTTGTTTTAGCTTCTGTTTATATTGTGATGGTCTTAGGCCCACGACCCGATTCTGCTAGCAGTACAACTTAAGAAACAAGTCAATAAGCACAGAGTTGGGGTGTTTTATGTAACTGCAATACTAAGCTTAAATTTCAATCAGTAAATGCATTAGAAAAGAGATGTCAGTAGTAATAATTGAATTGAGTAAAGAAAGCAAAGGGTAAAGCTTGTTTTTCACAGGGTTGAAGTTGACGTTCAAATTAATTAAATATTAGGTTTGTGCAGAATGAATGGCCGAGCCGAAAGAAATTAATAGTCACAAAAAGGTTTGCGAAGTGCATGTCAATGAAGCGTATATTTCAATATAGCTATAAGTAGGGAAATTGTGAGCAATCTAAAAAAGGTATAGGAAGCCAGAATAAAATAATAATACGTTGCAAAGAGCAAATAAGAAGTCAGACAGCAAGAAATAAGAAAGCAAGTGAAAAGCAGACAGATGGACATGAAAAAGCAAGTAAATAGCAGACAGAAGGAGATGGAAAAGCAATTATTAAAGGATAAACTCTATAAAATAATCAGTGCAATTAACGAGGGTAAAATAGAGCAGAGTAACTAATAGAACGTGTTTGTGGCGCAAAGAGACCTTTTAAAATTAAGAAATGGACAATATTTTAGTTATAAGAAATTTGTAAATATAATTTGTAATCAAATTCATTTCCACAATGTATTTAATTTGATCAAAACCAATTTCCGGTGCCTTGGTAACCATAATAATAGATTAGATTTTGTTTTTAATAACGGAAATAAGAGAGAACAAATGAATAATTAAATTAAGCTTGACATGTAGTTTTGTGATCCACTTCAATTAAGGTTTTTATGTAATAAATTAACATATTTCGACCTAAAAAGTATATCATTGTGTTAAGCAAGTGTTGAAGTTTACGTGGGAACGTTTGTGGCGATTTCCCCAACAATAAAATTAAATTTCCACCGAGAGCACCTACGAGGTTTCCGGTAGCCATCTACATCAGGATTTCGATGTTGAATTCCGGCCAAAAATAGGGTCCAAAGCCAGGGATTTCTACTGCGACGGATCAGGCAGGAGTTCAGGAAACCGACTAACAGCAAAACACACCGGAGGAAACCGTTCCAGAGGAAGATACCAGCTGGGGCCCCTTTCCGAACATTGCGAAGAACACACCAAATTTTAAGGTACTGTTTTAACCTAAAAGAATCAGTGTTAGGTTCGGGAAATTTACCCAAATTTGAGGTTAGACGAAGGTCAAAACAATTGCGAGATTTAGTCGGCGTCCCTTCTGACGTCATACAAATGATAATAATAACCGCCGAAGCGCTACGATTTGAATAAATACCTCTGCGAATGTTCACAATTTTGATTACTTTAAAGTCAACAACGCTGCCGGCACGATACGAACTATTTCGTAGGTTTTGACATATTGCATACAATAACTACTGTGTATTGGAAGTAATTCAGGTGTCCATTGGCGCATCAGATCAAGTGAAAATTACAATTATTAGGAATTCATTCCTGGGAATAGAGTTAATTGTTTTACTGAGCTAGCGTTTTGATAATAAATTGCAGATAAATAAAATACTTAAAGGGCATTTCTTTGGATCAAGTAACAAAAAATATAGAAAACAGCATAAAATATTTAATCAGTCTAAAATTAAATAAATTTGATAAGCACCACAAAAGTGAATTAATAATTCTTAGAACAAACCATAGCAATATACCAAAAATTTATGTATTTTAATGTGCATATTTTTTACTTGTGAATAATTTATATTGATTGTGTATGTTAATTAATTATTATTGCCTACTTGATCTATTCTTTAAAAAAATACAGAGGGTAGCTACTTGTATCAGCTCTGCAACTCCTAGTATATCTCTGACCGGTAGCATATTATAAACCACAAAGAAAATCGCGGAATTGCTACATAAACGGTAAAGGACAAGCACTTTATCAATGCCAGTCAAATCAAAAGCTTTAACAAGGGACCGAGAACCTAACAAATAAACGCATTTGATTTGGATCCAATACCGTTGGAGGCATCGCGAGGTAGTAATAAATCCGTGAAAACTCAGGTAATGTATTATTAATACCTTCGGTAGCCATGAGTTGGGTTTATCAAACAGAAGCATTAAACCTGCGTCCATGCATAATGGATCAGACCCTTCGTGTCCAATTTATGACCGACCCTGCGACGAGTATAATTCGAAAAGTTTATTTGCGCCACCGGATGGCTCGCCGAAATTCCAGTTGTTACAGTTTCGGAAGAATTGCGTTTCCGCTGCGATGGACAATGGTTGTCTGTAAACGACATCCCACAGCAAGCGAAGCGTCTGGAAAACGGTCACGTCCGATACAAAAGGCTTGCGAGGTGTGTCTACGATGTGCCACGTTAAATAAGCACTAAAGAAGCATGTGTTTATTTTTGGACGTGTTTGTGGACGCTGGTCACATTTGCTCCTTATCAGTCCACTAGGTGCAATGCTAGGGGCATATTAAGGGCTGGGAAATAATTGCCCTTATATGAAATTCCTAAAGGCGAAAGCGATGCCCCGCAACGGGCAGGCTTACCAAGTGCTCTCCTTTAAGCGCAAATAAGTGGGCAAATTGCTATTTCAGACAAGGCTGTTATTAAATTTAGATAAAACTTTGTATACTGAATTCAAGTGGCGTCTAATGTGGTTTAGCGGGGTTTCTAAAATATTTAAATTGCCTGGTTGCAAAATGTTTTCTACTCATAGTTTGCTAAGCAAAATTCTTTCGCTCGAGTGGAAACGCCTTCATTAATTGATTAATTCCAGAAATGTTTCAGTTGGAAAGTTGTAATTGCTGTATTCAACTCCAAAAATAGTGGTAAAACCGCTCCTAATTATATTTTGTGGATCCTGTCTACGCAAATTCTAATAAAGACTATTTTTTAGTTGTATTGCAACTGCATGCCAGTGTAGTAAAAAAATTGAAGAAATTTGTTAGCACTTTCAAAAATTGCCACAACTTCTGTTTTTATGTTGGTTGCAAAATATAGTACGTCTATAGTTTTAAGAAATGTCATGAAATTTCCTTTTTGAAAATCCTGGGCTTCTAAAATTTTGTGTGAATATTGTCAGGGTAGTAGGTCATGGATAAAACAGAAAACAACCCTATATGTCAAATATGTTTTTTTCCGAGAAACTAAAAAGAATACCTTTTCCGGATACCTTCTAGAAGTACTATATATCCTCAATAGTAACCACAAGAGAAGTCAAATATGTACCTATATGTATGGCTATCTCATCAATTTCCTAATTGGTTAAGGTATAAATTCAAGTCCTTTGGTAAAAATCATGTTGGTTTCTTGATTTAGAAAAGAACTTTTCATCACAGGCAAATACAAAAAAGTAAGCAACAATGTTTGCTTTATTAAGGTGAACTAAAAGTATATTAGACATATTAGAGAATAGATCAAGTGAAGTATAAAAATCAAACTTTACATGAAACGAATGTTTTCTAGGTTGACAGTTCAAATTTAGTTTTGATACTTGCAACAGTTATTTTACAAGTTCATTTTGAAATGAGTGTTGTGCAGCAAAAATGAATTTAACTAGAGAAAAATTGAAAACAATCCCTATCTCAGAAAGAAATCTGTGGTGGACTTCGTGCTGCATTTGGTGACCAAGCGCTTTCGCAGAAGACTCTTTATAGGTGATTAGCGAATTTAAATTTGAACGAATTTCACTCAGCGACGATTTCGCCCAACTTTAGCAGTTACTGAAATAAACATAGACGCAGTGCGAAGAATAATTGAAGAAGACAATTGAGTCACATATAAAATTATTAGGAGCACTTTGGGCATTGGCATGACTGCCATAAACAAGATTTTACATAATCATTTGGCTGTAAGGAAAGTCTATTGCCAGTGGATACCGCACAGTTTAACAGAAGCATAAAAACAATAGCGTGTGGAATGGTTACAAAAACTCTCAAGAAATACGATGAAAGTAGGTCTCAAGCAGTTTACAATATCATAACTGGTGACGAAAGCTGGATATATGCATTTGAACTCGATTTTAAGTGGCAGTCTGCAAAATGGGTGTGTTTCCAACAGATCTTAAACCAGTTAAAATAACGCAATCTCTCACACGCGTCGTGCTTGAAATCAAACGTGTGGTTGCCGCAAAATGGTACACAATAGTATGCCTGTCAAAAGTTATTCAAAAAGCTGGTTTACGACGCCCAAGAAGTGAGATCGTTCTGCACCATGAGAATCCTTCAAGCAATACTGCACATCAAACAAGAAATTTTTAGAGGCTTCCAGGTTAGAATTGCCACTCGTCCCTCATACAGTCCCCACCTAGAAACTTTCGATTACTGTCTATTTTCTCGACTAAAGGATAAAATGCGTGGTGTGCGATTTGCAACTCCCGAAGATGCTGTAGAGAGCTTCAAAAACCTTGTTTCTCAAGTGCCTCAAAAACAGTGGATTTTATGTTTTGAAAATTGGTTTTACCGAATGCTTAAATGTATACAGTTTAAGGGCAAATATTTAAAAAAACAATAATAAAAAAAATGAATAGCTACAAAACTTGGTTTTATTAGATTGTAGAAATCTAAGGTGCTACCCTCGTATCTATGCATATCTGTTTAATTCCACGAATTTCCCAGAGATATGCATTGAGCCTTTTAGATAAACATTAAACTGAGCGATGTTGGTTTCTGACTTACAAAGGAACTCTTGTTCAAAAAATAATATAATAAACTTAGCAACAATAGTTGCTTCATTAAGGTCAATTCAAAGCCTATCTATAAATATCTGTTCAATTTAACTAGTTCCACAGAGATATGTATTTAGCCTTTTTCATAAAATTCAACCGAGCAACGTTGGTTTCTGGATTTATAAAAGTACTCGGGTTCATAGACAAACGTAGGTAACTAAGGAACAATGTTTCCTTTATTAAGGCTAATATGTTGAATTCCACCAGTTGAACAGAAATATGCATTGAATTTCTTTGATAAAATTCAACTGAACGCTGTTGGTTTATGAATTTATAAAAGAACCCTAAAAACGTAAGAAACTAAGCTACGATATTTCATTAATTAAGTTCAATTCAAAGCATATCTATACATTGTTGTTTTAGCAGTCTAGTTTGTGTCACCTTGGCATTTAATCATTATTTTGCTAGGAACAAAACTAAACTGTATTTCTTACATTATAGTAATTAGATTGAAACGTATTGTGTGTTTGAAACTTGCAACGAATATTTCGCGTGCTCGAATAGTGAAGTGTAAGCCAGCGGAATACTGATTCCTGGTGCTATTATTAAAACCGCAGGCGTCGGAGTGACGTAATAGTTTGGTGAAACTTGGTGCGTAGGAGAGAGCGGGAAGCAGTCGCTTGCCAATAAGCGAAGTGTGCCTGTCGCCCAAAGCAAAAGAGACGCCACGCCAAGTATTAAAAGTGCCAGCTTTGAGAAGCTTCTCCGATATACAGCAGTTCATAGCCAGAAACTGCTATTCTAGCTGCCATTCGAGCTTTAAGGAAGCCAGTCGGTACTAACGCCAGAAGCTTATAGCAGCAACTACCAAAAGCTTGAAGCTAAGCTTTTCGTTATCTTGCAACAAGGTAGAGGCCAATTTAATTATTATAAATAAACACACGCTTGAATGCCCAGAACGTGAAACTGGGAGTCGAACCATAACAGCGATTCACGAACGAATTGCAGTAAATTACGCAATAGCCACAACGAGCGTGCTGCTGATTCAGCGAGCAATCACAAAGCGCTTGCATTAGCTTGTTAACACATCGCTTTATCTGATTTCAAGCTACTGGAGTTAGGACCGTATTCAGTGAATTCGAGTGGGGAATTTAAACATTGAATGTAGATTCAGCATTCAGCTCGTGAACTATTCCGTGCTACTACTCATAGCGCATATAACATTTATCTACTATAATTGTGTATTATTTTATTGTATTTCCGTACATATATGTTTTATTACAGAGTATATATCTTTTCATGTAAACTGTTTGGTTTTAATTTCTGGCAGTATTTGCATGTACAATTACAAATTTATAAGTGATCACGGGCAGGCCGAACTAGCAATATTGACAAATCCTTTATCTGCATTGAGGTAAGAGCGGGTTTTGTGCTTCTACGACTGAGCTAACTAGCAAGCAAAAAGCAGGTCAAATTCATAGTAGAGTATAGGGCACGAAAAAAATCTACATTACATTGTTCAACTCTACGAGCTTCACAGAGGTATGAACTGAATCTTTTTGATAAAATTTAACTGAGCGATATTGGTTTCTGGATTTACAAAAGAACTGTTGTTCATAGAAAAACCTAAAAAACTAAGTAAAAAGATTTGCTATATTAAGGTCAACTAGAAGCATTTCTATGAATACATTTATTAATAATTACACGAGTTGGGGGTTGATATACATCGCAGTTGTTTGATAAGATTCAACCCAGCTATGTTGGTTTCTAGATATACTAGAAAACTATATTTATAGACAAACTTAAGCAACTAAAGAAAAATACTTGCGTAAGGACAACTACAAACGTATCTCTGCATATCTGGTCAATTCAACGAGTTGAACATTCAACTCTTTTGTTAAAATTCAACTGAGCGATGTTGTTTTTTTTTTATTTAGAAAAGTACTCGCGATGATAAAGAAATGCAAGTTAAATTAGGCAATAATGTTTGTTTCATTAAAGCTAGGAGCATAACTATGCATATCTGGCTTATTTCACGGGTTGCACAGAGATATGCATTGAATCTTCTTGCTAACTCTCAACTTATTGATGTTAGTTTGTTGGTTCATAAAGTAATTCGTTTTCACTGACAAACGTGAGCTATTAAAGAACAATATATGGCTTATTAAGGTCAACTTGAAGCATAACTATTTATAGTTATTGAATTTCTCGAGGTACACGGCGATATGCATTGAACTCTTGTGATAAATTTCAGCTGAACAAATTTGGTTCCTGGATATACTAGAGAACTAGCATTTATAAACAAACGTAAGCAATTAAAGAACAATACTTGTTTACGTAGGTCAACTACAACCGTATCTATACATATCTGCTCGATTCCACGTGTTGAACAGAGATATGCATTGGACCCTTTACTTAAAATTTAACTGAGCAATTTCTTTTTCTTTTAATTTACAAAGGTACTCGCGGTGATAAACAAATGTAAGTAATTAAGCAATATTGTTTGCATTTTTAAAGCGAACCAGGAGCGTTACTATGCATATCTGGCTAATTTCACGAGTTCCACAGAGATATGCGTTGTTCTGCTTGCTAAAATTCAACTGATGGTGATTTGTAGGTTTATAAAGTAGTTCGTCTTCATAGACAAACGTAAGCTATTAAACCACAATTTTTGGCCTATTAAGGTCAACATATAACATAACTATCCATAGCTATTCAATTTCTCGAGTTGCACGGAGATATGCATTGAACGCTGATGATACATTTCAGCTGAGCGAATTTAGTTTTTGGATTTACAAAACTACCTACGTTTATAGACAAATGTAGATAGCTAGCTAAAAGTACTTGCTTTATTAAGGTCAAGTAGAAACAAATCTATACATTCTGTTCTCTTTCATGAGTTGTATGGAGATATGCATTGAAACTGCTTTGCTAAAACTCAACCTAGTGACGTTGGTGTCATCAATTTTACAAGTTGCGCAGGAATATGCATGAAATATGTTTAATCAAGTTCAATCTAGCAATGTTGACTAAACGATTTAGAAAAGAACTTGTGTTCATAGACAAACGTAAGAAACTAAGCAACAATATTTGCTTATTAAGGTCGACTAGATGCATACCTCTGCAATTTTTCGAGCTATACATAGATATGCATTGCAGTTGTGTGATAGAATCCAGCTCAACAATGTTGGCTTCTGGATTTATTATAAAATTAGTGTTTATATCCTAACGCAAAAAACAATTTTTTGCTTCATTAAGTTCAAATGCAAGTATATATACGTATATTAGTTCAAATACAATTGTTTTATGAAGACATACATTAAAGTTGTATTTATAAACAAACCTAAGCAACTAACCAGGCATTGTTCATTAATTTCAACTAAGCATATTTATGCATATCTATTCAACATCACGAGTTGTGCATATACGTATATACATGCCATCTGCTTGCTAAAATTTAATTTAGCAACGTTGTATTCTTGGTTTACAAAGTAACTATGTTCGAAGATAACGTAAGTAACTCATTAACCCTCAGACTGCGGAAACCGGGTCTCAAGTGACCCGAACTTTCTTTTTTTTAAATAATTCTATCGTTTTCCAATATACTGCTTTGGGTGTTTGCGTATTCCTCAAAGCTGTTATGGAGATGCTGTAGAATAAATTTCGTGGAAAAATGTCTTGGTATACCTGAGATAATCCGCTCGGGCCACTTGAGACCCGGTTTCCGCGTTTCGCGCTCCACTGTTTTTTTTTGTTTTCTAGAGTATAATAACACTATGTAAAATAATAGGCAAAAAGAAAGGATCCTAATAAAATTCCCCTTATGGAACAACAATTGTATGACGAACTAATGCGTAATGATGACGAAAACGACTTTAATTTTTTGTCTGATGAGGACAGTGGCAGCGATAAAAGTGACGCAGAATATGAAGAATTTTTTAGGCTGCACGTCAATAAAAATAAAAATTTTATGATTATATTATCATGTGCAAGTATGTATTAGAAAAACAGACATTGCGGTGCTTTAAAACTAATTTTAAAAAATTGAATTCGATTCGGGTCACCAGAGACCCATTTCCGCACTCCGCGTAACTGAAATTATTTCCGCCGGGCGAGGGTTAAGCAACACTGCTTATGTTTTAGTACGATCAACTGCAAGTATAGCTATGCATATTTCTGCAACTCTAGGGGTTGTAACCTGCTATACAGTGAATCTGTTAGATAAAATTCTATCGATATCGAATTCTTGGTTTACGGAACAGCTCTTGTTTATAGCCAAACGTAGGCAACTAAGCACCAATGTATATTATGGTCAATCGCAATTTCGCAGAGATATGCATAGGACTTGTTTGATAAAATTCAACGTTGACTTTTTGGCCTATAAAAAAACTTATAGACAAACGTAAGCAAGTAAGCAACAAGATTTTTTTATTACGGTCAAACCTCACGAGTTTTACAAAGATATACAACTGAGCAACAGTTTTTGCGTTATTGATGTCAACTAGAAGCCTATCTGTTTGATTTCAAGGGTTGCACAGAGATATGCATTGAATCTGTTTAATAAAATCCAAACATGATCGCTGGTCTTCCACCTTACCTTACCTTTCGGTGAAGAGGTGTTTTATGTATTTCACATTGTCGTTTAATTTGAAATGTAGAAGGTATTCTTCTTCTAATCTCAAAGCTTTCCAAAGAGTAATACTACGGAAACCTTCACTACTAATTTATACAAACCTTGTATATAGACAAGATGGATACACAATCTGAACAGAAACATACGAAAGCGATCTAGTAAGGCAATCACTTTGCACTTTGTAATGTAGCATGCTGTGAGAGTGCTTAATTATTTTCAATTAATATCAAGATATCAAAACTGTATCATGTGATAACAAGTGTAAGAGAATAACGGGTGGCAGTAAATATTAGCAACCAAGAGGTTGATAACAAGAGTTGAAAGGTTTCTATAATTTAAAGAATCTCAGTCAAAATATTCACATTAAAGGTCTAATAATACCTTTAATTGTGAGGATATAATTCAAATTTGATACGTGTTAGTAAGAATAGCCTTCTGCATGATCAAATACTGACCAAGGTGTCAATATTATTCTTCACATAGTGAGTTGGAGATTTATAGAAGGCATTTCAAGTGGATATTAGTGTACAAGCCATCAGTTTCGTGAGTGTTTGTGTGTGGCATGCTGCAATACCGTTTTAAGAAAATATTAAACGGTCAAGTCTGTCTACAACGAGCTTTTATGGGTCCTCATCATCTCCAAGTAGGTGTTTGACGACTTCGATCAGTGTGAAACTGATATTAGAACCACATCGCAAGTACGAGTTCGGCTGTTGAAGGTTAGTGTATTATAGTAACAGTTTGGATACGGCAAATTTAGAATTTAAAACTTGTATTTAGATTTAGAGAATCTTAGAATATTAAGTTTTCTAAATTAATATTGTGATTTGAGTACTCGACGGTTTCGATCTTTATAATTAGAAATTTATCATTTTGGTCTAGTTATTTTTTAAAAAAGTATTTAACCTCATTTACTGGAACTTTCATTTAATTAAATAATTTTGACAACTTTAATCTGACTATTAATTTGTAATGTCAATTCAAACGTTTAATACACTATAACAGTTAATTAGATTCAAACTCAAGTACTAACGGTGTGATTTAAATAATCAAATTGATATTTATTTGGTCATTCAAAGTACAATTCATTAATACAGTTTATATTTGACATTAACTCATTCAGCTGGGAAGTAAAGAGAGTCTCAATTGCTAAATAAGCTGGCTAGCCGAGGTATATTTAAACATGACATAATGTCAAAGTCAATTATGAAAGTATGAGATATGTCAATATATGATTCAGTTGAAAGCAACAAGGTAAGTGAGAATTATATATATTATTATTGATATTACTTCTGTGAATTAAGCAAACAGAGTAGATATCACTAGTTATTATACATAAAAACTCCTACAAAAGGGGTTGTGTAATAACTTTAAAATACTGCAATTTTTAGAAGTAAGCGTTATGTATTCTAATGGATTGCATTTAAGAAGGTTAAGTTATTTTATTAACACAGTACAAGGGTTTGCTATTATATTTAAAAAAATATTCAAATATTTCATTATTAAAAGAACAAAGATTAATTTTCGTATAATAAAAGGATATCAGAATTATTAACATATATTTTGTAAAATAATGGAATAAAAATTGAATTAAGTTGAACAATGAAAAATAAACAGAAGGGTTCTAACATGATTTAAAAGTTACCTGAAATAGAGTGGGAGATTGATAGCAAATACTTATTTAGGAAATGTTATATAATATATAGCGGGTGTTACTAAATGTGATAGTAAATTATATTAAGTGTTGAACTGTAAAAATATGCAAAAACGATATCACTAGGGAGATGGTAATTTTACGTACACAAATAAATTTTCATAAAAAGCATGTTATAATAATTTGTAAAAAGCTGAAATTTTGAAATAAACCTATTCATAATGTGATATAGTTGATCTGTTTGATGTATAAAAGGGTGTGATTAATGCCAAATTGTCGAGAAAGAAAATAATGCAAATTTTTAAACAAGAAGTTTGTACAATGAATATAAGGGGAAGATGTGTTTGATAACAGGACCATAATTTTGAATAGGTAATACAGGCATTGAAGTAACTACTGATTTTGGATATTGAACTTAGTTTATTGTTAATTAATTACAACATGTGAATTGGATAGCACGAGCTGCCTTCACTGGAAGTAGGACACCTCAGGTTTGTGGAATGGACATATTGAGAATTGGAATGGATTTTTCATCTAATAGTATTATACTTTGCTGAGCTTCTTACTGGGAGTGACATCTTGTAACTTGTACTTATTGAAGTGACGTCTTGTAAATTTTACCAGATCAAGGTTCACATTATTTAGTTTGTCGGCGTCTTATTTGGAGGAGACACATTTTATTTACTGCTGGAGGGTCTTGACGGGGTTCGTGTTTGCTGAGTTGTATGCTGATTGAAGATTTGAGAGGGAGACATTCTAGAGGGTGTTTGCGGTTCCTGACAGTTGGCTGAGTCTATACTGGGGTTAATCTGCAGCTTGAAGAATTTCTGTAAGCACTTGGTATGCAGTTGGATCATTGAAAAGCAGATCAAGTTCTTTCGGCGAGTTACAGCTACAGGTGTTTATTGATCAAACTAAAATAAACAGTAAAAGAGTGAAGTGAGATAAATAAAGAGGGACTACTTACTATTTCATGTTTATTGAATGATAGGTAATGTAACAGAGAGGTATTTCCAGTTGATATTACACGTACATAATTAGAAGTGACACCGACGTTCATAGAAATTGTCACAAATATTTGACGTAAGTTTTCGTTAAACAAATGATTTTTCAGGAGCAATAACAGTCTTGATATTGCGTGAACCGACTGTTTGTTTGAGAGTAATCATGTTCTACTAAGCTAGAAATATTTAATAACTTAATATTAACGATTCATATTAAAAGGCACATGAAGTATACTTGAATTCTTCTTAAATGAGAATTTGACTAAACCTAAATAGCATTCGTACAGTCAAACGTAACATATAAAGAATATCAAATAATTTTAGTGTAAAAAAATTACATATACAACTCATATTGCAGTGTACAACAATTAATGCAGTATATATTATAAATATAAGCTGAGATTTAATAATAAAAACGATCAGCATTAAGTGTTTGAATCATTAACCTCGAGGTACCACTTTTCCAAGCTATAAAATTTTGTGTGTCTGGCTGCAACTCAGGCACCTTATTATAACGTTCTCTAAGTGGCATGACTAACTACCCTTGCTGAAAAATACAGATTGCAGTCTTCTCCGTATGCTCAGAATTAAAAATAGCCGGAACCAGCGCAAGTAGTGGAAACCTGACAGCCTCCAGGCAATTCTGTTTACCCTACTTGACAATACTCTAAAGCGTAACTATCATAGCATCATTTGTAGAGTTAAACGGAGCATCCAGCTAAATGTACAAATAAATGCTTCGCGTTTAATTTCAATGATTAGATAAATTTACAACAACCGACTGCTCTACGGCGTAAACCGCAATCGGTTGTAACGTCGGAAACGTTTTCAATCGACTAGAGACAGTTCAACGCGGACACTTAATGGAGAAATAAAGACATAAAATAAACTACCGTAATTTCTTTAAATAAAACCATGAAACGTTACTCAATAATTACGCTTCTTTGCAATCAACATTCGAAAAATTGTAAGGTAAAAAACTTTAGCTTGATTAAATAACTTTGTCTGTGTCATGCTAGATATATAAAAGGCGATAAAAGTAATAAAAACCATGTGTCCGACCCGACAGCAGCAATGCAAAAGATATTGTTTCTGGCTTGATCTCTAATGCCTGGTGAAAAAAATGTGACAACTTCAACTTTTTAGTGCCGTACCGAGATTTTGTTTTGGTAGCTAACTTACGGTGTTGCAAACATTAAAAGTTTTGTGTTTCGGAGGTAGCTACTACTTGCTTCCAGATATTTAATTTAGCTACACCACGTTGAATTTACATGACGTTATTTAAATTTTATATAAACATATACATGATACATTACACAGATCTATATTATTTACCATTACATCAATTATTTGGCAAACCTCTTCCTTTTGCACCAATAAGAAGAGCTTAGACTTGAAATCCTGACTTCTGTATATATAAACAGTTAATTTGCGGCTAAGCAACGAAGAAGAACATAATGAGCCAACACCAAAGCACACTATATAAAATTACTTCCACTTAGAAGAATTTACTTGTTGAAAGAGACCTTCTGGTTATAGACTATTTAATCGGTCGTCTTTTTTAAATTCAATTTAGGTAGTTTAAGATAGAAAGCGCTTTGCTTAGGACTGTATTGTCCGATATTTTTAAAGGTGTATAGTTTTTATTATATATACACAGTTTCCAAACTTTTACGCCCTAAAGGTAGAATAGTAGTGATTGTGTATATGTGTATATAGCTTTTCCACTACAGTAAAGTTTGCTACGTTTTGATAGGCTCGTTTTTGTCTAAATACTAGGAATAGGTAAATAAGAAATTAGCTGAACATCATGATGAGGAATGTGAAATTATTTCGATTTAGCCTTTTAACGCCCGATGAAGCATTTTATGATTATGCTCTCTTATTATATGCGAATTAAGTACAAATTCTAACCTGGTGGGCAGGTTGCAGTCTATTTACTCGACAGAAGCGCCTAGCACATGAATATCGGGAAGATTATGCCCTATGGAGGGCGTCTGGCGCAACTGGTTATGCGGGGAAGACGAGTAGATGGTGATGATATGTTTTTAATTTCGCCTGCTCAGTGTCAAAAGAAATTGGGGTGGACAATAGTTAAAATTCACGCAGTAGCCTGAAACTCGCTAGAATATCCACAACGCAAAACCCGACTCTCCATTACTTAAAATACAATGGGAACGTAATCGGCTTATTCGACATTAACCGAAATTGGATAACACCCTAAACAACGATAAAATCCTTTCACGTATGACTACCCTTACTTAAGCATGACAGCACACCCGACGGTAGGTCCGCTTCTTTAGATGAAAAAAATTAAGTTCGACAAATTATATAGAAATATCGACCACGTCAATAGTTGATGTATTTATGCCATTACGCACGTATAAAATAGATTTGAAGCCGAATGCTTAATATCCATCAAGTCTTGTGCGACGTTAGACTGCTGTCACTTTTGAATTTTTATAAGAAAATTCCTGATTTTACCGTTTTATTTCTTATATTTTTTTCTGTAAAGCAACTTGCGAGAAGCGTTTCAGAACAATCAAAAGCAGATTTAACAGGTTTTTCAAGTGATTGCTTGTCTGCTGGACCTGCTAAGTCTCACCTAAGTCGCGATGAAGGATGTTTCACGTTTAAGCTATTTGATAGTTGGTTAATCCCGAAGTACTTAACATCGTGGCGGTCGAGTACTCAACTTTTGTGCTCTTATACGCCCACATATTTCTTATCGCACAACTGACCTTCTGTCCCGATTTCAACTAACAGAAGCAAGTTATCGTTGCGGAGTTAATCGATTTTGTAGGTCAATGATTGCTTAGCTGAGCCGTAGAACTTTTCATCAATTAATGGCACTAGCCACCTGCGCATGACTTTGTTTGCGTTGCAATGGTTTAAACATTGTTATAAATGCTAATTGCCGCTGTAGTAAAATGGCGCTCAAATTTAATTATAGCAATTTCCCTGTAACAGTAGATACTGCACAAAACTGAGCCCTGGATGAAACCTTGTGGTACTCCAGCATGGAAGTTTAAAACCTGCACTGCGCATCGAACTAGTTGCTTACGATTTTTTAATTAATTAGCGAGGAGGGCAATTGAACTATCACTTCAACCAGTATAATATAATAAAGCCAGAAGGATTTGATGCTTTAGCTGTCAAAGTACTTAAAGTAGTCCAAAAGCACCAACAGGGTAAGTTGAACCATATCAATGGACTCAAACATAATTAAGTAAAATTCATGGAAGCCTAGTTAGCTATACTTGCAAGGCATTGTTTTGCAATATCTGTGTTATGTCAAAATCAACTGTAGTTTTATTTAACATTGATAGACTTACCTAAGCATTATTTAGATTTTTTAAAATTAAGTTTTCTAGGTCAAAGTTATCATTTCCATGCTTTATGCATGCCTGTAACAATTTGAGCTTGAGATTTCTTAGCACTTACAGTTATTACGCTAAAATTACTCCTATCAGCCCTTATGACCAAAGTCATATTGTCAATTATACCCGTTTTTTTTTTCGTTTTGGTGGCAGTTTTAACGTTCGAAGAATTTTCAGGTGTTTCTTTTACAACCATGCACTCTGTTGGCCGTTATTCAGTAATATATACTAACTTCTAATTTTACCATGTTGTAGTATGAGTATCTGAGTCGTCCTTAGCCTCGAGATGCCTACCAGTTTGATTGCTCAAGCTTTGGATGTGCTCTGGCGCCACACTGCACATGTGATTAAGAGTTATGAGGTGTAGTTCAATTGCCTTCTATTAAAGGTTACGTTTTACAGTCTTTTTGTGCATCGAGCCACTGTGAGAGCTTTACTTCCATTTACCTGAGGTATTCTAGTATTTTAAAATGTAGAGTGCTTCACACTTAAGGGGCACTCACACTCAAGTTTTGGTATCCATAAATAGAATGCGCGCGAACTTGATGAACCTTTGAGGGTCACTTATGGGCTAGTGCACTTGACATTTCACTATTGTTGTGTGATACTCAAGTATACATTTTCTAATTAATTACATTCTTATCGCAACGGACGTCATTCTTTGGGAAATTGTATTATACGGGGATGACGGTCATAACTATTAACCTATTTATATTATTCTTTTACAACGATTATAATTTAGAAAATAAAGTTAGCATCAATGCTACATGGTAGGAATATCTCACAATACATGCAAAACCCACTAGAAAGTTACTTTTTTCAATTTTGCACGCTTGAAACGGTTTTGCTTTTCATGGCATAAGATTGAATATATGCTGCAGAGCAACTACTTTTTTATAAATTATACAAAATACAACCTATTGATGACAAAACGCTCAAATTTTACCCATCTAGTACTCCTACAATAAATGCCGTTTTATAAGTTGACGCCGCCTTCAGCCCACGTGAGAGAAGGTTAAATGTGATTGGCCTTGTTAAATGTTGTCGACGAATTCCACTTTTGCTTTCGCCCCACGTCCTATTGCGATAAGGTGTAAATAATATCAAATTTTGCATTGTGATCATACGGAAATTTACCAAATCACGTTACCAAGCAGTATTGCTCTCAACAGGGGCTTCTCAGGAACTTCTATTAAATGTAATTTACCGTTATTTATCACTTATTTGTCAATTTTATTGCGTTATTCGCAAGTTTTCTTTACCTACATGTACTGCTCTGTCTGCCAATTATTTCTGCTTTACAGTCCTATTAATTCAGAGTTAATATTTTTATACCTATACACTCTATTCTGCTACTATTTTTAGGCTGTGTGTATTTACTAATATATTTCGTGTAAAATACGTATATTATCCAGTAGTAAGTGGTACTCATACGTGTTACACATATTTTACCATCAAGTTAGTGCGTTTTAGTTATTGCAAACCTATTATAATCTGGGCTTTAACAAAACTTCTCTCAGATTATAGGGTGTTTCGGAAAAATCTGCCAAACTTTAGGAATATGCACATTGTATAATTTTAAGCAAAAACATGGGTCCATTTACAAAACATAATTGAGTTATGACTTGTTGAAGAAGAAAAACACAATAAATCTGTAAGTAACTTTTTCATTAAATTTTGGATTTGACATTCAACCACTTTTATTTCCGTTGTGTGTATGAGGTTTCCAATGTAGTTTTTGGTAATTTTATATTGCCAATTAGCACTCCTTTTTTCAATTCCCAGTTTTGGAAATTTTCGAGTCCTAAGTCACTCCGATACTACAAGACGCAGTTTACTTGGTTCCTTTTAGTGACGGTTTGAAAGAGACTTTATACCGAAAAATGGCCTATAATCTGATTGAGATTTCGTCCTGTTGGTTTAGTGGATTGCTGCACCCATCGAATTGAATCAGGAGTTGGTGATATATTCTGGAGATAAACACTTGTTGACTGCATGTTTATCTTTACGTGATCCGACCTTCAGTGTAATTCAGTTTTAAGCCTCTTTTATCTTTTCTCGTTTTTAAGTAGTCCTGATATTTATCATACTAACGTCTTTAAAGTGGAAGAAGTCAAAATGGCATCCATTGTCTGTTGAACAGCGCATTTCACAAATTTGTTTTGACTCGATTGCTGATATTTCTCTTTAGTAAACAGCCACGAGTTGTATACTACTTGCATTTGTTATATGTATCTCCCGGATTTTTGTTATTTGTTAATAATATTAGTAAATCCCATGTCATTCAATAGCTTATTTTACTGTTAGCTGATGCTTAGCCAGTTTACAGCATTATAAACGCTCTTTTGTTGTTGTTGGTATAATATATAAAAATAATTTAGTTCTGGGTTAATTTTTAATACAGCGAAGCCAGTGTAATTTGGTAATATTAATTTTGATGTAGGATATCTACCTGTGGATGTATTTCAATCGACATATACTTCGTGTTGTAATACTAATGCCCTCCAAATTTCACGTTTGATTATTTTTTTAATCAAAACTTCGGTACTTAGCCTTATCTATAGTTTATTGATGGTGAGTTAAGTTTGTTTAAGTTGTCGGTTAGACTGTGTCCCCTATTTTAGAACCAGTAGCGCTTTCCCCCACTGGTGCCTCAGTTCTTACTTTATTAGAGTTTTGAGACCCTGGATATCTTCTTTCACATATGAGATTGCTGCTAATCGTTGTCTAACCCACTCAGAGTTAAATAATGTCCCACTTATTAACGAATTTTGAATAAAGCAGTATGCTAATAGCAAATATAGTATATTGAAATATAAAAACTTTTCGAGTAGAACGTAGGCTAAAGATTGTCTAAATGGCAGCTGTTAGAAATAACAATTATCATTCTTCGCTTAAAAACTTTGGAATTATATCGCTTGTATTTATTACACAAACTGTGTAATTGGAATTAAGCAATAAGGCTAATTGTACATAGTGAAACTTTGCAACTCTTGTTTAGTCACTATTGGGTAAAAATAAAACTTTGTTAGGTGCTTAGAAGGTTTTGATCTGCAATAGCAGTCAGCATTAGTTTCTAAGTAATACTGTAACGTTGATAGATGTAACTAAGATTGGTTTACATTTTAGACAATATTATATTTAAACAAAACATACAATTGATCCCTGACATACAATGTCCTAGAATATGTTATATTCTGTTACATTCTTTGGAGCCCCTAGATTGTTTTTATTACAGGAATGGTTGGATCTGCCCATTTCTTTTCTGTCGCTCCCTGGAATATTTTACTACGAAACAATATAAATAATTCGATTCTCTTTTTCAAAGAGGCGAGAGAGAAGCTGGATTTCAATTCTATCATTCCACATTCGAATGTGGCCCGTGCTAAAAGCCTCCCGCTTTTTGGTCGGAACCGCAGCACTCAGCCTGCAAATTATACGGGGGACGGACACAACTAATTGAATTGCCGAATGGCAAGTACTGTGCTGAAGCGGCAGAATTTTAGAAAATAATTGAATTGCAGGCCCATGCATAGCCACATATCGTTTAGCAATTTCGTTAGGAATGCTGCTCCAGCAAGTTCCAGTTCGCATGCTTTAGTGCAAGGGGACTTACGCTTTTTCGGCGGCTTCTGGGAATATCTCGAACTATTTCTGCTCCTCCTTCACTTCTGGCACACGGTTCACCAGTTTTATTTATTGGTTAGGTTTGGGCATTGCTTTATGTGTGATTGTCACGTACTTTTATTGCTGGGGGCACAACCTTCTTTTACTTATTTAGATTTATTACGATTATTATTGTTACAGTTACGTATTATTACTTACAATGACACCGACTAATTTACTTATTTGAGAAAAGATCCTGAGTGGTTAGTATTGAGTTGATCCTGATTGACGACTTACTAATTAAGAATCGTATTGTTCACGACGCTGAGCATTGGGTTTCACAACCTTGGTTGGATTCGCGATTTGGCACTGTTGCAGGCAAGGCTGAGCAGACAACGCTTGAGCACACTCCCGAAACCGGGGACTACGAGGCGTTGGGGGAAGAAAGCTGAGACATTTACGGTACTTTTGTGCGTTTTTTGGTTAGGAACAATTCCTTATTTACACCACAACCACGAGTTCGCTGCCTGCACGCCTCGCCGGGAGATGGCTGAATTTGGGGCGCCGGATCGATGCGGGATTCGCAGGATTTCGACAGGAAGGTGAACTCAAGGGACGCTGGCTCATTCTTCGGCCTCGGAATATTTTGGCCGACCTCTCCGTCGGTTAGTACTGTAGAATCCACGAATGATTGAGCCCAGGGCTCTAGTTTCTTGATGGTGCTGCAGCTGGAGCTTCAGTTGTCGTAAAATTGTAACCTCAACTTTAAAATATTCTCTTAATTAGTTGGAATTGTTCTTAGTTAGGTTGTTAGTAAAAGAGTTGTGGCTGATTGGTAAAGTATAGTTTAAATAAAATATGAATGAAGTTACAACTGCACCATGTTTTACTTATACGGTTTTGTTACGATTATTATTGTTGCTCTTACATACAATTACCTACAGTGACACCGTGTCATTTATTTACATGAAATTAATAAAGGATTCGGATTCAATTTCTATACCTAACTGCTGCATGTATAGTCTCTGTTGGAATTTCTTAGGATTTCAGAAAACTCTCTTTCGAACTGGTTTTGATACAAATTGAACGTCGATCCCTAATACTGAAAGCAATACATAACCGCCGAAAGACCCATTGCGCAATTCTAACAACTCGCGATTGTGTTTTCGAAGCACATCAATCTCCGTAAGGAAGTCCGTGTCTGCTTTAATGAATCGCTGTGTCGCGTGCCACATCCATTGCGGGTGATAAATGCTGCCAAGCTGCACTTTTCTCCCGAGAAAATCCGGGCAAGGACTGAATATGTCGAGCGTGTCCGATTTTCGGTACGAACAACTGGAAATCTCCACTTTAGTAAAGCTAGGAGAAAACGATTAATATGTTATAAGCCAACCTTTAAAAGATAATGTTACAGACAAATCCGAAATAGAATATTTTTTTGATTTATAGTAAAAAAACTATTTTTAAAATATTAGTAATCAAATGTAGCAGTCTTTATATTTCTTTGATTTATTGTAAGTTTAATTTGGTTGACCCAGAAATTTAGTTCATCGCTCTTTCTTCAGTGTTTTAGTATTGCTTTTTGGATAGCTTTAGACTTTCACCCTTACAGGGTTATCTGTGCCGTTGTGGCTGGCATAAGTTGTGGTTTGGTTATGGGAATTACTTTCCCAATATAAAGTATCAGAAACTGTTCAAGCAGCTTCGAACTGTGCGTTAAAATAGGGCACATGTACTTACATAATTATTAAGCATAACCGCAATAAAAGCGTAAGGTAGAAATACCAGTTGGATTACCAACTGATAGCGGTAAAGGAAGGTTTCCAAGGACAAAGGTAAAGTATTTTCAAAGAATACAGACATTCATCTTCAGTTCGTTTCCAAACATATAAGTGCAAGGAAAATCGATACCCTACTATGTCTGGCATCGGTTAAAACATTCCAGTTCGTTAAAGAACTTCGTGGATATGACGTGAATATTGATGTATGTTTACCTTCAATTGCTGAACATTGAATACCAGCTTCTACGCAATGTAAATTAACACAAAAAAGGACTAAGGAATGAAAACGCATTGCATGTTTACTAACACAGAAAATTTTTCCACTACGAAATACTGATTATGTATTATAATAAAAATGGCAGCACTAAAACAGTAGCAGAAGTAAATTTGAAGCACGAATGAAGCTTGTAAACCCTGCAGTTTGTACCTCGACTTGGCAAGACTGTATATACAGTGTGTTTCACTTTTCATGGGGACGGTCATGTATCACAGAAAGTACCGAACCAATTTTGTTCAAATTTGCAAGGAATGTATATACCCTTAGTGGCACCCAGGACACAAGGACATATAAGAATGGGTCCATAGGCGTCCGACTTAGGACGAAAAAAACGGGCTATTTTTTCACAAAGTAATATTAGCGATTTTTCCGGCCAAATTTTTTAACATAATCTTAATCCGTGCCTTTGAAAACCCTTGTGGCCAAATTTTCATGCAAAAATTCCTATGCGTTAGAAAGATATTACAACGCAAACTTGAAAAATACTGTTCATTTATTTCGTCATTTTTCGAATAATAGCTGAGATTTTAACATTACTTTAACTGTTTTCGTTTTTCTAAAGTGTGGCTATAGCAAACACATAAAGTTTTTTCATTGTTGTTAAATAATTGACTTGGAATTAGAATAAAAAATGTTATACACTTTATTCCCTTTTGATCAAGTAGCTTTGGTAGTCGATTTTAAGAAAACAAATGAGCATCGCAGTACCTTATGTGTCCTTGTGTCCTGGGTGGCACTAAGGGTATACCGGGTGACAATGAGACTAGGGCCATGCTTATATATTGTTTATTTATGAATCGATTTGGATAAAATTTTATACCAAGATACTAGACATAATTTCTGATTGGCTGATAGATATAGTCAAAATGGTTAACTTCCGGTTTTACCGGAAATGATACTAACTTTTTTTTAATGGAACACCCTGTATATTTTATATTTTTCTGCATCGACGAGTCAAATTACATATAATAGTCTTGCCAAATTTCAAGTTTTTTAAACAAAAAAATGATTTTTTAATTAATTTTCAGTTTCAGATAAAGATAAAGTAGTGCATGAGGGATATCTTTAGATTGGTAATTACATTTTCTATGTAATGGCAAGATGGCCCTTAGTAAGTGCCATTTAAAAAAAGTGACTTTTTTCTTAAAAAACGAGTTTAGCAAATTATATTCTTTTATTAAAGGTTTGTTATTGACATTATTGATAAAATAGCTATTATTAAGAGTTTATTTATTTATTTATTTAAGAATACAAGAAGTAGGCGGCGAAGCCGGTAAAACTTCTATCAAGAAAACAAGCAGATACAAACAACTGCATTTAAATTACACACGTCACATGACAACTTAAATTAATGTGTTATTAATTTGTTAAACAATAATCATATAAAACGATCATACAGACTCTTGAAAACATTTAAAGTAGAGGAATTAACAACAGTGTGTGGTAACGAGTTCCATTGCTTTTGCACGCGGCAGCTAAAAAAGTTTTGCCTGAGAAGTAAATTAAATCTATTACACTCTAGTTTGTAATTATGGCCTCTAGTCATGACATTTCGATTCAAAGTGAAAAAGTTTATATCACATGAGTAATGACCGTGAAGAACCTTGTACACTTCTATCACATCACCACGGGATCTTCTGTTGCCCAATGTGGGCAGGTGTAAGCACGTAAGGCGTTCTTCGTAAGGCAAGTTTTTCAAAGCAGGGGACTTCTTGGTAAATTTCCTTTGTACACGTTCCAATTGGTCAATATCTTTAACAAAATACGGGTTCCAGACTACTGAAGCATACTCTAGGATAGGTCGCACATATGTTTTTAGAATTTTTTCAACACTATTCGGACTAAGATCTTTAAACACTCTATTTATAAGATACGTCACTGAATTTGCTTTTTTAACAACTTTAGAGACATGCTCAATCCACTTTAGATTAGAGGTAATAGTAACACCTAGACCTTCCTGCGATGTAACGGAACGTAGCAAATAATTTTGATGTGGTTTGTTTTTTACTAGATGAAGTACTGTGCATTTTATCGGCATTCAGCGACAGAAGCCAATCCCTACACCATGGCTCTAGTTTATGGAGATCCTCGGAAATGCATAGCGGATGAGATATACGGTTTTCCAAAAGTTTAGCGTCGTCAGCAAAAAAAAACAAAGTAGATTCAAAATCTATTCCCAAATCCCATATATAGCTAATGAACAGCAACGGCCCCAACACTGATCCCTGAGGGACTCCACTTAAAACCGGTGAGAATTCCGAGCGATGCCCTTGTACAGATACGCAGAAGGTTCGACCCTTTAGAAAATCTGCAATCCACTGTAATAACATTCCACGAACACCAAGATGTTGAAGTTTCAGCAGTAGCCTTTCATGAGGGACCCTATCAAAAGCCTTGGCAAAATCTAAATAAATTATATCTATAGGGTCCCCCGTGATCCAGGAAAGCCGTGCAATGTTCTAGGGTAGTTAAGAGATTGGATACTGTTGAACGTCCTGGTAAAAAGCCGTGTTGATTATCGTTGAATATATGGTTGCACTTAAAAAACTGGGTAAGCTCCTGAACGATTACTTTTTCCATACATTTGCATGCTACAGATGTTAGGCTTATCGGCCTGCGTCTTATCACTTTTTTTGTATACTGGAGTAACTATGGATGTTTTCCACTCTACAGGCAACCTACCACAGTTCATTGAGTTCTGCATAATCTGTACGAGAGGGTTATTTAACGAATCCGCACATTCCTTTAGAAGTATAGGAGGAATTTCATCTAGTCCAGGAGAAGCATCAGCTTTAAGAGACTTGATGGCCGCTAGTATTTTGTCTGGCGTAAATTCTATTGAGGTTATGCTGGTCTGCATTGCAGTGGCAGGAGATAGTACTGGCAAGAAGGAGAGATCTTCTCGTACAAATACTGTGTGGAACTGACGCATAAATAAATTAGCAATAGTACACGGATCAGAGTGAAGAGTGTCAGTTTGCAAGTCTTTTAAAAGTAATGGTTGCATCTGGGGTTTAGTGTACTTAGCAATGTATTTAAAAAGGCTCTTGCCACCACTTTTAATAACCAGATTTTCATAATTAGATTTTGCAGATTTAATCACTGTAAAATTGCATTGATTGCGGTATTTTACGTAGTCGGTTGGGAGGTGGCTGAGCTTATATCTATCCCAAAGCTGTCTTTTTTTATTGATAAAAGTGCGAATTCTTTCCATCATCCATGGTTTATCTTGAGCCCTTAGTTTCCTTTTAAACGGTATAGTTTTGTCCACGGCCTGAAGTATTTTATTTTTCAGAATTGCCCATGCATCATTAATGTTTAAGTTCGACGCAGATATGTTACTCAAAATATTATTCATGGTCACATAGTCGCCCTTTCGATAATTTCTAATCAAAGCTCTTTTGGAGTTTGATGCTTTTGAGGAGGAAAGAAATTGTATACTCGCAATTATTACAATATGATCACTTTTACCTATAGAGGGCCTATATTGAAGGTTTGTGACAAGGTTTTCTTCAGTATTTAAGATTAAATCAAGAAGCGACGGTGTGTCCGAGGACCTGAAGCGAGTAGGTTGTTTCACAACTTGATGGAGACCGGATTCAAGATACATATTTAGAAAATCAGCAGATGCACCCATCCCGTCAGTAGAAGTCAACGATTCCCAGTGGATTTTAGGGTAGTTGAAATCACCAAAGATAATAAGTTTACCTTCTTTACAGTTGAATGCAGACGATAGCATTGAAATTAGTATGTTGTTCTCATCACCAGTTAAACCGGGCGGTCTGTAGACACACACGATTTTATAGACCATGTTAAGTAACTTCAATTTTAAAAATAATAAGCTTAAGTTTGCACTGGCGTATTCATTACATTTTTCAGCATACATTTTTTTATGGTCAATTTCATTTAATGTATATAATAGAACACCACCCCTTGTACGACCTATTCTGTCACATCGGAATCATACCTATGAAATAAAGCACAAAACTACAAGCCGTGTTTACACATCTAAAAGTACCACAGTTGCATTCGACCATTTTTATTTTCGGGTTCTTGTAAACAAACTTTCCAGTACCTTTAATAGCGATATTATCACAGAAAACAATTATTTATTATGCATATTTCTTGTGTTTTTTAAAACTGTTAACACAGATTCAAAGGCAAGTGAATTTTGGTTAATAATAAAGAGAGTTACTAAATGCAACCAACGGCCGAAGCAAAGAAATATTGAAGCCGTACGTTTTAAGCATATTAAATGTGTCTCTGACTCTGATGTTTACACATAACCTATAAATTATTTTGACTACGAAACTTTTGCAAATTGTTGTTCATCGCTTTGATTGCCCTGCAAATATACCACATAGTTAGCGTTGTACCCTGCATACGGGCTGATTTTCAGGTATGCCGATCAACGAAGAATTATACGAGGGAAACGTTGCAGTAAAAATAGTTGGCGTTGTACCCCGATGTCGGTAATAAACTTGCATACGCGCTAATTTTCAGGTATGCCGATCAAAGATGAGTTACACGAAGTATAACAATTTGTTTCCTTTATTATAGCGACATTTTGAAGATTACCTAAGAAATACAGAAAACCGTGAGCTCCCCAAGTTTGGAATCTACTTGGTTCGACCTGCAAAACACTGCTTTCCGGTCTCGTAACGTAAATTACTATTAAGATTAATTTAGTTTGAAATGTGTATAGCTCAATACTGCCGTCATAAGCAAGAAGGCGGTATCTACAAAAAAATCGAAATTGAGTTATTGGTATCGTTGGAATTGGTACAAAATTCCAATCATTTTAGATAAGTAACAAATCGATATCTACACTGTAACTATGATTTTCAGATGAAAAAAGGCGGTATTTACAAAAATTTTGTTACTTATAAAGCGCAAGAGGGCGTCATATGCAAAATGCAAAAGTGAAAAGCAGTAGCTGCGTGTAGAAGCCGCCTTCTTCTTTTGTTTTGTTAGATACCGCCTTTATTGTCTGTTTTCGTGGTCGTAAATGTTCAGATACGGCCAACTGCCGTTTCATTAAATTAATAGTATCAAGTCTTCCATTATACAACATTGTCAAGTAGATGCCGCTTTTTCAATCTGTATTTAGTGTTCGGTCGATTGTTGCAATTTAAAGTCAAAAGGAGGTATCTACATTTTTCGGCTACAATTTCTTTATTTTTGATATAAATGGTGAATATTGTTTCTTTTTATATAAAACACAACTAAATTCATACTTATAAGACAAAAAATCCACGATTATGTACCGCATGGTGATGAAATATCAATAAGTTACGTTTCGCCATTTATCACGAAACGCGTTTTTTGTAGATACCGCCTTCTTGCTTATGATGGCAGAATGAGTAGTTACTGAGAATAGGACACATGTTCATATGAACTTTTTTTCTTGAAATGATCTCAAGAACATGCTCCTTAAGTGCAGGGGTAACTTCGCAAGACACTCTGTATATATAATATATTCTGAAATGGCAACTACTGAAAGGTTAAGTAATTCAACAAATTAGAGTACCTCTCCTGAGAGCACACTACAGCGGCAAAGAGGCCTACTTTGTCCTGCCTAGAAAGATCCTCGAAACAGCGAGTTGCAAAGGGAAAGCCCCCTTTCTCACCAACGCAGAACTGGCCCCAAGAAGCCCTTCACACACCTACGCCTTGACGTAAAGACGTGCCACTCACACAACCACACGCGACCTCCTTCGATCAACGGCCAGAGCTGAACTCCTCAAGCCAGCCGTGTTATGGCCCCTGCAGTGGCGTGAGCCAAACGGCCTTGCCACGTGACCCTCGGCAGCCAATGGCGATGCGCTCCACAAAACAAATTAATTCCGGTATCAAAGACAGCCAATGACGAAGCGCCTCAACGGAGTGATTTCTAGAAGCTTCGGAATTCTTGCGAGCGATAACACCCGGCTGCCAAAGTAGCAGCAAAGGGGTGCTCCAACTGACGAGAAATACTGCGTTTGGGGCCAAATATGTGCAAAATCATTATTGTAGAATTAGGCGATGGAGCCAAATAAGTAACTAAAAGGGTTTAGCATACGGGCACGCTGCCCTAAAGCCTAGGTGGCTACTTAAAATACCAAAATGACCTGAATCAAATGTGCGGAAGATGAGATTGTACTTGTGCGCAAAAACTGAAAATGGTTTTAACATAGCAACAAGTTGCCCTAAAGGCGTGCAATGCAATTAAGCATCTACAACAGCAAAATGACTTAACAACCTTGCAGGAATGCAACTTATCCCCTAGAAAGTTGACCTTGAAAAATTATTATAGAGAAAAAATGTGCTTTACTATTAATTCACTAGCGATTTAAGGACACCTCGCTAGCATATAAACATTATAAACAGTTACTTATGGTTGCTATTATAGAGATAATTATAATAATTTCAGTTTAAAATGACAAAGAAATAATAATTAATCGAGTTATTTAACAATAACAGTAACGGCGTAGCTGGAGACTTGAGTTACCACATTTATATTTTTATGACGCTCAGCAGCTTAAACCTGAAAAGAAACACAGATTGCAAGCAGCTGAAAATTATTTCGGTGGCACAAATAATTCTCACTTATAATCTCATAAGAGTATTAATTCTTTCCTGATTTTTTTTTTGACTGCATTTCAACAACGTCGTATTAATTAGGACGCTTTCCAGAGGCGAGCGTTTCCTTTCCAGAAACTTTCCATTTGAAAATATATTTTTTGGAACTTTTCCTTACTGCCAATCTCTAGCGTGCATTTAAAAAATTTCTTTAGTGCAACAAAAGTAATTACATTTGTCGTACATTTTGAATGCGGCATATGCCGCGGGTTTCAGCTAGTAAGCTATATTGCGGAATAGTTATCGTGGTGTCACTGACACTAGGATTCAAACATGTTTCTGTGATTAGGATAACTGTTGGTTTAAGATCGTTTATCTGTATAAAAAAATCATTAAATTTGTTGCCAATGCTTTGTATGTTTGTATAGAAAAAGGTTATGTTAAAAAGCAGTGGATATTCTAGTTTTTTCGGTTTTTAACGATTTTAGGTGATCCTCTAACGTACTTTATGCTTAGGTCTGATTCTCCATTATTTAAACGATCAGTTAATTGATTCCTGAGAGCCTTTAAGTAATCACGTTGCATAACTGCATTATCATTGCTAAGTTTAATCAGGCTATCGGCTGTAATAATGTTTTTCTGCTTAAGAATTTCACGCGCATCAAGCTCACTGCCAAAAAAAATTTTTACTGGCCTATTTTTCCCGATAGTCGGTTTACCTAACCTGATTTCCTGTTTGACCTCGACAGGTGTAGTAATATGCGATAATTTTTCTATTATTTCGTTGATTTTGTTTTTGTCATCGTTAATACGATTCTCAACAGTAGGAGCAGTAGATTCCTCAACATTATAGGCAATCACATTGAGGGACCTTAAATTGCGTCTTCGTATCTCAGATATAACGTGCTCGGTTACCTCCGGCGGTGCTAAGAATGTGTCGTTACGGTTTATTTTTAGATCCGCTACTTCACGGGTAAGTTTGACAATTAGGTCTTTTAATTCAGAGATTTCATTACCTTTATTCTCACATTTCTTGCATCGATAACTTACCGCCCGATTTGCGGACAGCAAACAGGCGACCTCGGCACGTAAAACTCCAGCACATGCTGTGTTGCTAGAGTTGCTAGAGTCAATTAGAAAAAAAAATCCAGGTCAAGGCCTTCTATGGTAAAAAATAAAAATTGAAAAAATATTTTTTTTGTTTAAAAAAAATTGAAATTTGGCAAGACTGTGATATGTAATTTGACTCATAGAATCAGAAAAACATAAAATATACAGGGTGTTCCATTTAAACAATCAAAATTGGTATCATTTCCGGTAAAACAGGAAGTCAACCATTTTGACTATATCTATCGGCCAATCAGAAATTATCTCTAGTATCTTGGTATAAAATGTTATCCAAATCGATTCATAAATAAAGAAGATATAAGCATGGCCCTAGTCTCATTGTCACCCGGTATACATTCCTTGCAAATTTGAACAAAATTGGTTGGGTACTTTCTGTGATACATGACCGTCCCCATGAAAAGTGAAACACACTGTATATTGCTGTGATATTCGTTGGTACTTTGGAGATTAAATTTGTAAGTGAATTTCTTGGACCGCTGTAAACAATCAGAGCATAGGTTTCTTTCAGAAGTACACTTTAGGAGCTATAGGAACTATAGTAATAACATAACTCATAGTTAATTTAAGTAAAGCACATGCAAAGTGCTTTTCACACACCACCAAGTGTGATCGGTATTCTTTCATTGGCTGCCGAGACAATGTGGTGTCATCTTTCGAAAAAAAGGTTGAAATACCTTTGGAAATTCCATTTTAGCTAGCAAACGTATAGACCCAGAACTTAGCTTTAGTGTTGTGCGATACAGTTTTCGCTTCCAAGTGCGCCTATAAAAACTAAACATACAATTCATACGGTTGAAGTGCGTATAAAACCGAGAAAGAACAGCAGAAATCCTACCCTCGGTGCACTAGCGAAGCAGATGGGGCCGTGCAGTGCGCTAAAACAGTTATCGGAACTAATCTGAGGTCGGATGGAAGATGAGGTCACTGGCAACACAAAATTGCGACCGCAGCTGCAGAATTCAAGGGCCTTAGCTGAAGAGCATGTGTAAGTTTCAAGTCGGAGGGCCTGCAAGCAGAGAAAATTGAATATTGTGCACGAATTTACGTACTAGTGATATTAGAGCAGTTACAAGGCAAATTATTGCACCAAATATGCTCAATGAGGAGTCCGTGCAGTCTATAAAGTAGGAATACCTAGAATAGCTGCGATTGCAAAGTCTTTATGCACTAGCAAAGCTGTTTGACGTGATTTCAGGCGAGACTGCAAGATGTTGGTGCGCAGACCTTCATTAAAAAATCCCCCTTGTAGATAACATTAATAGCACTGCAGTAAGGCTGTGAAACCACGTTTCAGACATCACATTTGGGTTTTCTGTGGGGCGAAGCCCCATACATGTTAAAAACGCTTCGACATGGTGCCAGTTCGGATGGATGTGGAACTCGGGACATTTGTGCTTTGAAATGCTCTGAAGAGAGTGGTGCAATTAGTTTTGCTTTTAAATGTAAGGTTTTTGTATAATTACCTTGAGTATTGTTCTAATTTTACGATAGTTTTTCGTTTCAAACGTCACTGCAATTGTTCTTAAAAGTGACGTTAGTTTCGGCCAATTAACGGCTCAGATTTAAGCACTTACTTTTTGATTTTTGGTCTCTACAAAGCGGAAGGGTTGGCAACTATGGAACTTTATTATTTTTATTGAACGAGATAACCACGCCTTTTTGTCGTCCATTTAGAGGTATTTGTTTTAACCTGACGCTTCATTTAAAGGATTTACTTACGTGTAAATAAATAGCAGTCCTTTAAAGGGTATTTTAATCCAAACCTAGTGCGTGACTTATCCTGCTTCATGTAATTATACTTCTTCAAAATAATTTGATTTTGGAGGAGTTTCAAGCACGAGCTATCTAAAGATTATAGAAAAGTGGCGTGGAGAAAGAAGTTGGCAAAATTATTCTGTGTTAAGTGTTAAATTAGCCCGCTTAATTTTATTATAAAATACCCTAAAAGAAATAACACAAATCCTACTAGCAGTAGCATAAACACGACGATGTACTGATATCACAGTATAATAATAGCAAATTAAATAGCATATAGAGCCAATACAGACTACAAGTGATTATTCTATAAATAGTCAGGTGCATCTCAAAACACATGAACTCGACCAATCTTGCGAGAAGATTAACATTTATCCTATTTTAAAGTGTACAAATACAGACATACTGCGTTAAGCATGACCAATAACAGATGAAAAGTGATGCGGAGACTAAGCTAGGCGCCGCGGTTGAAAAGCGTTAGTCACATGAAAGCTGTAATTAATTATGCCTCGCACTTTAAGATGTATTCGAAATACGATATTTGCAATTAAACACTCAAATAGTCTTTAAATTGGTGGCCTCACAAGTTAAAGAAAGATTTTTGGCCGTTTTAAACCAAAATATTACTGGATTTCGCTTGGAAAATTCGATAAACAACGATTCAAAAATTTTCCATAGGCACTCACAACGTAATCTTTTAATTCAAAAAGTTTACATATAAATATTTAAAATGACATCCGGATACGATAAAACGTGCGACGTGCTTTCTCTTTGATGGCTGTCTGAAGAAAAACCAAATATTTTCAAAAATGTGTTATACAAAATTTTCATGATCTTAAAGCTGTATGTGTAACCCTGAATTCATCAATGCAATCCTCGATAATATTAGGCAAACATTTCTCAATCTACCATACTAAAAATTGAAAATGTAGCACCTATTACTATATTTACACACATCATTTTACAAGCTATTGCTGTCTTTTGAAAGTAAGCACACTCGAACTATTCTTACCTATATTTTCTAGATATAGCCTTTTACAGCTAACTTACATGATTTTGTTTATGTAGACTATGCTAGTGGTAAAGTAGTTATGGAGAAACGTTTTGTTATTTCTACTGGGTTTGATATTATGACATGTAAAAGAGTTCGCAAGGGAGCGATTGTTGCGGTTGATGACTTCCGCTAGTTCAGTTTTTCGAAGTACATTGAGATGTACTCACACTTAGTAATCTTATTTGCTGCAACACATTGAAATACGATTTCTTTTGTTTTAGGAAAAGCGTTTATTGCGTCATAAAACGGTACTTGCGACCAAAACAAAATTGCGCTGCTCCAGGGAAGCTAGAGCTTTGCTTGACTGGCACAGCAAAGCTGAAATCCTCCAATGAAAATGTCAAATCGAATGTTTTGATCACTTAAAAAGTTACATGGCCCCAGCATTATGTAACAAAAACTGTACGGATAGAATACAGTCCGAACAGAGGAGTGGGACGGTAACTCAAGAAGTAGCTACATTAATCCCTTTAGAAACTGAAACAGGGGGCGGGAATCGTCACACTAGCTTTTGGGGATGATGTGTAACGCGCCCTTGGCAACGTGAACTTACCTACACAGAAAAAGAAGATGTCAATTTTACGAGTTTTCTATTCGATATAGCAAAAGCCAGGTAACATGTGGATGTTAGTACCATAGTGGTCTATATGTATTATCTGTGAGTTCATTTACCTTGCGGTGTAGAGGCTGTGACTTTATACACTTGCATCTGGCGGTACAATGCTCAACTTGATCCAGATTCGGGTTACAGAGTTGGAGAGCGCTTTTTGTGCTTGCGCAGCACCCATTGTGTGCGGTGTGTGTCTTTGTAATGTGTTGACCTTGTTACTCTATCTCTTATGTCTGTGATTCTGAGTAGAGCACTGTTAATTTGGTGCCCAACTGTAAATGGTGTCACCAAGCCCGATTCCAATTGCTATGCCTGCGCTCTCCCAACTGCGCTAGGCGGCTTCTTAATACCAGAGTGGTAAAGATTATTAAACGACAAGTAAGAGCAATAACGCCTTGAAGAGGCTAATACGTTTGCAATAAAATAGTGCACAACACGTGAATGAAAAGAGCTATACTTAGTATAAAATAAGCGGAACACTCGTCTATAGGCCCACTTTGCGACACAACGTAAATCGATGCAGTTACAGATAATTCTACCTGTGCTGTTTGCAAAACGTCCTGGTTGATGGAAAAACTTCACGCTTGTGGCGAAGGCGAGGTGCACACATCAAAGAAGAGTGGAAAATAAGGTTCAACCAGATGTACGATACATATAGAATAATAGAGAAAAATGCGGCATGGCTGTGTCATCGAAGAATGATTGCAAGCGCCGAGAGAATGCCTGGAAGGACACGAACAGAAAGCGACTGGTAGCGGTAGAGCTCCCAGTTGTATTTTTATCCGATATGAGATCGGTATTTTGGGGACCGACGATCGACGAGATGACAAAATACGGGAATGTCACACGCAATATGCATAGCATTCCAATTAAATTGAGTGCCCTGTGGTCCGTAATGTTATGCTTGCAAAATACCACAGTTATGACTCACAATCGCGTTACCTCCGAAGGTAAGCACCTCCGACTAAATTTCTATAAACCGCGGCAGCTTAGGGGTTAAGAAAAACGCTACATGCTTGCTGGAATGGTAAGATTCCAATAAAGATTGCAAAGCCAAATTGCAGTTCACCGGCTTCCTTAATTCCCTCTCGCGGGGTGTAACGGAAGCAGGAAAAATCTTCGATGCACAATCAGCGAAACAGTAAACATTCTTTCCGCGTAAAGTCCATTTTATTGAATTAACGGCCTGCCACGCAGGGCGTGACTTTCTTGCGACAAGCTGGCGTCATTATTTTAAATCTTGCATAGACAAGTGGAGAGAAAATCGACGAAAAACGAATTATAACAAATAACCTTGCGGATTAAAAATTAACCGAACGTGGTGGGCGAAATCAACAGCCCTCTTCGGTATCAATATCTGCAGATTAGAACGATTACCAAATTACTTACGTTTCTTGCCAGAACTGCGAGTAAATATGTCATTTAGTGTTTTCTGGCTGTATAACTATTGCAACTAAATGAAACAAGTTTTTTCTATCACATCAGTGTTTGTGGTGTAGTAGTACCAATGTCTTTGTGCCTCTATCGAGAGAAAATGTAGCTTTCACTAAAAAGTTTTGATTTTCAAAAGCGTTATTTAGAATCTTATATTTTATATTTGAATTAAATTGTTGTAAGCTGTAAGAATTATGGAAAATTCTTTAATTGTCTCATTATACCTATAATTTATGAAAGCTGAATGAGGAGTGATGTTGATTATGTTATGTCCACTACAAGTTATAAATGTTCATGTGTAGCTTTTCCTCTATAGATTAATTTAATTTCAATGGGGCAATAACAATATCTTGGAAAGAACAGTGGTCTGGTATACTTTTAACAGCATATTAGGTGATGTGGCTATCACTATTCCTTCGATTACTGCAACACCTTCCTACAGACACAGGAAGCTAGTGTGTAGATCACCTACCAGGGGCAGGCCTAGACATAAAGCCTCAGATACTTGGCACTACAAGTAACAGCATTACTAGTTTTAACCTTTATCCACGCTAAATATAAATACCTTGTCGCTCGATATCATCTGAGTTAATATGTTGCCTATATAAAAATATTAAGGACCCCGACCCCCGACACAAAGGTTAAACATATAAAATGCTATCCTTAATTCATAGGTTCCAAAAGAGCGACGCACATTAGCTTTGGTGACGCATGTCTCGTAATATTTCGCTACAAAAATATACTTTGACTGATGACAATACGCGTCTCACATCCTTTTTTAGGAGCACAATATCCATCACCTCCACGGCCGTCACCAGCACGCACTCCATCTTCATTTTCTCGTCACAGCCAGTCAGGATGTTTTTGGCATCTTTTTCGGCCTTTGCCAGTTTTAATCATTGGCGCGGGTGCGTGACAGAAGGCCGTTCTTCAGCCATAAATCATATTCGCATTTAATGCGGGCAACGTCGTTATGACAAACATTTCAGCTGGGATTTTTTTAAATGTAATAGTTTACAGTCAAGAATGATAAGTAAAGTGTGACGCGTATTGAAACTCGACATGTTTCGTTAAAACAATGCAGATTTAGGAGGATCCGTAAAATTTAATAAACAAAAACGCAGTTTAGAAGAGAACAGGGTTACACATTTTCGCTGACTTGAACTCACCATTCCAAATTCTCGATATCCTCTTTATGTGGGCGCGCATGAATGTTTCATGAAACTCAACTGTGATAAATTTACTTCCTTAAGCTATTGTGTTAAACAGTTTCCCAAAAGAATTGTTATACCTACACTATATTCAAAACAATAACAGAGCAAAATAAGCTGATTCTCAATTTGCTAAATAGGTTACGTATAATTTCATAATATTATTACAGGGAAGTCTGTTTGCCCATAATAATTAGCTAAATGCGTACTCAACGGAATAATTCTAATTTCTAAATGTGTTAATGAGTAATTTTCCTGCAAGCTGAGCTTGTAACAGAATGCATTATGTTATAAAGCACAGCTTTGCCTTTACGCTGTTTTCTTCTTGCTTACCTGAATGTTCAAATATAAGGCCAATTTCATGAAACTTCCAGCTCTGTCTGGGTAGCTTCCGAGCTTTCAGAAATGTTTGAAAATCTTATTACTTATTATACATGTCAACGTTAATAGAGCTGTTTACTTGTTTACATCCATAATGACGACTAACTTGTCTAAGAAATTATCTTTAGGTTCATATTTAAGCAAATTCCTTTATATTCTTGAATGCTTCTAGGTTCAGTCCCATCATAAGACGTGTATGATAAACACACAGCCTTCACAATGATTTAAAAATCAGAAGTAAAGATTTAGGAGTCTACGAAATTTGCCCATTTAACACTGCTGTTAGCCACTGTGTAGTCATTATGTATTTTGAAGGTCACTTTAAATCAGCGTCAAAACGAATACGAGTATGTTTCCAGCACTCTCTTTCATATAGGTTCGCCAAAATTCAGTAAAGGCTTTTCTCTTAACTGTATCGTGCACTCGATGATGTGAAAGGTGTAACTAACAGCTGCAGTAGTGGTTGGGAATGAATTAAGACCACCCAAGTGTTACTCTTAGCGCAACTTGAAGAATCGCCAGCAGGAGATTTAAAAAAAATCTGACTTGAAGTAGAACATGGCGGTGACTTGAACGATGATTGAAAGCTCCACTTGACAGTAACGGAAAAAAGCCTGAACTAAATCCAGGAATACGTCAAACAAGGTGCAAGGGGAATAAAACAGTTTTTTACCTAAAACAAAACGCGTTCAAAGGTTAGTTGCTCATTAAATACTGGGAAATGTTTTTTACGCACTCAGATCGCAGCACATCATAAAATCAACACATAAATGCTGAATCCGATTACAAATAATCTTAGAGAATGTAATAGGCTCTCAAAAGGGACACTCAAAAACAATGCGTTCTATAGCGTGATAAATAATCTTAAGGATTAATTTTTCCAAATTAGGAACTCTTAGTTCAGGAAGCACAATTGCGAATAAATGTAACCAATTAGGCGAGGCCAAAGAAAGTACGGTTCAATTAAACTGTCTCCCACAATACCAACCCAGACCTTAAGGGCAAAATGATTTGATCAATCCCATATGTGTCTATTGCGACCATTAAAAACACTGTGCCGAATAAAACATTCTTCTTCTGTAGATAAGTAGATGAAACCAAATGCATTGCAAGATTATTAAAACCCTAGTTTTATAACCTCGGTGCAACAATAACTGATCATGCAAAACATGTTACACTGCTGCATGAAAAACACCCATGTCATGCGTTATTGCTCGACAGCAGGTATGAGGCTCTTACTCTATTCGATTGAGAGATTTTTCCGCAAATTCAACTGAAAGTGAAGCAAATTGTAATTGCATTGATACTAGAAACGGGATTTGGCCTTGGCTACAACTAAACTCAGCAGTAATAATGATAACCTACTACCATATTAGTCCAGTCATTAGAGATAAAATACCGGCTTTTAGAAACATTAGATTCTGGAGCTAATTTAAAACTTTATGCTTTAATGCAAAAGCTTTCAATTTGGAACGGCGTCGCTCACGACGTTATCTTAGAAAAAAGTTACCAAAACCGGTTTCTGGAGAATATCTACGTTCCTGTTAGTCGTACGAAGATAATGCGTATTATCATTCTTATCAAGGACAACATTTTCAACAAGTTGTGTTTAAAGCAAATAGATTCTGAGCTAAAGCAGAGCAAAGTGAAGAGAAAGAGACATAATTTTTGTGTTTTTAACAGATATTTTGATTAATATTGATTAAAAATTATGTTTTTATTATGAGCAGTTATTATTTTTAGTAATTTGGGGGCTCAGGTAGTCGTGTCGGGCCCCGTTTCTAATGTCCATCTATCGACTGAAATATTACTCCGTCTTGGGACTTGTAAGAATTCGAACTTTAAAAATAGCATCCAACACGACTACTTGCCTCCCTCCTAAATCTTGTAATAGTGTGAAAACGACTCAGAAATAATAATTAATAATAAAAACATAATTTGCAATCAATAATAATTTCAAAATCTGCTGGAATCAGAAAAATATTATCTTTAGCTTCACTTTCAGCATCTTTTCAAACAAAAGTTGTGGAAATTGATGCCCTTGATAAGAATTACCAGAAGTATTTTGCTAGTATGACTAGCGGGAACGCAGATATTTCCAAAAAATGTCTAAGTTAAAAAAAATACAGATGTTGCAGTTTACCAACCTTCGTTAATACATTGAAAATGAATTTTGCTAATTTTCAAGTCTGGCATAAAATTTGCAAAACCTGAAAAATGTATAAGGGATAGAAATTTTAAAAAAATTGTTCACACCTGTATTATTATTATAGTTTATTATACGATACGCGAAACGTTACTGCAAAGTTCTACTGCATCGCATATCATTAATAAATACGTACTACAGTTTTGAACCTTTTCAGCACCGAGCACACTTTAATATTAATTTGCAATTATGTAGATGTTGAATTCGATATTACATTTTGCAGGCTTAACTTTGATTGATTTCTGAAGTTTGTATTAAATAAAAATTCTGATCTAGGAGTATTAAGTAAGATATCTAAGGTACTTAATGGTGAAAAAACAAGCAGTTGACTTTTTTACTTATAACGTTTTTCCCATTTTGCAACCCCCAAGTCCACCTGGGCCGCAAAATTCGCACATCCCGAATTCTCTAAAAAAATGAAATCAACCCGTAGAAAGTCTCCAAAGAGTGAATTTTACACAAATATTGATTTTAAGGTTTTTCTGATAATTTCAACGCTTTCCCCATTTCGCAACCCCCAAATCCACCCACATCCAGATTTCTCTTAAAAATACAACCGACCAGTAGAAAATCTCCAAACAGCAAATTTTATACAAATATTGATTTTAAGGTTCTTCTTATAATTATAACATTTTCCCCATTTTGCATCTCCCAAATCCAATAGGGCCGCAAAACTCCCACATCCCGAATATCGACCTCTGTGAAGTTAGCACCACAAGTTCAAAAACTGTTATTTTTGTCAAGAGTTTCCTTTGCACCCCAAAGACTTCTAGAGATCTTTGCTATTTTTTAAAATAGTTCTATGTAGTTAACAGAAAAAAAATGTGAATCGAAAATTTGATGTGCTAACTTCACTTTTTCTTCGGATTAATACCACTATAACTCTTTTTCAGTCATACTTATTGACAAATGTTAAAACACTTTTCGATAGAACTCGCCGGGGTACTACTAGAACTTTAACAAAAAAAATTTGAAGAAAAAATATCTTTTTCATTTTTTTAAGTTCCGGTAGTTCTAATGGAAGTTTTAGTAGCATTCCGACGAGTTCTGTCCATAACTCTAATAACATTTTTTTCCGGTTTATAAAAATTTTTTTTTTCGAAAATCTTTTTTATTAGATTTCTAGTAGCACCCCAGCGAGTTCTATCGAAAAGTGTCATGGCATTTTTCAATAAGTATGACTGAAAAGGAGTTATAGTGGTATTTGTCCGAGGAAAAAGTGAAGTTGCAACTCAAAATTTTCGATTCACATTTTTTCCTCTCAAATACATAGAACTATTTTTAAAAATAGCAAAGAACTCTAGAACTCTTTGGAGTGCAACGGGAACTATTGAAAAAAATAACATTTTTTGAACTTGTGCTGCTAACTTTACAGAGGTCGGATATCGATCCGTAGAAGGTCTCCAAACAGCGAATTTTACACAAATATTGATTTCAAGGTGTTTCTGATAATTATAACGTATTTTGCACCTCCCAAATCCACCTGGGTCGCAAAAGTTCTACATTTTAAATTCTCTTAAAAAATATAATTGACCAGCAGAAAATCTCCAAACAGCGAAATATCGATGTTAAGGTTTTTGTGAGAATTATAACGTTTTTCCCAGTTTTTAACCCCTAAATCTAAATGAGTAGCAAAATTTCCACATCCCGAATTCTCTTAAAAAATACAATTGACAGCGAATTTCACACAAATATTAATTTTAAAGTTTTTCTGATACTTGTAACGTTTTCCCAATTTTGCAACCCGCAAATCCACCTGGGCTACAAAATTCCCACATTCCAAATTATCTTAAATAATAAATCGACCAGTATACAGTCTCCAAACAGCACATTTCACACAAATATTAATTTTACAATGTTTCTGATAATTATAACGGTTTCCCCATTTTGCAACACTTAATTCCACCTGAGCCGCAAAATTCTTACAAACCCACATACTGCCAAAAACAAAATTCGACATTTTCCTTTCCCCCTGTTTATGCGAACATCCAATTTGCTACAAATGCACCTCAGCTTTCTACCCCTGTAACTTCGCCCCCGTGCATCGCAGACCCTAAAAATCAGCTAGTACGATGAGCGTTGGTTCATCAAAGTATGCGATATAACAGCACCGAACGCTTTCGAGTCTAAAAAATCGTTTTAAGCCCCGTATTCTCGTTCCCTCGATTCGTACATTTTCACAACCTTTCCAGAATGTTCGCCCTTGACGAGATCTTTAAAATTACACCAATATCATTCACCTTCAATACGTACAACTTGCAAAAATTAGCGAAAACTGGGCATTTTCAAAGCGTCACACAAATTGCTAAACGCTAAACGCAATTCGTTAAACATTTTTAATGTTAAAACTTCGAATTTTATTAGGGCTTCCAGTTTTAAAACCAAAAATTGGAACTCTGATATTTAATGTTTCTAAAAATTAACTAATGACTGAATTCGACAGCCAATTTCTACAACAATAATGGATCTCGTAGTAGATTTAAATTTGAATAAGCGCTAAGTCGAGGGTATATGCTGGAATGAGCCAAGGATTCGCTTGAGTAATAAAGTGTGATGTATTTTGCCGCAAAGATACGGGATCTACGAGTTGCGGACCGCAAAAACATGCACTAACCTTTCGAGTGTTAAACGAAACGGATGGTGCTTCGCGCCACTAAATTGGGCGATTTTAAGAAAAGGGTGCTGAATTCACGCCTCGTCTTTAACAGTTGGGGCGCCTAGTTAGACCCAGCAGAGTTTTGTGTGTGCATGATGTGAAAGTTCTCTTATAAAGCAGCTGTATCTCTAGGTAGAAGCGTTCAAGGTTTCAGAGGTCGGTTTTCGTCTCCACATTGCATACGAGAAGCTTGTCACAACGGGAAAAACCGTATATTGGGTACTTGAACGCAATTGACCGATGTTTGTGGTTTTTCCGCTTCAAATTTAGAAAGATTGCATATACTTAATCTTGGCGCCTTGTCACGTTAACCATCAATTCAAATCGGAGGTATCTAATTTCATCGCTAAGTATGGCGAAATAATGGGGGTCAGGAGATTTGAAATTCGGGTATAAAACAATTTTGCAGATATGCTTTAGATATTGGTAAATTTTAAATGTCAGACATAATGCAGACAGTAGTTATTTTAACTGCTATATGCGAGTGGAATCATGCTATATCGCTCATAGTTTTTATATTATTAATGAATATTGTTTTGTATTCATTGGCCAACTATTTTGTGTTCCTCTATTTGATCTCGTTTGATTTGTGTGTTTTCATAGCCATTACATGTGTGTGAATTGCATTAGGTGGTGAGAAAATTTTCTCTTATTTCCGATTTCGATTATTCAACCTTGACTGGGAATTAAAAATAAACGTTTTACTGTTATAAACTGAGCTAGCTGAGACGAAATTTCTGGCTTCAACACGACTTCTAACTGCCGGATTGAGCCAAATAGGACAAAAAAGCCGCGATACATGCTGTGCTTTCCTTCATTGTTATAAGTTCTGACAGAGTTTTTAAATTGACTTAACGTGGAAATAAAAGAGTTTCTTTACTTCAAACGTATGCAAAATTCCTATTTCAAGTACACCTGCACCGTTTAACTAAAGATTGAGTTCTTATTTTTATTAAATATTTGTAATATTTAAAACAAAAAGATCTCAACCCGCAACATCAAACGTCCGACTTAAAAGCGCTTTTGAGCCAAGACGGCGCATTTCGGAATGCAAAAATCTTGTTTTTATGTCCCGTATAACCTCCTTCAGTATTTCACAAGGTTTTTGGAATACATTATATAAGTTTAAAATAATGAAAATGGCAGGAGTTTGCATGTATCCTTTGCATCAAATGTGTTGCAATACCTGATGCTGCTTATTGAATATTTCGGCACTCTGCAAAATTAAAAACATTAATCTCCGAATGTTTCGTGAAAAAAATCTGCCCTCGGCGTCAACGAATAAATAAACACTTAACTAAATTAAAAATCAAGAAGAAAAGCTCAGCTCTTTACTGCAACTCAAAAGCAACCAATCTACAATAAATTGCGTAACTCAGAGTTTAGCAAATTGCGCTGTTGATAATAAACTTCAAGAGAAAGATTGGCAATAACCGAAAACCATAAATAATAAATCTAGAAGTAATGCAACAGACAAGGCTCGTGTCATAGGTGAATGCGCAGCAGGAATTTAATAAGGGTTACTAAGGTACTAGTAAAGCGAGCCACGTATTGTGCACGTTTCATAGCAAACGAGACGCTTGAAAACTTTTGAGTTCGCGTTAGGCATTTAGACTCTGCTATAACGCATACTAAATTCAGTAATTTGGCTGTATAGCTCCAGTCGCTATTAAAAAGACTATCAGCGACAATATGCATCCTTAGTTACCCTCACTATTGATATAATTGCTTCTGAAAGCTTCCCTTAGTGATTGTGTGTAATTTTTATTGAGATATATTATAAAGACCCTACTACGGAAACATATGCGAAGTTTTCTGTTTGTGGGTAAAGTTTCCTTCAAAAGCAGTGAATGTGATTAAGTAAGTAGATCAGTAACCTTTCATTTCTAATACATGCCGTAATATAGTTTTTAAGAAGCACTTGCCAATATACGACCTCTGGATATCGACATCGTCCTCATTCTTGTTTATCATTTTGTCTATAGTTCCCTTTATTGTTGTTAATGCCCACGTTACAAGTAGCCAAAATGGCTAGATATCACATTTCGTTTTATAAAAGTGATATTATTTTTTCTTCTTTATATTCGATTCAAGAACCACACACGACAAAAAAGTGGCCCAGTTGCGTTGCTCAAGCGGAAGGTGGCGGAGGGGGGGGGGGTTAGCTGGAAGCAGAGGCTTGCTCGCGATGGTCAAAACAAAAGTGTATCTTAAAGATAAGGGAACACATCCATGTGATATGGTAGGCGCCACATGATGTGTCTACGGGGACATAATATGACCTACTTTGCCTAGTAATTTCTTAAGAGTTGGTCTTACCAGGAACTCCGCAACGGCAAGCTAAAACAAGATTGAAATAATCTTGACTTATTAATTTAAAATTGCCTGTAAGAGACCGAATACTGTATGCAGGTAATGGCTACCTTCAAAACAACTAACACAATTTGTAGGAGAGTAGAGGCGCGTTTTCGAATTTAATATAATAACTACAACCTTAAATCATATAATAGATATTAACGATACAAGTTTGATTATGAGCATCTTAACGACACGAGTTTGATTGCCAAAAACGATGCGGTGAGCCGAGTTTTAGGGCAATCAAACGAGTGTCGTTAAGTGCCATAAGCAAACGTGTATTGTTCAATATTTTATCTTCATCAATAAATTCTGGTTCAACGTATTTCTATATACAAAAAGAGTGCGGTAATATCCATTACCACACTCAGTGCGGCAATGAAGCTCTTAACGATACTAAAATTATTTTGGTTAAAAGTCTATAACAGCACTGATGAAGATAAAGGTATTAAACGGCGCGAGGTTTGAATGATAACTCTTTGCATCTAATAACAAGTAGCATCTCAAACTAAACATGGCACGTTACTGGCATTCGAATCAAATCAACAAAGCGTACTGTATTCTGTAATGCGGCTTTTCCCGTGCCCTATACTCTACTTTACTATTTGAATTGCCTTTTGTTTGCTAGTTAACTCAGTCGTAGAAGCACAACACCCGCTCTTACCTCAGTTCAAGTAAGGGTAATGTCAATTTAGACGTTTCGGCCTGCATTCTGTCATATATAATTATCTAACTATACATGAAAATCCTGCCCGAAGTGAAAACCAAACAGTTTACAAGTTTACACTTTACACTTTTACTCTGTAAAATAAACATACAGACATGAAAATACATAGAAACGGTACGCATTAATAATATATAAATGTTATATACCCTCTTAACAATAGCAACGAACAGTCCACAAACTTAATGCTGAATCTACGTGCTTGAATATAATCCTTAAGTGTAGGTAGGACTTATTAGTTTTTAACGCCAAGTCAAAACAGCCACAGTGTTAATAATGCTTAAATTCCGCACTCAAATTTACTTAATGCGGCCCTGACTCCAGTAGCTTAAAATCAGATCACGTGGTATGTCAACGCAATTATGCAAACGCCTTGTTCGGACGTGCTAATTTAGCAATTACGCCCACGTGGCTTTTGGGCGCGTCATGGCTCTTTACAGCTATTGCACAATTAGTTGCAATAGCAGTTGATTCCTTATTGCGGCTTTGGTTCTTCCAATATTCTCGGGCAGTACCTTCACTCGTAAAATGTAATTATTGGAACTCAACTTGTCTTTATGTCGTAGCAAGATGACCAGAAGATCAGCTCCGTGGCTTTGGCAGCTAGCTACTCAGACAATGATTTAAAAACCAAATAAAAGATTCAAGAAACTACGCGGGACCAGATATAGGCAGCGACCATAATATAGTCATAATGAAATCTAGGATCAATCGAAAGAAACTGACGAATACAAAGAACACTGTGTGGAATCTAGAAGACATAAAAAATGACACGACACTTAGGACACTGCAAGAAACCATCAAAGAGGAAGTAAATAGGTCGAGCTACCCAAATGATAACATTGAAAATATGTGGAACACAATAGAAGAAGAAATAATAAAAAGCACAAAAAGGGTTCTAGGTGTAAAGAAACAACAGTACAATAAACAGTGGATGCCAAAAGAAATATTAAACCTGCTAGAAGAGCGTCGGCGATATAAAAACATAAACACAGAACAGGAAAGAAGAAAATATAAAAAAACTAAGAAATAAGATACAGAGAGAACGCAGAAAAAACTAAAAATTAATACATAAATAGCAGCTGCTTCATTTGTGACAAAAGTTTGAGTGGTGGTGAAGTGGTGTTAGTGCGAAACAAAGAATCTCATCACATCAGTCGCTCTTGAAGAACTTGATGGAAGTTACCTTGCACGTAGCTTCTCAAAAGAACTACACTAATGATAAACTCATGTTGGCATTTATTCGTAGAGGTTTCAGTTCTAGACAAAGTGTTTTCTTTGTGGCGAAGAAATAACTGAAGAATATCTTCAAAGGCAGAAAAAGTTACTTATGTTAAGATTCGATCCTGTACATAAGGTGGAGCAGCTGTCTGTGGATAAGACGATTATCAAAACAGCTGGAGAACGGGGTGATGAGTGGGCCCAGCAAGTGATTGAACGTATAGCTCTAGTGCTTGAAGACGCTGACTTGGAGGCATAAGATTAAAGATGTCATGCGTCTTGCTACAAAAAGTTATTCTACGTACTCCCTTCTGGATTTAAATCTGGCCAACCCCCTAGTGAAAATGTCGATGAAGTCGTGGGAAATATTTATAATTATCTGTTCAACAATTCAGACGAATGTCAGTATTCACTGGAATAGAAGGAGACATTCGGCCTAACATAAAAACTGTCAAGGCGAGACTTGAAAGACACTATGGTGACGACATCCTCATTATTAAAAGGGGAAAAACACGCCAGTAGTGTGTTCCAAAAATACTGACTACAAAATAATTACTAACCAGTGGTATCAAGACAAGAGCTCCGACCCCATGGAAGAACGTCGTCGGATTGTAAGAACTGCTTCAAATATTATTAGAGAATATACTAGATTCAAAGTGTACCCATTGGAAAATTACAGTCCATCAGTTGACTTTCTTCAAGATGTGAACTCGGTGATTCCACATACAGTATCAAAGTTTTATGAGACACTGATAGGCAAAGGCAAACATGGCAAGGCAGGAGGATGGAAAAGTAAATGTGTTGTTTTATCACAGACCCTGATTTCAGCAACAAGGCAGCGATCTTTTGTTTCATCACTTTTTACTGGTGTAGGTTTGGCTCAAAACTGCTCATTGATGTTCTCATTCATGCTCCTACAAAGAAGCAATTCGACTTGAACAGTCTGCCATTCTTCATCTGGAAATTCCAGTCCAAGATAACGCCTTTATCCCATTCGTATTTAATAATGCGAATTTTAATATATAGACTTCGGACCGGAGGGATTGTAACTGTGACCTCTGTTACATTTACAATACCAGATCAAAACATTCCGCGTGTCCAGCGTTTATTTTCAAGGGAACTAGTGGGAAATTTTGGTTTTATTCCTTTGAAACCTTTTCATGGAGTGAAGAATAGCTGTTTGCAGAAAATCGGAGTTGAAGACGTTGCACATATCCATTCTTTGTCAGAAGATATTTTACCATCATCAGTTAAGATTGTTTGGTTGTATGGGAAATTATCTAAATTTTCTCCACTCCCTGGGTGGAATGGATTTATGGAGAAGATAACATCAGATGGAAATTATGAAATGTTGAAGGTATTATGTCTACCATTCATCGACTCCCAACCTAATCATTATGACACAGTGCCGACCTCCTTGGAAGTAGCCAGTGAAAAGAGCCGCTCTCAGAATCAACAAACCACCTTTGCATCGTTTGACCAGCAGCTCTATGTGAAAGGCCCAGATATACTTGCCTTCGTCGATGATGACGAGGAATTTGGTGACCCAGTCACCACAGATTCGGCTGATGAGATAGAAGAAGACACTATTGAATTTGGTGGACTAGAACCTCGATAACTAGTAAAGATTAAAAAGCATAAAACATACACGTTTTTTATGAAATTGTATGCTCTACTAAATTGGTGTTGGTAAATTTTCTCGAAATTGCACTGGAAATGACATCCTCACGAAAAGCCAATCCTAGTTATACAATTTTCTAGCTTTTTTAAACATATACGCATCTTTACGACTTTATATCTCGGTACCTATTAGAGATAGAAGAAAATTGTGAATACGATAGTTGTAGAAAATTTTATGCTTTACAAAATTTGTCAAGACTACTTTAACCTAAATTTGCATTGGAAAGTATATATCTAGAAAAAGCTAGATTTTTCAGTGATTTCGGCTGGTTTTTTTAAAATGGCGGAGCGCGCACAGGTGCGATTAAGTCGAAAACTTGGATTTAACATTAGGAGACCAGCATTATATGGCTTCGAAACGTGGACCATCAAAAAAACAGACCAAAGAAAAACTGAGTCCTCCGAAATGTGATGCTTCAGGCGAATTTTGAAAATCGCTTGGACCCAAAGAAGAACAAATAAAGACGTGCTAAGAATGATTCAGGAAGAAAGACAAATTGGAGTCATATAAAGAAGAGAAGAATGCAAATGATAGACCACATAATGAGAAAAATGGAAAACTAAAAACATTAATGGAAGAAAAAATATCCGGAAAACCCCAAGAGAATACCTCGTCTACAATATATGAAACAATTAATATTGGACTCGGGCAGTAGTAGTTATAAAATGATGAAAAACAAAGTCTTAGAAAGACAAATATGGAAAGCTGCGACAAACCTAGAAAAAGACGAGCGAGTTGCTCGGCCCTCCTAAGGCAATGCTGTGCACAGCAAATGCAGTGGTGGCATCTATTACTAAACTAACTTAATATTATTTACTTTTCTTTTTTAGTAACTACTATTTCTGTTTATAAACAGTGGCGGGAACCATATGGGAGTTTTTGCTAACTATTAGTGAGCAAATCCAACTTGACTAATGGTTTGTGTTTGTATGAAAACTAGAATAGGCATGCAAATGCTCTTTTGTCGCTTCTTTTATGTGTTAAAAGTAATACAAGTAATTTTAAATTATGTATCCAATAATGTAACAGTTAATTATCCCAGAAACAGAACAATGAAATGACAAATTAAATAGTAATAATGAAAACAATTTATATGCAGAATTAACTGGTAATAATTAATCGAAACCCTATTATCACATCAACAAAGTAAGAAAATGACTCTTTGCATAAGAAACTATCTACAACAAAAGGCTGCTAAATATTAATCTCTTAAGCTGTATCAATAACAATGTTGAAAATACGTAAAGACTGCATATTGAAAAACACCGTACATGTACAGAGCATTATCGGATAACAAATTACTTGTCAAAAATCACTTTAAAACTTTTACTTCCCTCTTTCAGATCATAACGTCTATTGTACACGTCACTCAAAAGAAATGAAAGCTAGGAGATTAAATAATACAGAAGAATTTTGTTTGAATGTGAAATTCATAAATTCTTTACGCGAGCCTACATATGTAGGAATGGCACTTTTCACAGCTTAGCGTTCAGTATGAATGTAAATAAATAAGGAATGTAGTTAGAGTGCTGGAATTTCATCAGTTTTAGTAGAATGAAAGCAAAGCAAATTTTTAAATAGCTTTGATATACAGCCTTGAGTAGTTGTAGTATTAAACATATCCAGACAATGTAAGAGATAATTTAACGAAACTGGATTTCTATCTACATTTAGACCGCCTAGATTAAAATATTTCGTTGAGTCTTCATTTAGCTAATTAGTCTGTTTTAGCAAAATATGATAGGGTGTGCAAACATACTTCGATATATTAATAAATTCTACTTAGCATTTTGTTCACTTTTATCAGTTGTCACTTACGATTTGAGAATTGGAGTAGCCTAACTGTTTTATTTTTGTTCAACTAAATTTTATGTGATTGGCTTTTTTATGATAAAAATTACAAATTAGAAAATACGAGTGTAATTATTGTTGTGTATTTCGACTTAATGACCACCATTTTTAATTGATTTTTTCGCATACGAGTATAGGTGCCTTTGGGAATATGACAGAAGACCAAAGTTTGTAGATTGCTTTGAGCGCTTAGATTCAGAACTTTTTTGAATGATTGAATGTACTGCTCTTATTGTTATTATTATTACTGTGATGACTGAACTGTTTGTAATTATTTATTTTGGTATAAAAATAATATAAGTTAAAATTTGGCAAATCCAATACACAATTCTCAGATTATATTTTTATACTGTGCTCACCTTTTCCTGTCCTTAATTTAAGGCTGGTTAAAATGAAATGTATTAACTACTATCCAAAATAAATGGTTAAATGGCCTTCTTTCTATTTTATCCAACTGCAATATTTATTAAGCTAGCTCTCGGCGAACACAAAAACTGCTTATCTCAAGTTGAGTTCTGAAATTTATTATTCTCTCAAAATGTAGGTTATTTGTCTTAACGTAGCTCATTTGCTCGTTCTTAGTAGATAATTCACAACCTCGTAAATTGACAGATGAACACAAAATGGTTTGTGCGTACACCGTGTATTTAAACGTTTAAAATCGTGAAATAATGTGAGAACGCGTTAGGTAAATAATTCGAATGTGTCCGCTTGGCAACAATTAAATTCGCCTTGATTGTTAATAGGATGACGTAGAACTCACGCTAACTTTCATTGGTTTATGCAAAATTTAATGACGCCGTTTAATTTTTGAAAATTACGCCGTAGCAGGACACTTAGAAGAACGCTATGCTTCTTCAGTAAGGTTCAATCTCGAATTTACATAGCTTTCCGAACGGCCACTCTTAAAATTACAGATGGATCCTACTTCGTGAAGTTTTCTTCTACGCTTCCGGTTTTCTACCTCTGTTCTGCTGGAGTCACTCCCCTGCGTACAGATGTTGAAAGCGACGTTTTTGCAGACACCGCTGACGTCCTTGATCGCTGACCTCTAAGTTCCGATGCTAATTTTGGTCGTAGTCGAAGATCGTAAACTCTAGGTGCTCGGCTGCCGATGTCCACTCGAAGTCGGATTGAAAAATGTAAATTTTTCGTTGCGGAACTTCCCACAAACGATAGTACAACTGCTCGGACACTTAGGCAATCAAATGGACCACTTTTTATCTTAACGTTTCGCTAATAGTAGTAGCAAAACGCTTAATTAATTATTAAATTATATAGTGCCACAAAATAATTTTCTATTCATACAACAAAAAATCATGCTTTTCCTATAATAATTGACATATTTATCCCCTTGAACAATTTTAAACTTTTCAAAATTAATTGTCAATTAGTTTAATATTTTAAAACATGTACTTCTAGTGTCTAAAAGTAAACGTATTGCCTTCTTTTTGTTTCCATTACTTACTGTGACCAGAATACTTTAAAGGGCGATTTTTTTGGAACAGATTTGATTAGTCAACCAGCGTGGTTACGTTCATACAATAGTGTAACACACGCCCCGCTTCCTTTATGCGTATTGGACACCCCTGCCTAAATGCCGTAGTTCTGGAAACGTAAAATCGTGAACTGGTTTTGGTCGTCCTTAAAGTACCAACCCCGGATCAGAGTATGGGTCCGTTGTAATGCTTTTCTGGGCCAATTATTCGAGTTGCCGTACACCTTTTGTTTTTGTCTTGTAGAGCGTTAGCCCTCCTTGACCTGTCTCCTTCATTATCTTTCTCTTTCTTTCTTTTCTTGCATCTTTCAAGCTGTTGGCACGCAGAAAATCGTGGTCAACCATGGCCTAAATTTGCAGGCCGCCTATTAGTGACTTGCTTGGACAAAGTTGATGTTTTTTTGGTGTTCACTCGCATACCGCTAATTTATATTATTCGTACTAGCCTAAGATTATTGGATTTGGTTTGCTCAAAGCGTTAGTCACTGATTCAAGCAGAGCTGTAGTTTAAATAGCAAATGTGGTAGCTTTTGTGTATGTACGTCCTTTCGCCATTTTATTCTTGGTGGTAAATTGGCCTTCGTATTTTTAGTTTTAGCTTTTGGGAGTCGATCTTGACACCGTAAAATTTGGGAGCTGGTTTTAACTGCCCAATTAGCAGTTCTTACTGAATTTCCCTATCCTGGTTTCCCAAGAATCTCTATTGCGGCCCCGCTTCGGTTTTATTTGGGAATGAAATTACCAGTTGCATTTTGCTCAGTCAACGCCGCCTTACTGTTTTGGGAGTATTCACATACAATCTAATGCCGATCAAAGTAAATCACCTTTGCATAATTGTTCTCGCTCTGAAACCTTAAAGCTACCGACCTCTTTGGCATTACCTTAAAGTTAGCCAGAAATCCCTGGTATATTTACTACTCCAATCAAATTGTCGAAAATATCTCGCTTTTTTAAAAAAAATACTACCTGAAAAGTGAATTCTTGTTTTTATAGAAAAAAATTTGTAGAATTTAACGAACTACAAAATAACAGCTGAATGAGTGGAGAACTTATTCAAAATGGCGCTCAAAGTAATGAAAAAACGGTTTTTTGCATACACAAATGCACAAAAACAATTTACAAATTTAAAAAAAATATACGCTTATGTAGCTTAAAAAGCAAATAAAACCAGCTTTTGATGGTCAAAATCGATTAATTAGAAAAAAAGTTATCGCCAAAAAACCGCTAAAAACGGCCGAACTTTAAAAACACAACTTATATAACGTTGAAATTTTTAGAAACCGTAGTACTCGGTGAGCAGAAAACGCACGTTTTTATAATTTGCTAAATTTTGAAATTATTTTATATTAGTATCCTACATTGTGCTTGTTTATCTTATGTGCTTGTTTGCTGCCTCTTTGTAGTTTGGCGTTTGTAAAATAGAACATCTGTAATTTTTGGACACAATAGAGTGCGCTATGGTATTACCTTTTGGCACATGATATAAAGTCGCTCTTGGAAGCTATAAGAGTGCTATCCGAAAAGTATCTTGTATTGTCATCATTATAGTTAGCTAATTTAAACCCTGTTCCTGCTTATTAATATTTAGTGTAGTTACTGCAAGCTATTGAGGTATTATTTCTTATTGATGAGTGGCACCTAAGTGAGTTTAGAAGTTCTCGCAAGCTTATCGATTTAACGGTTGTTTAAAGACTCTTTGGCGCCCCCCCCCCCCCCGGTAATTTTGAATATCGTTTACTATTAATAGAAGAATAAAACCCCACACCGTCTTCAATGTAGCTATTCGGCCCTCCGATATTTTCAGGTAGCCTGAACGATTTGAAGCAGGTAAGAGTCATTGAAAAACTTTGATGTGGGACTGAATCTTGCTTAGTATTTCGTGTTGGTAGCAGCTTTGTAGTAAACTTAAACAGGACACTCTGAGTTCGCCCTAAATAGTGTTACAGAATGTTTTAGTTTGGAGTAGGCAAATCGCAGCTTTTTTCTTTGAAAGTGCTTACAGCAGGCTTACATTTTTCACTCTTATTTTTCTTCTCATACAACAGGCATGCAAAAGTTTCTCTAGCATATCAGCTATCAAGTGTGAGGGTCTGTTGTAAAGGCTTATTCTTTTTTATTTTTTTGTTTTTTCTCCTATACCTAAAATTGGTGCAGTTTTAAGTTTATCTTTGCCGATTTCCATTTCCTTTTCCAAACATTTTCTGAAAAAGTCTAAACGGCTACTTGGCAGTTCACCTCCTAATGGAAGTAACTCCAAAATCGCCAATGCTCTTAAATGGGATTCATATTTTAAGCGAAACATACGGAAAGGAATGATTAAAATTGAGGTTTAAAATGACTATCTTTTAGCAGTTCCCGTATATAAGCTTGAAGAAGTTATGCTTTGTTTTCTAAGCCACCTTAGAGTACTTTTCATTGCTCTGAGAGTAATTGCTTACAATCCCGTACGCATCCGTTACTGGTGACAATGATTGCAGCAGTTGTTGGAGCTTGTCCCTGCCATGCAAAGTAGGATCTGCATCAATCCTCTCAAAATTCTTATTGCAAACTTCGGTAGATGATAGTAAATAAATATAACAATTAAAATAACATGGTAATCTTCTAATCCAGTACAGGATCCAAAGACTACACAGAGAGGCAAAGACTACTGACTCAGAGTTATTCAACAACTTTTTCATCTATCTGTTTTTCTAAGCAACTCTACTATACAGGAGAGCGTAAAACATATCCACTGTCTGGATTTGAGGTTTGAACTCACTACTTACTCACTACTTAGCCGGAAACTGCAGCAGCAAATGCTTTACCAGATTGACTGACTCTTTTACTAATGTGTGTCGGGCACAGCATCAGTGGTTTTGCTATTAGTGAACTTAGAACAAATCTAACTACCGCGACAATTAATTTTGCTTACATAGAGACTCAAATAAACATGCAGACATAACATTGGCGCCAGCGCTGCCAACAAGAAATCAGTTTAAAAAACTAAGGGTGGTAGCTCCTCCCAACTGAAAGTTCAAACAAACGCTGAAAGGGGTTTGTGCATGGATTGATGCACATAAATAAATAAAATGCTATTTAGAAAGTATATGAAAGGTTTAATCGTTAAGTGTTTACTGATATTTTTCCTCTTATCTTTACTCGGTTTTTTGTATCAGTTAGTGTCAAATTTATCATGTTTATAAGTTTTCTACCCACTCATATCCCTCTAACCCTTGTAAAACTTGGATATTTTTATTTTAAAGCTTGTTTGAAGTATATGAAAATTATAAATGTCTCTTGATGTTGAGAACTTTCGGTTTGTATTTTCCTTAAAGTAAATATTTAGTCTACTACTGATTCCCCTCCTAAAACAATATTGATAATATACCAGCTTGTTATGCAGTTTTATTGGTAACTTGCTCTTTAAATATTACGCGAGTAATTTATAAACAATGTTAAGCAAAGATATGTCCCTGGAATTTGCAGTTCCAGTACGACCTCTAGACATGTGTGGTAGGTATTTCTTGTTGTACCCACGTTTTTTTTTACAAGTTCTTACATGCATCTCACTAATCCCTTTCTTTCTTATTGAAACATTTCTAAAGTTATTTTGTCCCCTCTTATTTTTTAGATTTCGAATCATATCTTTAACTTTTTTAACTTTGGTAGCTCTTCATTTCGATTTTCTACGTATTTTTCTATATGTATATTAATCTATTATTTCCTCATTTTGCTAGATTCTTCCGCATCTAATAAATTGATCAAACTAAATTTCACAATTGTGCCATCCTTAAACTAGGGATGAGCACAGCCTTAGATAGCTCTAACTCTCGGTGGCGTGAATAAGGACCAGGCAGTGGTTTTTAAGGTTACAAAAAATAACTCATTAGTTAAAACAGAATATGCGCCAATCGTTATTCACAACATAACAACAAATCTAGCTACCAAAACGAATCACCACCTACCTTGAAAGCCTCTAACTTCAACCTAAATCTCAAACAGAGCACGAACAGGATCATTAGGGATCATACTATAACTTACAAAGAAATGTAAACCAACAACAGTTTATAGAATTTAATATTCGACAACAGTATTACAAATAGTAATCATAATTAGGAAACAATATTAATTAAGACAATTCAGGTAAGACCTGACACTCTACAGCGATAAATAATACAAACGTTTGGAGTTACTCAATTCAAACACACACAAAAATTAATTATTAAAATTGAAATACCACGTTGCACAACATTAAAACTTTGACGCCAGCATCATTGTAACCCACAATTATAATAAATGGCAAATTATTGAAATGTAAATGCCATACAAACACCCAGATAACTGTATGAAACGTAGCTCACTTCCACCGGCTTGAAAACTGTATAAATTGAAATTTATTACTGTGAGCCGGGTGCCCAAGGACACACTGCGTGTAAGTTTCACAGGGTACATACACAATTTTATTACACAAACATTATCTTTATCTACTACGTATCACATTGACACTTGCGGTTTTTTTATATTCAAAGTCCTTTGCAACAAAATACGCAATACTGTAGCGGCAATTGTCCTTATCGATACAATCAATTGCAGAAATTCAAATTGAATGTACTTACTGCTTTATACAAAGTTTCCACAAACGCACTCGAAAGCGATCGCTCATAAGAAGATATCTACAGGACGCTGCAGTCATGGAGGAGTTATCTTGCACGGCCGTAACCCAAAATTCGTGCAGCCGGCATGCTGGAAAATTTCAAAGCGACTGCCGTCAGGACTTCATGCCCAATGTCAAAGACATTACGCCGGGAGGGTGGCAAACAGGTCAAAGATGGAAAGCAAATTACGGCTAGAAAACAGCCCACTTGGTCAAGCTACTCAAATTCCTTAAGAGGCTTGAAATTGTGTGGAAATCATGAGTGATTGAAATAGCAGAAAAGCCACTCCAAAAATCTTATTCTAGGCACCTTCCTTATCGAAGGTCGAGCTCTTTTTTGGAAAAACCAAATTCTTTCACTCCGTGCTCACAAAAGAACGCACAAATGGAGTGGGGCGTTACACAATTCCAAATTCCTTCTTCATTTCCCATTACTTTGGTATTTGTGACCCTATGAGATACTATTTTTGCTTTCTAACATTTTTTACTTCTCTTACACCCCTATGTAGCGAGTTCTTATTTCATTAACTTTGAGATTTTCTTCCACGTTAGAAATTAGTACGAATACATTTTTTAGCGATATCTTGAAGATTTTATTTTATGTTCTTTTACCTTTTTCAGTTTTAAGCATTTACAGTCTCAATTTACTCCGCTTTTCCAATTTTACTTCATATTTCACGTCTAATTTTTCCACTTTTATATTCCTAACTAGAGATGAGCGCGTGAGTGAGCATTCACTCCCGCCACGCACGTTTCGCGCTTGCTCTAAACACTCACGTTCACGCAAGCTCACGCTCACGTACACTCATGTTCACAGCGTGACCCGCCATCCACGACGTGACCCGCCGCTTTTATTTCAAAATTCAGATTCATATAGAACAGAATGTTCAATTTTAAAAGCAATGAAAATCTGTGAAGGGCATTACCCAGAACTTCCCTCATAATTGGACATTGTGAGCCAGGGGTAGAAATATCTTCGCTTTTCTAATAAATTACATAAATTTTTAACTAAAAAAATATTACCGGTGATCCAATTCGAAGGGTACGTGGCTAAGCATGCGATTCCAGCGTTTTGTAGGATATTACAAGCGAATGCGCTATTCCTACATTCGCTGCAGAGCACTTCTTGTGTCCGTGCGCCCCGACTGCCTTAAATAAAACCTTAGAATAGAAATGTGATCCGACTGTTTTCACGTCACGCGCTCTATTCCTAACTTCATCAAATTGTACTTATTATTTTATTTCTTCCTTTAACGCTTCGATTAAGCTTCCATATCATCAGAATTATTTACTTTGACTATTATCGAGTGGCTTTTCCACGCCGATAAAACTTGTCACAGACTCCGCTAAACCACAAATACCAACAACTCATTTAGTAGAACTGGTAATTTTAATACACTGAAAAACATGACCAACACCAGATTCATGACTGCAAAATAAACCCGGTATTTAAATTTTTAACATATAAATGACTACAACGGGGACCATGCAAGTAAAAATATGTGATTCGATAAGACTGTACGGAATCTATTAAGCAAAGTTGTAATTGCAGTGAGTTTTATTAGGCATTCAAAAAATACTATTCAAACGACAGGGGCAGTTTAAGTTCTACAATGAGCAATCTTCAAAATGAGCGCGATGCAATAGAATATGCATTTCCGCAGTGAAAGTTCGAGCTAAAAATTCCAAAAAAATATGTCGGGATGAGCTCGTAATCTCAGAGATTACGGGGTTTTGCAGCGACGTGCCTGCAATCCAGCAGGTGGGTAGGAGAGCAACGTGGAGCTACTTCCCACATCAACGCATTTTTGGCAGGTAACACGGTGAGAACCTCGTAGAAATATCAGACAGGAATACAAAATCATAAATGCAATGGATATGAAACGTGAGGAAAAGATAAAAAGATCTTAAGGTTCAGATAAGTACAGCAACTTACCGAACCAATACAACAAAATCTGCCTCATAATGTCTGTGATATTCTCGGGAGAAGAGCTGCTCATGTAACGTTACCAATAGGAAGACCCGAACAACAACGTCGCATAGTTTGGAAAATCTAAAATAGCAGTTGGAGATGGCTTCGCTAGTGCATCGCTCGATGACGCGGCCGCTTTCTTTGTTTGCGCCCTGGCCACCAAATGGTCTGCAAGACTCTGGTAACATTATACAGCTTACCGGCAACTATTTTAAAGCTTCTCTGTGCTTGTAGTTACTTAGCAAAGGTAGGGATTCGGCTTTTCACTGTGGATGTCTCCAGTTTAGAAACTAGGTCACACGGTGGTCGCTTGTGCTTGTGAGTGAAACACTTTTCTCGTCGTGGACACGCCAGTTTCTCTCTTCAGTTTCCAGACCAGAATGGCGTCACAACCGATGCTTCCATTAACTTTATAATAATGGTGATAATAATGGTGAGGCACTAACACCCCATGAAGGAGCTTGGCCTGCAAGGCGGAAGGCTAGAGCTTCCGTATCCTCGCTCTCACACCCGGCTGTCGCGTGTCAAATTTATGACACGTGGTGATGTGGTGAGCACCACGCATTAGACAACCGCATTATTACCCCTTGTTCTTTCGAAAGCAGGTTCCCAATTATTTAAAGCGACTGGGTAGGCCGCCCGCCAGGCATCGATCTGGGATTTGAACTCCAGACTTCCGCGCCGCAGTCCGATGCTCTAACCATCAGAGCCACGCTGGCGCGCGCTTCCATTACCTTTAAGCGATAAAAATATTAGTATAAGTTCTCGAAATTTATAAAGGACATTAGCGGGCGTTTTAAACGTATAATTGTGAACTCAAATTAATGCATTTCAAAGAAGACAACAATGAACACAACTGTGCAAATCGGCTGTATACTAAAATGCTATTCTAACCATACTCAGGTGAGCCAGGTCAATCCCAATACAGGCTACTACGTTCGTAGGGCTGATTTAGATGTATATAAACGGATTAATTACCGCGAATTGATGCCCGCATGAATAAACGCTTTGTAGGAAGTGTAATAAATTTAGTCTTTGTGCTATAGTGCTGAACAGTTTCGATGCTCGGCTATATTATCTTTTGTAAAAAGTGTATGCGAAATAAATTTGTGTTACTGCCTTTAAAGCAAATTTTCATGGGAATGCCTTTAATTACAATCTTCCTTCTCTTTATAACGCCTGCAAAGTTAGGTAAATGTATACAAGTAAATTAATTTTTTTCAATTTCTTTCTTAATAATAAATACACCACTTTAGAAGCGTTTGGAAAGCTTTGTCGGCTTAAATTACATTTTTATCGGAAACATTTATAACAGCAATTCCACGCAGCATATTTTCTACAAAAATCCTTTTTACTGTTCTGAGGCTCACATCAATTAAAACAGAACAGTCAATTTTTCCATAACTGGCTATTTATGTAGGACGTCAGCTAAAAGACTTTTTTATTTGTTTGCTTGTCTACTAAAAAAATCCTGAAGGGCAGAGTCTTTGATATTCCTAAAGAGCTTTGTGTAAAGGAATCCGATTTTCATGTTCAAGCAAAATTCCTCCGAATTATTTAGCTGTAGTATACAGCGACTTTTTTGAAGTTTAGAATACAGGTCTGCAACTAAAAGGTCGAATAATACACAATAGGCTTTAATTTAGATACTATTTAATACAATTAGTAAGTATTTATCATTCTTTGTGTCTTGGTGAAAGCGATTCGTCTAAACGTTGAGCAAGAGGAAGTATTTTATTAAAAAAATAGCACAGAGATCAGACCCAAAATTCAATTTAATTAACGATAATTAATAGATAGACCGAATTTACTGGCTTATTACGTTCAGAAAGTGTGCCATGAACAAAACAGATATTGTTCTAACAATAATAGTAAAATGCACAAAAATGCAAACCTATTGTATTAGATTCTATGCAGTTTCAGTAATTCTCTAGAGTCTGTTGAACACAACGGCAGTAGAAAATACATTCCTTGCAGTTCAGTTTCTATGAAACATTTAATCATGCAATCGTGAGTTTGAGAAAGAGGCAGCGAATTTACTTTCAACAAAAATGTTCCAACGTCGTTCCTGATTGATTAAGAGTAGTAAACGGCTTACCTCACATATACGCGCGCTACCTGGCGGTAGAGCAAAGTGTTTGCTACTCTATGAGGCCTTATAGTGCAAGTACCTCTAAACATGTAAGTCGAAATATATGTGTGAACGTAAATAAGGTTAAATACATAGATATTCAGGAATACAGGTTCTTCTACTCCAAATAAGTAAGTAACAAGGTACAAAATAAACGATTGTTTTTTTAACTAAAGTAAAAACATTACCATACCGTTCCATTGAAACCTTATACCAATTAATATTCATAGTTGTCCTTTAAGTAAGTTAAATTAATGGAGCATCTTGTATGTCCAAAAAACCAACAATTATTTTGTTGCATCATTTCTTTCAACACCTGTATTTAGTTGAGCCGCTGAAATATATAATTTTATTTGATTATCAACATATTTTAAAGAGTTTTTAAGGATTATCCCTAAGCGTAGTATGCTGTAACTTACTAGAAACCTACGTATATGCTTGAGAAATATAATCAGAAACTCGGCGCATGTCGATACCTTCCCTTCACATAATTCCATTTTCTATTACGGTTGAAGAATACGGCTTCAGATATATTTTCTAATATCTGTTATTCTGGGGATTCACGTAATATAGAACATCTGAGGCACTCTTTATGATTTCGTTCCGCATATTACGTTCGACCTTTCGAGTTTTTCGTTCTCTAAATAAACAATCTGAAAGTAAAAGTTTGATAAACTTTTAGCAATCTATTGATGAAATGTGTGCTAATAATGCCTTGAAAATAATTAGTGTTATATTTCCACGTAACAAAGCCTGGTTTTTTCGCAAAATGCAAGATCTTTTAATGCTTCAGTTTTTTTTATTTTTTAATTAACACACGCCTAGGCAGCTGTGGTTTATTAGCGCTTATGTTTCATAAGTTAAGGAATTATATATTTTAATTAAAACTGGCATGTTTATTGGCTGGATAAATTTAATTATACAGGGTAGTCAAACACTTATTAAAGGCGGCTTAAAATGAAAACTACTATAAATAGATTTTTTTTTAATATAGTTTGTTGCCGGATCAACAAATGGCAGTTTGTTATACATAGCATTGATAAATTCTAATACACTAACTAAATTATAATAGAAAGAGACTAATTAGCAGTCTCATGGGTATGTAAAAACAGTAACGGTTAACAATAATGATTGACAATAACAATAATAGTGATTTAATTGTGTTTGTGATTAAGTTAAATGATGTCTTGCGGTAATCTGCGTTTCAGTCTAGTGTGAATATTTGTTTGAAATAGTTCATAGTGCACCGAAACACTACACGCACTTGATTTAGTAATAAAGTTGTTAGCACATTTTTTAAGAAACTCTTCCACGTAGAAATACGCCTAGTTCTTGATGTAGTGTTTCGAATGTACCATGGTGCGTTAACTGCGATTCTCAGCACCTTGTTTTGGAATCTTTGGGTTTTTGCATGTTGCTTTTGCAAGTATTACACCACACGGGAGATGCGTATAGTGCCAGAGGTCGTAGCAGATTTTTGTACAATAGTACCGCACATTCAAATTTCAGTGTTGAATTCATATTTACCAAGGGATACAATAATTGTCTTAGCCTAATATAGCACTGCGTTAATTTGTGATTAATATGGTATTTCCAACTTAATCGAGTACCTATCGAGATAAACTCCTAAGTATTTCACAGCAGAGTCATTTGGGTTCCAAGGTATTATACTATTGTTAATATGAACGTTATATTTAATCCTTAGCAGGGTAACTATTTTGACTTGACATTTGTCAGCGTTGATTTGCATATTCCATGGTTTGAACCAGGAGGAAAGGCTGTTTGTTGCATGTTGTAATGCTATCACTGCATTTTCTAGTTTGGCCGCTTGATTGAAAATGGCCGTGTCATCGGCAAATGTTGCCAGCGTTGCTGTAATTTCAGGTATATATGAGGTGTATATATTGAATAGGATTGGTCCCAGTATGCAGCCCTGCCGGACGCCAGCACGAATGTTTTTAGTTTCAGACAATGTTGAGTTAACAATAATTGCAAATGTTCGATCCTCCAGGAAAGAGAAGATGATGTTAATAGGCATGTTTATGTCTAGAAGCTTCTTTTTGAGACCTTCGATCCACACTTTGTCTCAGTTTAATTTTTATACTGTGCTCACTTTGCCTGTCAGTAATTTAAAGGCTAGTTAAAATAAAATGTATTAATTAATTGCACAAATAAAATGGTTGAATGAGCCTTTCTTAATATTTTATTTAACTGCAAAATTATTTAAGCTAGCTCTCGGCAAACACGAAACTGCTTATCTCAAGTTGAGTTCTGAAATGGACTATATTTAAGATCAGTAGCTCCACTGCTCGATTTTAGTTCACATAATTCACAACCTCGTAAATTGACATTTAACACATAAAGCTGCTTGTGCAAATAGCGATTATTTGACTTTCTAAAAGTGCTTATCGGCAAGGAAGCATCAGGTAAATAATTTGATTATTTTGCTTAGCAACAAAAACCTCGCCTTCATTATTCTAGGATGACGTAGACCCACGCCTACCGCTCACTTGTTTCTGGTACTTAAAAAACCATCAATTTCGCAAAAACTAATGACGCCGTTCGATTTTTGAAACCAACAAAGTAGATGGACTTTTGGAAAAGCTCTAGGCTTCTTCAGCAAGGTCTACTCTTGTGTTTTAATTGCTTTGCCGTACGCTGACCCTCAATTTACAGATCAATCCTACCTCGTAAAGTATTCGTCGATTTTGCTTCGATGCCGGCACCAGTTGACGCTGCCCGATTCCTCCGCTGAAGTCGCTCCTGTGGGTGCAGGTGTTACTCTAGGTGCTCTTACAGACCCCTCCGACCTACTGCAGTACAGACCCCTGGCTTCAGCTGCGTAATTGTGCTGGAAACGACCCTTCGAAATTTCACACACTCGAAGTGGGATTGGGAAATTTTAACTTGTATCTCGTGTAACTCGCCACAAACACTCGTACAGCTGCCTGAACACTTGGTGAATAAAACTGTACACCTTTTATATAGTAAAATACTTGTTTATTTCTTAAAAACATCAATTAAAAATGGAGCACAAATTCGACAAACTTTCAAATAATTTAATTTAATTGTTCTACTCTAACAACAAAAAGACATCACGTTGCTATGTTACCGCGATGTTTTTTGTTAATTAGAAATTAGTTTTAATAGAAAAATACACAAATGGAGTAAACTTTGATTACATAAATATTAAATTAATATATTTTTAAATCTAAAAAAATTTCCTTTGCTTATAACCATCATTGTTCCTTCGGTCACTCACACAAAAGTTTTAAAATTCACTGCCCTGCTTTTCATTTTCTTTTATTAATGCACTGGAGATTGAGTTCAAATTTACACACGTTACTTGCTTTGCGTCTATTCTGTTGCCTAATTTCGGGATTGCTTTTTGCAGTTTTCTATTATCCTTACTCCGATCCCATTTACCTTTCAGATTGTTCGCCATTCACTAATCTTTGCTTTTATTAATACTTTCGCTCATTTAGTCTGCACATAACAAACCTTTGGTGTCAATTAAATTTTGTTTGGTCTGTCTTTAAATATGCACAAATCTGATTTAGTCATATTACTCTACTCAACTTCAAATTCTAACCCTCTGAAATATGCTTTGCTTATGCGTGCCTTTATCCCACTAATTACTACATCTCATTACCAATGCATTTACTACTTTTATTATTGTTTTAAATTGCAGTTTCATAAAATATCTTAACTCTGTGCTTTACTGAATCGGTTAAATATTTTGCACTGCAAACAGAGCCAAATTGTAGAATTAAAACCATCTCAATATAGTTTGCTTTCGAAGCCCCATTCGCTAAGTTTACTAATTCTTTGTAGTTGATGACAGGTTGAGTGACCTTTTGAAGCCGAATTGAAAGGTGGGTAATATGCTGAGATTTTCGATGCTGTTAATCAAGCGTTTATGTATGACCTTTTCTAATAATTTGGATAGTGAAGTTAGCAGACTTATCGGTCTGTAGTTGTTTACTTTTTTCTAGTCTTTTCCTAGTTTTGCGAACATGACTATTTGTGCATGCTTCCATGATTGTGGAAAATAACCCTGTCTTAAACAAGCATTATAAGTGGTGCTTAAATAGGCAAGTGTTTTATCTGTTAAGTGTAGTAGGATGCTTTTTGTGATGAACTCATGGCCGGGAGATTTATTTTTGGGTAGTTTATCTATTATACTTTAAGTTTATTGGGTGAGGTTGGTTTTATGCGATCCGGTATAGGTAAGTTTCTTTCGATGTCGTTAATTACTTGCATAAACTGCTGATATGAACTCATGCGCTAAGTTACACACAAGGCGAGAATTAAGTCGCCATTCGTGTAATTTAGAAAAAGAAATTTTAAAACAAATTTCGCCTCGCCGGGCGTTTCGTTTTAAAAATACAAATCCCAGCAGAGCGCACTCCAATAAAACAATAAAACCTGCAAAAATAAGAAATAAAATCGGCCGTTGAAGAAAATCCAGCCGCCGACAAAAGCGGACGGTTAGCAAGCAGCAAAAGTACCCTAATAAAACGCCGGACCGCTTGCACGCCTAAAATCCGGGCACTTGCAGAACAAAGGAAAATCGCGAACTAAGCAAATTCCTCATCGCAGAATTACACAACAAAACACTCCGAAAAGGATTAAACTATTCGTTAATTGGCTGAATTAACCCGCAGGCTACAACAAAAATTAAGTGCCGGGAGCAATACGCCCGTCCCGGGCAGCTAAGTACGCTTAAAATGAAGCTTTAGGCAAGGTTCGCGGAAATATTGATCTACAAATTAAACAGGCCACCACGAATAAAAATAAATCGCTTATTCCTAAACAGAAATAACTCGAATCTGGTATCATTCGACGCAGGATTATAACAACGATTCACAGGGCAGGAATAAAAACCCCCGTAGGCGAATAGATCTCCGACAAGCGCCGCGGAAATATTAATCAACAATTAACAGACAGCCGCGAAAAAAAATGCATCGCTTATTCCTGAAGGGAAACAACCCGAATTTGGTGTCATTCGACGGGAAATTGCGTCGACAATAGAATGAGCGGGTTAAAAGCGACCGCGGATCTTAAGTTAACGCAGGTCAATCCGGTCGCCGCCGCCATTGTCGCAGCTCCTGCAGCAGCATCGCCGCCCTCCAGATCGCTGTAACGACAGCCCGGCTCCTCGCAGCGCCTTCAGCCGCATCGCCGACGTCCAGGTCGCCCCCAGCTACTGCGCCGCGACGCGCTGCACCTCCAGCAGCCCCGCCGCCCCCGCCTCGCAGCACTACCGCCCCTTTCCCTCACGTCAATGGACAACGAGTAAGCTGCCTCGCTCACATTCACTTGACCTTCTAGAAGAGGGCCTGTCGAACCTCGCTTACGCCCGAGGGACGGCGTTTGGTAACCGTCGTGTACATATTTTTTTTAGCCATCAAGCACAGCTAGAGAGGCTGTTTGGGCCCTCGCCTCCCACCTCGCCCCGCTCACCTCTGTCCGAGAAGGCTCAGCGGTGCCGACGATCCAGGATTCTCCAGTGGCCATCACCGCCCAGGATCGCCGCCTCTGAGGAAGCCACGCCGCCCGCTGCCCCCGCACGCCTAGCCCAGACAACACCCCAACAGGGTCAGAAGCCCACGAAATCCCCACCCCTGAAGAACGTCCGTACCTCCGCCTCCAACAGCTCCGCCTGACGTGCCGCCCCCGCCTACTGGGTGTGGAGTTCTTTCTCCAGCCCGCGGAGGTAGCAGAATTCGAGGCGCTGTGGGAAAAAGCGCGCTCGACGTCCGCATATCGCCAGCTCCTGCGAGAGGTCCTGCTGCCCCCGCGCGCCGCCGCCCCCGCTGCCCCCAATCCGGAAGGAAGGGACCCCCGACGAAACGCTCGTCTGCGCCTACGTTCACCTCGGCCCCTCGTCGCCACGCCCCGTCGCATCCCGGGAGCTCGACGTTGTCCACGCCGCCGCCGCCCTCAGGCCGACGAGCGTGCGCGCCCCCGGTAGGACGTGGAGAAACAGAGTGCGCGGGTGTGTGTTAGTGCGCGTAGCCAGGACACTCGCGAGGCGGACAGAGACAAAACACTTTAGCTCTAGGTATAGAATTAGTTGCTCGACCAAGACATTCGCCTCATTTTAGGGAGTTCTTGTAATTAGGTTGTATATAGTAGTTAAGCACGTCCGTTAGTCTATGTTTATTGGTTCCTATGTTTATGCTTGTAAATAAAGACAGTTGTATACCCTATAAACGTTGTGAACTGGGATTAATAAATCACTGCACATTATTCTGGCTGTACTTGTCTCCGCAGATCGCTGCTATTGGTTGCCCCGCCTCCAATCCGCTGAGCTAGGCAAAAGTAAACGGCCATCGCCGCCGTCTTAAGGACCGCCGCCACGCCCTCAAGTGTGAGGCCCGTAGCGAGTCGTGTTAATGTGTTGGTGCGCAGGTGATTGCCGGAGTGAAGGTCTTTTCGAAGTGGAAGCAAAAAAAGCAGCTTGTTCGGCGTCAGAACTATACTTTTCATTGTCGGGTTCTGTAATTAATGTGGTAATTTCTTCTCTATGGTGTAATATGTTTCTTGTTGTTCTCCACAACCATATGTCTCCTGGACTAAGATCTGCTATCTGTTGTTTATAAGTATTTATTCTTATGTTGTCTAATTCTCTTTTGATTAGGTGTGTAATATTGTTCAGGCGATTTTTGGTTAAGGGGTTTTTAGTTCTCTGCCATTCACGTCGAACATTTGGTTTTGATTTTAGTTCGATTATCGGAGGATAATTGTAGTTCCTCGAATGATTCTTTGTTGCCGTTTTCAAACCAATTTTGTACTGCTTTGTATCGATGTAGTAATGTGGTTTATCATCGAATCTATGTCCTCGGTGGTGTAGAGGCTTTTAGAATAATGCAAATTGTTGTTTAAGAAATTTTTAAATTGGTTCCAGTCCATTTTCCGTTGATAAGCTTTGGGTTGGGTTGTTTGACAGTTAAGGTATTTGCAAGAGACACAAGTACTGGAAGATGATCACAGTTGAGTGCGGTTATGACATTTTGAAGCACTGGTTTATATATTTTTTTTGAGAATGATGTCGAGAATATCAGGCTGGTGATCGGATCGGTAAGGGTAATAAGTGTACTCGTCGGGACCTAAGATTTGGAATGCATTATTTGTTAAAAACCTTTATTCCATTTGGGTTCGTAGCTCTACAGTCCCATAAGGTGTTTTTGGAGTTTATATCACCTATGACTAGTAGTGGTCCAGTAGTATCGAAGATTTTTTAAAATGTTTTCTTCGATTAGTTTTTTCTTTGGTTGCCTGTAAGCACTTATTATTGTTATGTGGTCTGGTCATCTAGTGTAACCTTTATCGTTGTTGTTTCAATTTTTAGATTGTTGATTTCTGGGAGTCGTGTGTGTTCGAATTTTGTTTTTATAAGAATCGCCACTCCTCCTGCGGCTACTGTACAAATCCGATCATCACGATAGCTGTAATATCCTGGAATTTTAAATTTGATGGTGTCGTCTAGGTGGGTCTCTATTATGCATGCGATGTCTACGTTATATCGGGCTAAGGAGGCTATGAATAATGAACGTTGGGTGTTGATTCCGTTCGCGTTCCAGTTGAGGATGGTTAAATTTTGTATAGCTTTTCTATGTTTATGGTCCATTGAGAAGTAGCGGTAACAGATTATTTGTGATAAAGGATTTGATTTGACTTAGATAAGGTGTTATTCGGTCTAGGATAAGTTGTGTGATGTTATCGGGTATTGTTAATCCGTTAGCTGTAATGTTTGTACTGTTAGTTGAGTTTAATTCGCTCTTGAGTTTTGCTGAAAATTTCTGCGTGTTGTTTACTTGGGCGTACTATGGGGAGCTCTGGTTTTAGTCGGTTGGGTTCTAATTCGTTGCTTTAATAGCTCAATGTGGCGTGGGCATCCAGGATAGTTTGCACTGTGGTTTCCTTTGCAGTTTGCGCATATTGGTGGATTATTAGATTTATTTTTCATTCGGTGTGTAGGTGGCTGCCTGCACATTTAAAGCATGCTGGTTTCAAAAAGCATTAATTTTTTGTATGCCCATATTGCTAACAGCGGTGGCATTGTAGTACGTTTTTCGTTTTTCTTCTGGCTTCTACTGTTACTATTGAGTGGTACATTGAACTTAACGAGTAAATGCGTTTAGCTTGTTAATTTTTTGTTAGATCTTCTGCGCAAACTGGCAGTGACTTTTTGTCTTTAGTATATAAGAGGGTTACTTTCATTATTGGCAAGGATTTAATTAGTTCTTCCATTATTTCCTGGTCGGTGAGGGAAGTGAAACATTCTTGATAACCACTGATATCGGTTTGTCATTTGGGTTTTGCTAAGTATGGTACTGTATCTTGTTTGTGGTAAAGTATTGTGTTAGTTTTCGATAGTCTTTATTTTGGGACAAGTTAATACGGAGTGTAGTTGTGTTATAAGATGTTGTGAATGGTCCGATAGAGAGTTTTTGTATGTCTTCGATCAAAGCTTTATGGTTAACTGCATTATGCAGATATATTGGTGATACTTTAACTTGTTCTGTGTTTGGTTGTTTTTCTTGTGATTCATTTTCTTGCCGGCGATCGTTATCCGCAAAATGTGTGGGTGCTATAGCTGTTTCCAGCAGTGGTGGTAGATAGTATTTGTTAAAAGATCTTGGTACCGTTTCTGCACCTCGTGATTGATAATCCATTTTGAAGTCATGGTTGGAAATTGTTAACAATTTTTAATAGGAATAAGTAAAATAAGATAACTTACTGCTTGCTATGATAAGCGTTAAGGTCAAGTGTATCGCACTGTCATCGGAGCGCATGTAAGGCGTCCGCACCGATTCACTGCTCGTACTCGACTACAGAAAAAATTATAAAATTAGGAAAGCGTCCTGGCTTTTCGGAAAAACCAAATTCTTCCACGCTCTGCTAGAGAGGTGCGCGCGGAAAATAGAATTAGAGATGTGAGCTGCATGGAGGAGCGAAGTACAAAAGTAATGCATAAATGAAATGGGGCGTTACAGTTTGCCCCCCCCCCCTACCAAACCACATTGCTTTTCTTCTTCGTTGTTTTTCTACTCTTCTTATTAGAGTTTGAGTTTTCAGAATTGTCCCATATAGTCTACTAAAAGTACTCTTTACGGGTATACCACTATAGTTAGAGCAGTTGAGCTTATCGCCTTTTTGTATAGAAGAAATGTAGGTCGTTTTTCATTCTTCTGTTACTAGATGTCCGTTAAAGTATTGATCGAAGAGATTCGTTATTATGGAAAAGAGTTTATCGGAGCCATTTTTAACAGCTTCGCTTATATGCCTCCTAGGCCGGAAGATCTTCCGTTTTGAAGTTGCATTGTCGGCTTGTTAACGATTATTGTGTATAATAATTTTTCTTCTCATTGTATGTATATTTCTGTGTGTGAGGTGTTATGTTGAGGGCTGTCTTCTGTCAGTAGTTGCTTATATTGATTTACTGAATTTTTCTTTGAAATGATTTCTATATGCGAATATTCATTTTCCGGTGTTTTGAGTTTATTGATAAACTTCCACCCTTTTGTTGACTTTTGCCCCCTAAGGTATGTATATCGTTCCTGAGAGTTTTTATTCCAGCTGCTATTATCCCTCGAGTTTATATTTTCAACGCTCGATATCTATCTCTATCTTCCTGTTGTTTTGTTAAGAGCCATTTAAAGTATGCTTTTTTCTTCCTTCTAACTATTTCCTTGATGTCCTTGTTCCTCCATAGTTTAGAACTCTTTTTACGTTTTTGTTCACATAATATTTCTTCAACAGCTTTTTGTATGCTCCCTTTTATATGATTATATAATTCTTAAGGCGATATCTAATCTAATTTTTCATCCAATCTCTTCATATATAATTTTTTAGTACTATCATGCATGAGGCTACTTAAATTATATTTTTTTATATTGAGACTTTCCTTTTCTATCTGATGGATTTTACTTTTCGCCTTTTATTTTTTGCTGTATTGCAGTGGTACTAGGCCGTATGGCTCTGCTCTGATTGCAGTTCAATATTAAAATTAAATTAAAGCAGAGAGTAGGGATGTTTTATCTAGCCGCAATTATAAGTTAAATATTATTCCGTAAATGCATTGAAAAAGGGATGCTTGTGTTAAAAAGAAATGAATTGATTAAGAAACGCAAAGGAAACTACTTGCTTTTCACAGGGTTAAGAGTCAAATTTCATATCAATTAGTTATTAGGTGAGGCTGAGTAAATAGCCAAACCAAAATAAATATTCACAAAAAGGTTTGCTAAGTGCAGGTGATGAAGCGTTTAACTTAACTAGTTAGTAAAATTTGTAAACAATTCTAAAAGGGTATTAGCCAGGAAAGATGAGAACATTGCAAAGAGCAAATAATGCAGGCGTAAGCTAGCAATTGTAAGAAGCAAACGTGACTTGATAAAACTGGAGGGAAAGTAGACACAAAATTATACCAGGAAACGAGGAAAGGAAGACAGCGAGAAACCAGGGAACAATTATGGAGGAAGTGAACGAAAAACTAGTAAATGTAAATACGTGAGTGAATATGAAACGCACTTAATAAAACGTGGAGTGGCACAAAGACACTGTGACGATTAATAAAATGTGGACAATAATTTTAGAAATGTAAATTGTTTAGATCTAATTATTTATAAGAATGTTTAATATAATTTGTAAGTCATCTGAAATCAGTTAATGTCCTGTTTATAGTTATAAGATTCGTTTTTGTTTAGAAGGACGCAAACAATTAACAAATGAATAAAACTAATTCTGACATGCAGTTTTTGGGCTCTTATTCAAACCAAGTTTTTACCTATTAAATAATAATTTATACAAATAAAAAATATACCATCGTGTTGAGCACATCGCAGAGTGCCAGTGAAACTGTGGGTAACAATTTCCCAATAAAAAAATTATTTGCTGCAAGAAGCTTCCGAAGCTGCGGTAGTGACTACTTCAAATTTACGAAGGCTGATAGCAGGTTACGGTTCAAAAGTCATTTACAGCTATTTATTTAATTATTTGCTCTAAACTCGGTTAAAATTAACTTTTTGCCTTATATTTCTTTGAGCCCGATTTTTCCTGCAAGGACACTGAGCATTCAGATTTTCTATAAGCTATATTTTAATGCTCGAGAGCCCCTAGAGTGTAGACTTCACGTTATGCATCTTTGTTGGGTTGCATGTCTGGACCCTTCCCCAAATTTGGCTTTTGTTATCAGGATTTTTGGAAACCATCTTCCAGTCGCCATGTTGTGCTTCTAAAGACCTCGAAAATTAACGTCTTGGAGACGTACCTTAATTGGATTTGTTCGATGGCATCTTGTTTGTGAAATTACATTGGTTTGTTTGGAATCTTCGGAGGTTTTGATACAGGCCCCGAGAATTGTATTTTTGATAATTTACAAGCCCAAATCTCGTTTGGATTTTGCTTTGGCAAAGCACATGTTTTCTCTCTTGGCGTAATGCAGCCGTAAACAACTACAACGGGTATGTGTTATTAAGTTTAATCAGCTCGGTTCTATGGCGTGTTGCCCCTTTTCAGCTTTTCCTACCTGGTGACGTACCTACGGCTTTTCCTACCTGGTGACGTACCTACGGCTTTTCCTACCTAGTAACGCAGCTTTCGTTTGGTTACGTCCCTTCACCTGGTGACGATTCGAGAAATATTCCGCCTCTTGTGAGCATATCTGCACCTAGAACCAATTCGCCGATGATGGCCTCTAGCTGCTGTCTCCAAGCTTGGCACGCACGTAGAGATAGTGCAGGTGAACGCCTGTGAAACCTTCTGCAACAGTTACCTGGTGGTCGTTCGTTTCTTGTCCGCCTTGCAGCCCTTCGACCTCTGTCTATGCTCACTGCAGCTGGGGAAAATCCATCTCAAAGATCTGTTACTTAGTATTTTAATTTCGGCCCCTCAAATTTCGAGTTCCGCCTGGAGGTGTTTTCGTGATTGTGCTACGGCGTGATAGATAAACTTTTGTATGGTTTTAATGTGTATTTTAAGCGGTTAACTCACCTGTGAAATGTAGATTGATGAAGTTGTGATTGTAAAGGAATTTTTGGCGGTAGCTCTTTTTAACCAGCCTTCAGCTTTTTAGATTATCCGAATGGTGGTGTCTCCGGTTCCGTTCAAGTTTTAACGTTACTGTTTATTTTGTACTGCAATTGCATGAAAAGTCTGGTTTCATTTTCGATCGTCACCATGCTTTTAGTGACTTAATATACGGTTGAATACAAGTTTAGTATGCTTTTTGCAAGAAATTCATTAGACGTTTCGCTTACGACATTTTAATGCAGCTTGATTAGCATTTTAGTCAACTATCGGATTTATAGCGCTATGATTGGAAGCAAGATCTTGAATCCCATGTAGGCGCCTTTATGAAATAAAGTTAACCTTGCATGGTGGGCGAGCATTCCTTTATTACATGAAAATTACGAGGTTTGTACCTTAAGTAATGCCTGTTAGGCTGTAATACCGTTAAATTAAGAAATATCTAAAAGAAATCTCGTATTATATTTATTCAAACTTTGAACTTCAAAACATTATTTCTCAATATACTCCCTCTCTCTTTCTAAACCTATGCGGCACCTTAAAACCTACCGCTCAAATACACTTTGAAAAAAAAATGTATTCGTGTTTGCGCTTTAAATTATTTTTGCCGTAGCGATGACGTGTGACGCCCTTCTTTTGACTGATTTTTGGTTTCTGGATCATATGTAGACGCCCATGTTTCATCCCCAGGCACGACATTATCAAAAAAGTCCTCGTTCTTCGAAGGTGTTTACGTGATTATCACAAATCTCCATTTGTTTCCTTTAGTGTTTCGGTTAACTGGCGAGAAACCCACCTAGCACACACTTATAACCAAGATTATGTATAATCTTCTTCACAAGATTGTGTCCTGATCCCAAAGCACTAACAATTTCTCGTTACAGTCACACGTCGATCTTCAAGAATCATTCCATCAATTCGCAATTTTGTTTAATCAGTTCCAACAGTAACCGGTCTTCTTGATCGTGGCTTGTCAAAAATATCAGTATTACCAGCCCTAAATTTGCTCACCCATCTACGCACATTGCTAACGTCATCTATCAACTCACCAAACACTTTTAAAAGCCGTCCACGAATTTCAGAGGTTGAACAACTTTCTTTTTCCAAAAACTCTGTAACTACGCTGTTTTAATTTACTATCCTTACTAAAAATAGTTTTTAACACGGATGAACCTGTCAGTTTAATAAACAACTGTCATAACAAAACAATAAGTGACCAAAGCCTTCTTTGATTATTTTGTTTGGATTTTTTAGGATAACAGGCATCATTTACGGTACAAGCTTCTAATAAATGCAAAGGGATATAACTTACCTGATTAAACAGATTGTAATTAATTGCTTTATTCAATATTAAATGCAATTGCGGTTATTTCAAAGCAAAAACAAAGTTTGACTTGGAATAATGTGAGAATATTATTCAACCAAGTTTACATTGGATCCAACGGGGATTCAATCAAGTTATCAGTATACCCAGGCATTATAACCCAACCCTGATTTGAATTCTTCAATTTATACCGAGCTAGTCAATAGAAATAAAAATTTAACGATTAAAATAAAGCGCAAAATAGTTTTGGGCTTGTGGACTAATGCGTTGTCATGCAAAAGCAAGTGGCTTTTCTGCCGCAAACGTTGACCTATGTCATAAACGGCGTTTCTTAGATTTTGTGAGTGTTGGCATACGCTTTTCCAACAAGTGTAGTCGCCTTTGACATATATTCGATCAACAATATTTTCTCCATGTTTCAGATAATTGTACCCATTCACTTCTCAGCAGCAGGTTAGGTTAGGCATTTATTGGGCGGTGGAGAACTTTTATGGGCCCATTGCATGGACTCCAGCTTAGTTTAGGATCCCAGTAATGAACCCACGTTTGGTCACCTGTCACTATTCGTGATAGAAACTCTTAATCCTTCTTTAAAATGGACCAATATTGATCGCAAATTTGTTAACGATGCAATTTGTGTCTTGGGGTCAGAACCCTTGGAATTCACCGGCCTGTCATCTTACTCAAGCCTAATTTGTCGTGTAGAATGGTAATGGCGCTTTACTAAGAAATTCTTAACTCTGAAGACAGTTGGAATTTACACGTCGATCCTTCAGTCTCACAGCCTCAACTTTCTGGCACATTTATTCAGTAGTAGCATGTAAAATTATGTTCAATCTTGAGCCATCTTTAACAGATTCCCGTTCTCAACGAAATTGCTTGTACCAAAATTTAACCATGTAATGTAGACGACTGTCATTCTTTTTAGTCAATATTTTTTAAAAGTGTACCTATATGAACACAAATGCATATACAACCGATTTACGAAAATATAGCATTAATAGCACCCAATTATTGTGTTAATTGCTAGGTAAATAAGTATTTCAGTTCATATCCTAGATGTCATCTTGTGTTACAGCACAAAATTACTCTCACGACCATAGAGCACTTTGGGCACAGTCTAAATGGGTCGTTAGAGCAGGTTATTTAAAAAAAAGAAAAGCTTACTCTAATCAAGATTCAACTTGCTGTAACATACTGTTGTCCCGCTATTTGCTCAGGGAGAAGGGCGGGTTCGGGTCAACACAGTGTATATTAAAGCGAGATGCTGTCACAATAGCAGTTGATTGTAATCAAAGTAAGGAGGTAGGGGGGGAATAAACTCCACGAATTTTATTGATAGAATAGAGGAGACACTTTTCTGTCGGCCCTCGTAGAAAATCGAAGTCAAGGGATCGACGCTGCACTACGACGTTTTTGCGAGACGCTGCGGCTAGTTTCGGACTTACCTTAGTTGGTATTTTAGCTTCGTCAACGCACTTTACAACGTTACAAATAATACATCACCGAGAGCACAAACCAAATAATATAAGATTCATAAATAAATTAATTGAATTTGAGTCTATTTTGAAATTTAAATATGCATGTATATCTTAGACATTGATAAACGTAAAGTCGTTAGTAGTTCTAAAATGCATTGTACATCTCTAAATAACATACAAAAGGTCCACTTGGAATATTGAAACACATTGATAGGTATGACGCAAAAACTAGATCCGTTACGTTTAAGCGACCATAGCGAATAGACCGCAAAGAAATCTTAATAATATGACACACCTATATCACTCTACGAGTAGGTCGTGCGCGTCGGATACACATATGGCAGTTGCAACACGTCTACTGCGTCACTCAAAGGTCAATACAAGTGCGACGTGGCACGCACCAGAGATACACATTACTATTCTTACACGTTGCTATTCTATGTTCATATTACCTGAGTTAGCACCTGCCAAAGCAGTAATTTATTACCACTCGAACGCCTCTCGTTAAGCGCCGCAAGCAGACAGGTGAGACGCTAGAGTTGCAAGTACGGTAGAAAATGATTCTCCAAAAGGTGGGTGTACATAAAGAAAGTACATCGACAACTTAGTTACTTCTGCTTCTCAGATTCGGCACGATAACACCTTTCTCAGAGAGTCCGCTACGAGTGTTGATTGCATTAGATGCTTCGATACAAGAGAAGAATATTTTGGCTACACGCAGACTTCAAAACCAACGGGAATATTACTCCCAGCAACCAGACGGTCCGGGCTTCGGATGCCGACTCCTTACGGCGAAACACACTACAAAAAGGATACGAACAATAGCTTCGTATTAATTTTGAAGACAAACCTACGGCGGTCGACGCCTCCGTAAGGTGGACACCGCTGAACCACTTCGTAATGCTACCACCGGGGAATGCTTCCATGCGTTAAGTGTCAGGACGCGGTCCAAACAAAAAAAAGGGTATAGGGCTTTCGTTTGTTTTCCTTGTGCCACTGATGCAACCGATTTGCTCTAACACAACATTCTACCGCTTTCTCAAGCCAACACGTGGCACACAGTGATAAACATGTGATGACGGGTTGCTGTAGAACACTTATGCAGATCTCACACATGTAAGGGATCCAAACTGTACTACACTAGAACGAGTGGGAAGAGTCGGTATTTGAATTTAAAAAGAGAGCTGAGAATTGCCAAAATTTGAAATAAAACGTGCGGGATTGTAAAGTGGTCTTAAAGCCTGTTTGATTTCATATAAAGCAGAATGCAGTACGCGTTTCCAGGAAAATAAGATCGTTTTACTACTAACTCCACCAACTGGATTTTTTACACATTTTATCAATGCTTGGTCTTAAGAAAGTAACTAGAGAATCTGATTCGAAATATATAAAGTGCTTCTAAAACGTAGAATATAAAAATTATAGTTACTACAAGTTAACTTATTTGAGCGAAATTGTGTTATTTGCCCGTTCGTCTACATTCACGTTCACACGACAGATTATAATCAAAATAACTTAATAATGGAACTGTAACTGCACAACTAAACCAACTAATGCCATTAATTATCCACTAAACAGTAGTGTTTCATGATCCGGCTGATGCATTAAACTTTACTGCCAACAATAAGTTATGGGAAATTTAAGAAGAGAAATCTTTTTCAGGTTTGTAACATTGCAAATTTTTTCATATAATGTCAATAGATATTTCCAATTAGCTTTAGCCCACTCGATAATTCATTTTTTAGAAAATAACAGGTTTTAAACCATTACTCAAAGCCAGCGCCGAAAATGCTTTTAAGAAGTACTTTATAATACACTCGAAGGTTACAGCCTGAAAAATAAACAAAAGGGCGCCTTTGGAAACCCGCCGAAGCATGGGCGAAATTAATGAACTGCAGGCTATGAAGTCTGCCAGCAGCATAAAGGCACAACAAATTTATTTCCGGCGCCAAGCGCTCCCGAAAAACATCATGTGTTAGACCCCAGCCGCATTTTCCAATTTTGCTCAAAGCAAGTATGCGAGCGCTGCATAAAGGCGCCCCAAATTGGAAAACTTGCCAGTGCAACAGTTGTGCTTTGTGCGCGGAAAGTGGGCGGGCAAACGTATCAACCGCATCAAGGGATGATTAACTCCGCTCTAAGGGCTGCATTAACCTGCGTATGAAGTGTGACTGCGAAGCACATCAGACGACCAATCGGGGTCGCTGAATGACGCAATATAGCTCGGTTAAGGCACTATAGCCGAATAGGGGACGAATGGATGACAGAATTGTTTTGGAATGGTTCCCGGTATTCGAGTTACTCATGTATAAGTAGGGGGAAGTACTGATGTTTATATTCAGCTCTGATATACGGCTTGCCCCTATTTCAGAACAGAACAAGCCTTGCTGGTTATAGTTACGAAGACAAGCAGTTTAGAGTTATAGAAACTACAGTCACACTAGTTCTTTACTAAGTTGTACAGACAAATTCTCTGAATAATATGCCGAAAGTGTGTCGATATTAATATCAAATGTCGGCTTAGACCGTGTCGTCTTTGCTTCAATTCTGTGAACCCAAACAAGAATGTTAGTAATAATTATTTGTATTGATGGTTTGTAAAGCATCCTTTGGTTTGTGCTGTTAGAGTATCTCGTGAATAAATACCTTAGGCAAACTTACTTTTCTGCTCCTGTATACAGATATACAAATATTATGGTTTCTTTGTAAAGTTTCATAGTTCTCCATGAGATTCTTACTAAATTTTTAGTTTCTGCATACATACTTTTTATTGCCTTGGCAAAACATTTACCAGCTCTTCTTTTCTTATAGTGCCGTTTGCATGTCTATAAAACAAGCATATAATTGCCTATCATAAGTACTGCTTCGAGGCCTGAAACCACCCTACATATCTTTTATTGGATATTCGACATCCAGAATTTACTCATACATTTTGCTTGAAACTTTAAACGATTATATGCCTGTGTAATTGTGGCAAATAATACTGCGACCTTTTTTATATATTAGGAATGCTATTGCAATCTTGCAAGATTCCGGTGTAGCAAGCTATGGGAATAACCGAAAAGCTGCTCTACAACTCCCAGCCCATTGATTTCAGTGGGAACAAGGGGTTGTAGGCAAAAAGAAAAGGATTGCCCGTGGTAGTCAAAGCAAAAGCATACCTTCGAGGTGCAGGAACAAATTCGTGTAATATATGTATGCGAACACTACCTAACGTGTCGCTGGAATGAAGTTCTCACCAGGACGACTTCCGCTCGGCTACGGAAAGGGTGCTCAGTTTTAAGATATTACTTATCTTACGTTGCACTTTCAAAACCATCCTTAATGAGGTGTTAACCAATATCAGTAACGTATTGGTTTAAGAGCTTAAAGCGTTACTATTTGCTCAATGGGGATATCACAACATGCATCGCTTAACTTACAAAACGTATGTGGAATGACGGCAAACCACAACATCCATTGCTAACTATTAGAACATATTACTATAGTTTGGGTAAGAGGAGGGGGGATTTGAATGCGAAACCAGGTAAATTATACTCGGCTGATGCGAAGAACGATGGCTGATACCGTAGGAGAGCGGTTTGAATTGTGGGGAACCTTGAGCTCGTTGAGCTGGCGACTCTACTGTGAGTTGGGAATGGCTAAATCCCATGATATCGACAAATGCCAAGCTTGAACAGTAGGGTTTCCACAATACATTACGCCCGAAAAGGGTCATTTATCTACTGCACCCCACTCTCCGACTACATGAAGGGGCAGTAGCAGCGTCAATTTTTAAACTTAACTTAACAAGTTGTAGTTCTTCTAATCTTTAATATCAATTAATTGATTACATTATGTCCTTGTTCGCTCATTTATTTTGTATGTATTTCTCGCGGTCTTCTTCCCATTTCTCAAGATTTTTAATGTATTAACAATTTCTTCCAAAGTTATATTCATCTATCACTTCTTCCGTTACGTTTACTTTACTAGAGTTTTACACCACAAGTGTCCTTTGGCAGGGTTGACTATCGTATAGTTCATTTTATTCCACATCAGCTCTACTAACTGGCTTTGTAATTCCGGCGGGGGCTTGGATTCCTTCTTAGTCTTTTTCGACAAACATTTACACTACAAAGAAAGTGTAAATACGGTTCTCAGTCGCAGCAGATTATAACTTACGCTATATTCGTTTTTCGCTTTATTTAATAATAGTATACCCCGAACAGTCACGTTGCTTACGTAGACTTGATTAAGCTGAGCTTGAAGGTAACTAAATGCATTCAAGATTGAATTGATTTGTTTACTTGGACATGATTTTGCGGGTGAATAAAGTTGACTATTCAACTCACTTGTCATCTATCAAAAACTATCCAATAAAAATACAAGATTTGACGTATTTGAGCCAATAAAAATGAACTATATCGACAATTTTCACTAGTGAAAATAATCGACAATTTTCACTAGTGGTATAGTGAATATTTTAAACAAATGTGATTTTTATTAGAGAAAGTCAATATTAGTGTTTTGTTACTATAGAAATTGCCTAGTTTGTTGCTAGATTTACTGAAAACTAATTTGAAAAAGTAGTTTGGTTCATTGAATAGTCCCTCAAATGCTATTCTTAGTCAAAGTTAAGTAGAATATTTTTGCGGTGGTAGGTATCACTCATGTCCATTGCGCTTGAGATTAGGACTCGTGCTAGCGCATTCGTCCTAATCGAACCTAAGCGCAATGGACATTCGTGATACCCCAGCAAAAATATTCGACATAACTTTGACTACTCATGGTATTATAAGTGAATATCATATGCGGGTATTTTTGCACTGGCACAGCTACATCGTAAAATTGTACTCATTTTATGTTCGTTATGTATAAATGTACTACTTTGTTGCACTGCGTAACATGCTTGTAACATCTCTACTCGGTCGTTACAAAAATGTAATAACGGGGGAAATTATTCTTTAATTCCCCAGTTGCATTGACCCTCGGCTAGTTGGGCCAAGCTACTGTAAACATATCCAAAGAAAAATAGTTGGAAATAAACGCCTATTAATATTTTTGTATGACAAAATGGAATAATGTACTTAATAAATTATAACAAAATGTCAAACTATATATATAGGCGGGTGGATGGACGAATAAACGCCTAAAGCCTGCTGTAACTCACTTCGCTCAAGGAGCTCAACTGGTGGTCTATAGGTGATGCTTGGTTCCGCATGTGCGAAGGTTTTAAAGATGGTTAACATTGAATCCTGCAACAAAACAAACATTAACGGTGTCAGTAACTGCTGTGTTGCGTTGAAAATAATGGATCGTGTGTGATAGAAGTACTCTGGTGTTCCAGAATTTTGAAGGTGAGTTCACCTCTATGTGGATTATGCTCTTATAATTTTGTAACGGGCGCTTTCGGATTTGTTTACTTCAGCGGCCGCTAGTGGGATTGGTATCTTGCAGTGAAATTCTGGTCCTATACGGGGGGCTGTCAAGAAATCGGATATTTATGTAGTAGTCAGCTTCCCAGACTTCCACTGGGGGTTCTAAGTTATAGTATACAGGGTGGTCGGAATATACTACGGGGAAGATGGACACGTCACCTGGACTAGAGCCGGTGTCCAAATCGGTGGATTAGGTAAAAACGTGTCACATTTTCCTGCACCAAGTGTTCACCAATACGTTTTGAGGACGTAGATCGAACTCGTCACAGACCAGCGCCAAGTTCAGTCAGCTTTCGGAAAAGGATGGTTGTGCATGTCACCTGAACCAGCGTCTTGTGTACAATCCAGGTAGGTTCTTCGAGTTTAGGGGAGGTTATTGGTTTGGGCAGGAGAACTAGAAGAGCAGGCAGACTCGAAGAGTTGTTCATTCTGCCCGGAGCTCGTGCTTTTATACGCTTTAGGGGCCCGCGTTACCTCGAATTCAGACTGGGGACTCAAATAGTGAGGAAAACGCGAACCGCAAAGCCGCTCACCACGTGGCTTCCACTCAAAATGTGCAATAAAATACCAAGCTAAAATGTATCAAGATGATGATCAAATTTGAAATAATTGAAGTTATTTGTATGTCAAAAGTTTGCCTACATGCTTAATGAGTACAAAACTGTCAAATATTTATTTTTCCAAATTTGCAACCTTTTCTAAAAAGGTTACATTGAAGCAAAGTACAAGTAAACTACTACCACTAACCAATACACTGATTCTCAAAAACTACTTTTGTTATTTCTTTATCGGCCGGGTTTATTTCTATAGGCGTATGATTTCAGCCCAAATTAAATGTAAAACATATTTTACTAATGCTGGTAGCTTTAAAGTAAATTTACTGCTTACCCACAGGAATTATGGTAAAATTTACATCTAACTGGAAGTTTGAGCTGCATGCCTCTATAGTGTAGTACTAGCTTTGTATGCATAAATAAATTAACGCAGTAGGATTAGTCAAACGCTATGGCACTGTTATACAACAAAACTAATATTTTTGTTGCATATACGCTGCACTTGATAATATTTACCTACATAAAATTACCGATATAGTCGTCTCTCTATCGCAATTACGAATGTTATGAGTATCATAACTGCAGCAGATGTTGTTTTGAAATCCGAGCTCGTAAAGCAAAGATTTTAAGACATCTGGACATCTAGGACTACAGCTAACACTCTATATCTTAGAAACGAGACATTATTATATGATGCATTAGATAAAAATTGTTAACGCTAAACCGGTACTACAACAAAATCCTGTTTGTTACAGCAAAAATCGACTTTTACGGTACACGGTACACTACAGGACAGAAATTCTGGCTAGAAAATTTCAAGCTAATCACTGCTCAACGGTTGTATAACAAAATAGTTGTACGACTACATTCAGGAAGATGGGCGTGGTTCTAATTGACTATGCTATTAATTAGGGCGAAGTGCCATTGCAATAGGGGTGGTCATACTCGAGATAAGTAAACAGAAAGGAGTATTAGGCCACCACGAGTTTGTATTGGAGTGGGGACAATATTTATGCAAGACCCTATATAAGCCCGAAGTACAGGACTTGCAATTGCATTAGCGCTTCTGAGCGGCGTCATCAACTGTATCAGGGACTTACCTTAGCGGTTAAACAGCTCCCGTCGCTCCACCTTAGATTGATCTTTACAGCTAGATAAAAACACAAAAAAGTCGTCATTGGACACATGCACAAGTCATAAATGAACAAAGATAACTGTGAATATCCGTATATTGGTTAAAGTAAATAAAGTGAGTGTGCAGGTACACCTCAAGTAGTAATTCCTTAAATTAAAGTACAAGTAAACGTGATAAACAATCAACGTATTAAGATGTACTAGACACGGCCAATCAGCGTTACAACGTGCTAAAATTTAAGACGCCCAAAACAAAACTACAGCGTTTGATTACTGTTATGGAGTCACTTCGGGCACTGGAAAAGGATATCATACACTCTAAGTTATAGCGTAACACTACAGTAAAACTAATTCCTGGTGATTAAGCGACGAGCATGGGGTTAATGTACAATTGGAAAGCCGTAGTTCAAGAACGCTGAGGTAGGCGAACAGAATGGACAACGTAGGCAGTTAGAAATGGCGATATGCGGAAAGTTTGCTTTCAGAAAAATGCCCCAGGCGAATGATACTCACAACATGATAACGGCAGCATAAAGATCATTGCATGAGAAAGACCACGGGAGCACGTTACGATAATTTTTGCGTAAGAAAGGTTAATGTATAAGTTATGCAATAACACGATATAACAAACCGAATAATACGCTTTATTCTGTACCGACACGTACGGTCATCTTCCCCGACAGGTTATTACAGCTTCTTCGACACTTAGCGCAACTGCTCGACAGTTGGAACTCGAATCGCCCACAGCGGGCTCCAACGGCCGAAGCTGCTGAGGCCGCTTTTACAAAACAACTCCGCTTGGCTACCTGAAACCACCTGTCATGAGCGGCAGAACGCTAGTGCCCTTTGTAAAATGTACAGCTGCGCGAACATATCGTCAGCTGTCTGGCTAAACGGCAGGGGTGTGAGACATATGCGCTTGCACTCTTTCTTCTACTCGAACAACCGATTCATTCAAATGTCGCTTTAGGAGAGCACCTTTGAGCAACGGGTATTCAAATTCAAATCAATAAAACCAGATATCTTATTCAATAAATGTCAAGTGATATTCGTTAAGAGAAAAGTTCGATGCAGTGGGGCCTGGACACAACGCCCACTGGTCACAAACCCCAACTCAGAATTTGGTCATAACGCCCAACTTAGATTTTGGTCACAACGCCCAATTTGGTCACAACGCCCAATTTTGATTTTGGTCACAACGCCCAACTTGGTCATAACGCCCAAAATCGATATTGGTCACAACGCCCAACTTGGTCACAACGCCCACCGACGCCTGTTATAGGAGGGAGCTATCGACGCCACTTAAACCACCGTTTTGGTCATAACGCCCACCTCGATTTTGGTCACAACGCCCAACTTGGTCACAACGCCCAATTTCGATTTTGGTCACAACGCCCAACTTGGTCACAACGCCCAATTTCGATTGTGGTCACAACGCCCAACTTGGTCACAACGCCCAATTTCGATTTTGGTCACAACGCCCAACTTGGTCACAACGCCCAATTTCAATTTTGGTCACAACGCCCAACTTGGTCACAACGCCCAACTTTGATTCTGGTCACAACGCCCACTTTGGATTCTGGTCACAACGCCCACTTTTGATTCTGGTCACAACGCCCAACTTTGATTCTGGTCACAACGCCCACTTTGGATTCTGGTCACAACGCCCACTTTTGATTCTGGTCACAACGCCCAACTTGGTCATAACGGCCAAGTTTGATTTTGGTCACAACGCCCAACTTTGATTTTGGACATATCGCCCAGGCGGCACAGAAAGTAAAATGAATAATAATAAATTAAACTTTTAAGGTGAGGTAATAGGTAGGAAAATTTTCAAGTTCCCGTAAGTAGTATTAATATTATTAATTTTTCATAATAATTAAGTGGCGTAATGCGTTGTCCAAAAAGTTTCTAAATTCGGATTATAACATATAAAGTTGTATTTTTTATATGGAACTCATAGTTAGCTGTGGCATTATGAGACATATGTCGTATGGGATCGATTTATTCATTTTCACTACTTTATAGCAACAATTCACAATTTTTAATATTTCGTCGTTTTCTAGTTGAAAACTTGTGCCATTTAGAATATACGTGATTAAACAAAGTTTTTGCGTTGTTACAATACCACCGTTTGATTGACAGAATTAATCACGTTTGATTGTTGCTTATAATATTATAGTGTCCTTAATATATCCATTTATCAGAACATTTTATTGTCCATTAAAACCTCTGCAGTTTCTCAAATTAAAAATGCATTTGCAAAAATGTAAATATTCTATTTCTATACGAAGGAGTTTCGAAAATATGAAAATGATTGAAGAAAAAAGTACTCTTATTTTTCAAAATACACAAAAATGTTAATTTGAAGTATTTGTTATAACCTATCTATTAATAGTTATTTAACAAACAAGTATGTTAATGAGAGCGATTAATAATCGAGACATTTTAATGCGCGAGCGCTAGCGAGCGCGTTAATTCTAGATATTATTAATCGCCGATTAACATACGAGTTAGTTACAATATTTTTCCGTTGATCGTACATTATTAATTTGAAGAAAATCTAATTTTATTCCATGAAGAGAATTTGACACTTAAAGTTTTGACATTAATGGTACCGGGTGACCATAAATGGTTGTGATTTTTTACTTAGGTTGGCACTGTTTATGTTGGTGACATTGTAAGTCTATGTTAAATATGAGGTTAGCAGGTTAAGTTTTGAGTCAGTTTGTGTCAAAACTGACTCAAAACCTAACCTGTTAACCTCGAATTTGACATACACTTGCAGTTCCACCAACATAAACAAATTTTTAAAATCGTTTATTAATAAAAAATCATTCATTAATAAGGGTCATTGATATACGATTCTCTAGAGCTCGTTTCACTCTGACTATGCAGTACAGAGAACATACGACAATGTTATTTAAAGGCAAACTTCGCTTGCTGCGTTGCCGCTTGTAGACCGCACTCAGGTATACTGTATGCTGCTCTTTTCAAATTGACGCAGAAGCGACAAAAAGGGTTTACTTCAACAAGGTATTAACAAATAAGCCGATTGCAATACAAAAGGCGGATTTATTATGATTGACGTCTTCGTGTTCAGTTTTAAGCAACTTGCTATCCCTGTACACTGCATAGTCAGAGTGAAACGAATTATTTAAAAATTTGACACAAAAATGAAATTTGTTTGCTCTGATTTCGAATCACGTAATATCCTGGTTGCTAAGTGAGGGAAAACTCAGATTTGACAATACTCGTTTATCGTATCCCTTGATAAGTTAACTTTGAAGTATTTCATTTGGTAATACACAGCGTGGTAAGAAAAAATAGGAGAAACCAGAAAAAAATGTTTTCGGAGCAAGTAACTGTGACTTTATGTTTGACACTTTCTTTTAACCTCTTTAAATAACATTTTTGTCTATTTTGAAAAATAACCGTACTTTATTCTTGAACCATTTTCATATTTTTGAACCTCCCCTGTATTCGAATATATTTACATTTTGGCAAGTGCATTTTCAGTTTGAGAAGATGTAGAAACTTGTATCAGGAATAAAACATTCTGAGAAATGGATGATAAAAAAATTCATGTGTTACAAATTTATGAGGGACAGTATATGTTATATTATACAGATTGGTGGTGGATAGTGTGAACATAGGCAGTCCATTGAGCTAGAATACAGTTTATGGGCTTTGTATGCGTTAGACAGAAGTAGACATATATGATTTAAAATCTAGTATCTTAGAATTCAGTGTTTTCTAAAAACAAAACCTTTTGATTCTGCGAATACTAGATGTTAATCGCATATAGGTCTGTTTATGCCTAACGCATACCAAGTCCGTAAACTGTATTCACACACATTTGATTACTTATGTTCACATTTTCCGCCACCAATCTGTATATTATGATATATAACACTGGAATGGGAAAAAATCCTCTTACTCATGATACCACATACAACTATGAATTTCATCTACTGACTACCCACTGCATTCGTATCGAAAAGGTGCCAGAAGAACGTCAAATTACTTTTATCTATTTTTATAAATAAGTGAGATATTGTCAAAAAGCAAAAATCGAAAAATTCAATTTTTGTTTATAACTCGAAAACAAAAGACGGTAGCCCATTTTGATTTAAACCATTAAGCTTTTCTCGAAAAAAGAGTTCGAGGATGGGGGTCCATTTTTCCATATCTCCTATAGTTATCGAGATTCCCTATGAAAACAACGAAATTGCCTTAACCTGTAGACTCTGCGACAGCGACCATGCTTGTTCACGAAAATAAATTTGAGCCCCCTTAGCAAAAGAAAAGATAATTAGGTATTGTAGGTATCCAAATGTTAAGAATTTGCTAAGTCTTGTAATGTGTATTCTGAATTTCCACCCATTGAGTTTTCCGTCGAAATTTTAATGCCTCTAATGTTCTCTCGCGGAAGGCAAGTTAGGTTGAAATGACAGAATTGGTTAAATTGCTAGTTATCTTAATACAGATTGGTGGCGGAAAATGTGAACAAAGGTAATCAAATGAGTTGGAATACAGTTTATGAGCTTTGTATGCATTAGACAGAAATAATTATATGCGATCACCATCTAGTATCCGCAGAATGAAGGTGCTTCGTTTTCAGAAAACACTGAATCCTAGGATACTAGATTTTAAATCATATGTCTATTTCCGTCTAACGCATACGAAGCTCATAAACTGTATTGCAAGGTTACAGGTTAAGGCAATTTCGATGTTTTCATAGGGAATCTCGATAACTATAGGAGATATGGAAAAATGGGGTGGCGGAAAAAAGTGCCGACGGAAAAAAGTGCCGCGGAAAAAAGTGTCGATAGGGGAAAATAATAATAAAGTAATAACCGGACGAATAAGGTTTACAAAATTTAAAAAACTGGAAGTTACCCTTTTATTTTTAAAAATCTCTGCATTGCAGTATTATGCAGTATTTGAACATGTATTGTGCTTATCTGTTCCCAAATCGACAGGAATGCAGATTTATAGATAATACGTAGAAATATTTCAATTTGAAGATTTTTATCTAAAGTGCATGTGGATTATGTCTACCATCTTAAGTTCTTAAGTACAATTACCGCCAACAAATCTTTTAAGGTAAGTAACAAATGAGGAAATATATTATAAAATACAAAATTGTTATACAGTATGTCCCCGGATTGGGTTACAATGGGGAAAAAAGTTTATTTTTGACTTCTCAAAAAAAAATCACTCTTTATAAAAAAACCCTGCTTGTTCTCAAACTACAAATGCACTTGTCAAAATTTAAATATCCCTTTCCGTATACGGGGGAGGTTCGAAAATATGAAAATGGCTCAAGAATAAAATACCCTTATTTTCCAAAATATACAATAATGTTAATTGGAAATATTTGTTATCACATTTCTATTAAAAATTATAATTGCTTTGAATTGCTATTGATGTTTGGATCGCGTATTATTAATTTTTTTAAGATACTTGTGTCTTTGTTGACAGAAATATGAGATTTTTAGCATCAATTTCGAGCCACACAAATTTCAGGTTAAGTGACCGAAACTCAAATTTGACAATACACTCTTATCGTATCCGTCAATAAATTTGACTTTGGAGTATCGCCTTTAGTAATTCGCAGGGTAGTAGAAGAATAAGAAAAACCAGTGGAAATTGTTTTTTAGAGCAGGTTTCTGTGACTTTATATGTGACACCTACTTTTAATTCTAAGCAACTTTTTCAAATAACATTATTGTATATTTTGAATAATAAGGGCGCTTTATTCCTGAGCCATTATCATATTTTCGAACCTCCCCCGTATACGGAAGAGGATATTTAAATTTGGAGAAGTGCATTTTTAGTTTGAGAACAAGCAGCGTTTTTAAAGAGTGATTTTTTTGAGAAGTCAAAAATAAACTTTTTTTCCTCTTTGTAACCCAACCATACAGTACGTCCCCGTACTGTATAATTCCACAAATTTATCATAAAAAGTGATCATTTCACTTATTTTTAGATTTGTCGATTCTCTTCAACTGTTTGCTAATACCACCACAATTAGATGATTTAGTTGATTGCTTTGACTGAACGTAAGTGTCAGGTACATCTCGGCGAGTTGGGGGCAATGCAGAGGACATGCTGAGACTACGAACTATTCCGCCTATGTTTCCGCCAACCCTATGGAACGTGTGAGAGGCCACCATAAACGATGAAGATCGGACCAATAATCAAACAGAAGGTTGGAACCATAGATTCTCGAATCTCGTAGGACATAAACATCCAGGTATTTGGACACTAATTGAAAAAATGCGACAAGAAGTTGCAACAGATGAAACCAAACTATTGCAACACCAAAATGGAGTGCATTCAAAGAAGAAAAAAGGAAAGAGTTCGAAAAAATGCAACAACGTTTAAAAAACTTGTGTATTCAACATGAAAATGATGAACACAATAATGAAACTTTTACGTGCCATAGGACATACCATTATATTCCAAAATATTAGTTTTTTGTAACTATTTATAATAAGCTTGTATTTTATTTAGCAGTTAATAACTATTAATAAACATAAATTCTTAACATTAAATTTTAATTTTATTTCTTGCGTAATTATTGTAGAACAAAAGTGTATTAAGGGGCTTGAATCATTCGAATTTTTTTCCCATCATTTTTTGGCCGGCACTTTTATCCGCCGGCACTTTTTCCGCGGCACTTTTTTCCAGGCACTTTTTTCAGGGGCCCTTTTTTCCTCGGCACTTTTTTTCTAGATAAGAAAAATGGACTCCCATCCTCGAACTCTTTTTTCGAGAAAAGCTTAATGGTTTAAACCAAAATCGGCTACCGTCTTTTGTTTTCGAGTTATAAACAAAAATTGAATTTTTCGATTTTTCGTTTTTTGACAATATCTCACTTATTTATAAAAATAGATAAAAGTAATTTGACGTTCTTCTGGCACCTTTTCGATGCGAATGCAGTGGGTAGTCCGTTATTCAAAAAAAGTTTTAAAATTCTAGTTATACCATAAAATTGTATTTTTGTAGATGAAATCCATAGTTGTATGTGGTATCATGAGTAAGAGGATTTTTTCCCATTCCTGTGTTATATATCATAATATAGAGATTGGTGGCGGAAAATGTGAACATAAGTAATCAAATGTGTGTGAATACAGTTTATGGACTTTGTATGCGTTAGGCATAAACATACCTATATGCGATTAACATCTAGTATTCGCAGAATCAAAAGGTTTTGTTTTTAGAAAACACTGAATTCTAGGATACTAGATTTTAAATCATATATGTCTACTTCTGTCTAACGCATACAAAGCCCATAAACTGTATTCTAGCTCAATGGACTGCCTATGTTCACACTATCCACCACCAATCTGTATAATATAACATATAGGTACTGTCCCTCATAAATTTGTAACACATGGATTTTTTTATCATCCATTTATCAGATTGTTTTATTCCTGATACAAGTTTCTACATCTTCTCAAACTAAAAATGCACTTGCCAAAATCTAAATATATTCGTTTACAGGGGAGGTTCAAAAATATGAAAATGGTTCAAGAATAAAGTACCGTTATTTTTCAAAATAGACAAAAATGTTATTTAAAGGGGTTAAAAGTAGGTGTCAAACATAAAGTCACAGTTACTTGCTCCGAAAACATTTTTTTCTGGTTTCTCCAATTTTTTTTCTTACCACGCTGTGTATTACCAAAAGAAATACTTCAAAGTTAACTTATCAACGGATACGATAAACGTTTTCCCTCACTTAGCAACCAGGATATTACGATGAACGGACCAAATAACAATTAAAAATTAATTATAATTTTTTCCGTTGATCGTTTATTTATGGGTTTCATTAATGTATAGAGAATCGTCTATTAATAACCCTTATTTATGAATGATTTTTTTATTAATAAACGATTTTAAAAAACTGTTTATGTTGGTGGCACTGTAAGTCTATGTCAAATTCGAGGTTAGCAGGTTAGATTTTGCGTCAGTTTTGACACAAACTGACTCAAAACCTAACCTGCTAACCTCATATTTGACATAGACTTACAATGTCACCAACATAAACAGTGCCAACCTAAGAAAAAAATCACAACCATTTATGGTCACCCGGAACCCTTAATGTCAAAACTTTAAGTGTCAAATTATTTTCATGGAATAAAATTAGATTTTCTTCAAATTAATAATGTATGATCAACGGAAAAATATTGTAACTAACTCGTATGCTAATCGGCGATTAATAATATCTACAATTAACTCGCTCGCTAGCGCTCGCGCATTTAAATGTCTCGATTATTAATCGCTCTCATTAACATACTTGTTTGTTAAATAACTATCAATAGATATGTTATAACAAATACTTCCAATTAACATTTTTGTGTATTTTGAAAAATAAGAGTACTTACTTTTTTCTTCAATCATTTTCATATTTTCGAACCTCCTTTGTATAGAAGTAGGATATTTACATTTTTGCAAATGCATTTGTAATTTGGGAAACTGCAGAGGTTTTAATGGACAATAAAATGTTCTGATAAATGGATATATGAAGGACACTATAATATTATAAGCAACAATCATACGTGATTAATTCTGTCAATCAAACGGTGTTATTAAAACAACGCAAAAACTTTGTTTAATCACGTATATTCTAAATGGCACAAGTTTTCAACTAGAAAACGACGAAATATTAAAAATTGTGAATTGTTGCTATAAAGTAGTGAAAATTAATAATTCGATCCCATACGACGTATGTCACTGAAATGGTAGAAAATCCTCTTTCTCATAATGCCAGAGCTAACTATGAGTTCTATATAAAAAATACAACTTTATATGTTATAATCCGAATTTAGAAACTTTTGGGACAACGCATTACGCCACTGAATTATTATGAAAAATAAATAATATTAATACTACTTACGGGAACTTGAAAATTTTCCTACCTATTACCTCATCTTAAAAGTTTAATTTATTATTATTCATTTTAAATACACATTTTTCTTACTTTCCGTGCCGCCTGGGCGATATGTCCAAAATCAAAGTTGGGCGTCGTGACCAAAATCAAACTTGGACGTTATGACCAAGTTGGGCGGTGTGACCAGAATCAAAAGTGGGCGTTGTGACCAGAATCAAAGTTGGGCGTTGTGACCAAAATCGAAATTGGGCGTTGTGACCAAGTTGGGCGTTGTGACCAAAATCTAAATTGGGCTTTGTGACCAAGTTGGGCGTTGTGACCAAAATCGAAATTGGGCGTTGTGACCAAATTGGGCGTTGTGACCAAAATCGAAATTGGGCGTTGTGACCAAGTTGGGCGTTGTGACCAAAATCGAAGTTGGGCGTTATGACCAAAACGGTGCTTTAAGTGACGTCGATAGCTCTCTCCTATAACAGGCGTCGGTGGGCGTTGTGACCAAGTTGGGCGTTGTGACCAATATCGCTTTTGGGCGTTATGACCAAGTTGGGCGTTGTGACCAAAATCAAAATTGGGCGTTGTGACCAAGTTGGGCGTTGTGACCAAAATCGAAGTTGGGCGTTATGACCAAATTCTGAGTTGGGGTTTGTGACCAGTGGGCGTTGTGTCATAGCCCCGATGCAGTTCGAGGGTTCGTCGCGTTGTATGTTGGAGTCCTTGGATTGGCGGCATTTCTCTTAGCAGGATTAAGTGAAGCTGGCGACTTATGAGGCCTTAAGACCTCCAGGGATCAAGGCTCCTCCCGGCTGGAGCTCGACTCCTGTCTCCTATTCTGCGCAAGCATCGTTCTCTTGTACTCGTTTGAGATCTTCTTCCACTTAGCTCACCTGGGTAAACTATATGGAACAAATAGTAGGAGAATAGAGATGGTGCGGAAGAGTGGGTTTACACAAACACACGCATCATTGGACCGCACCTAGAGCACTTGATGCAAATGGAAAAATGTTTCCAAAGCGCAGATAATACCGTACTTACAATTTTCAGGTAAGCAAATGTCACAAAATAACGTCAAGGTAAAGAGAAAGTTACTTACAGGCCTGCAGTAAATCTATTAATATGCTAAAGAACGTGCAAGGGGGACGAAAATATATTTAAAATACTAGATGCTACTGAAATAGCAATATCCTGGCTTAACCAGTTACATTATCGCATTTCACAGAAGTGCTACATAAATGCTGAAGCCGATGACAGACGAATGTTGGGGATAACCCCCGAAAAGTGTGACATGCGGCATCAGAAATATCTGAAGCATCATTCTTCTAAAACTGGAAAAAGAAAATAGAAACACTGGAAATCTTTAATAAAAAGATACCAACACTGTAAACCGAAAGTTGCGGACAAGAACCGTAAATATTCTGAGAATTGTAACAGAGGCGTGGTCAATCAAACATTGGCAACAATTTTGAAAACCTGCATAAACAATACAAAAGGAAAATATAAGAAGTTTGAGATTAGCGTTACAACACAAGCTCTAAAAACAATAGAGCCAAATTTAAGTAAAAGGAAAAAAAAACAGCAAAAGTGGCTACAAAAGTGCCGAGTCAAGCTCAGGCACGAAAACTAGTCTAACTGCTGGTTGAAAAAGGCGGTGATTAGCTTGGCATGCGCGATCAACACATCCAATACCAATACTCAAAACAAGAATTCTAACAAGCTACTATCTTATCACAACGTGTAAAATACAAACCAAGTAATAGAATTAGGAAAAATTCCACTCCGAAAATGAAGAACTCTAGGAGAATCCCAACGAAATTGCGGATCATCCTACACAAATAAAGTGGCCACATTTAAGATTCCTATTAACTCATTATCCAACTTCCTGACTGGCCAGGGAAACTATTTCAACCACTACTATTTTCGCAACGCAATTGAAGGCTTCTGTAGGTACCAGGTGAAATCGTTCCTTTTTAATACACCATCTACCCGATTCAAACTGGACCATTTCGATGTCATCAACACCTACGAAACGTATGAGAATGGTAGATTTAAGCATTTAGTTAATTTTATATAAATATATGCTAATTTGTGATTTGGTATCAAAATTATATAATACGTCTGTTACTAAAGTCAGATTGGTTTAGGTTATTTCACATATTGCATTACTTTCACTTCATAGTTAGACAAGTGGTAAAAAATCGCTACTACAAATGTATAAATTTTTTGCAAATGTAATTTAGTAATATAGTTATTAAAACATCAGTTACAGTGGTACTTATTGCTTTTTGTAGATATTGGAGTATTCTCAAAGTTGTTTTAAGTGGTGAGAGTTATGTTACTTAAATTCACCACTCTATTATAGCTGTTATCAGACGACTGGCTATTTAAGCAGTAAGCGCTTACATACACGTAGATCAAGATTTTACATTAGTAATAATCAGAGCATGCCTTGGATGTTCTAAAATATCCTACAACGTTATCCAATGAAAAATATTGATATACCGCCAAAATTATTGCCTCTTCTTTACTTCTATTGCCACCTAATAATTAACGAAACCCTTATCAAATGATAATGACTGCACAAATATAAATACTGAAAAGCTTGCTGCTATATAAGAAATATGGACTCTACTTGCATTATCTAACTGTTAGTGCTCAAAAAAATGTTGGGTTAAGCTTCGTTATTCAAGATACCACAAGAACAACTTATTCACAACTCTATGATGGTCTAGCATGACACTCAATAAGTGGAACTTTGTAATTTAGGGTTCATAAATAACAAATTTAATAAAAATTGTAAAGTCTCTAATGACAAAGAGCAAGTTTGTTTTTATATCGTGGTTTTATTGAGATTTACAAGAAACGATTAAAGGACTGACATCTTACATTAATAACTAAGAATTTTGGCCTTAAAGAAAGTCACTAACAATACTTGGCAACAAACAATTCACAATTCCGCGAGATAATTAAATAACATAAAAAACACGTTTTGCTTACCGTGTGCTACGCCACTGACCAAGCGCACGCAACTGCTGGTAGATGTGGAACCCGTTATTCAGCCTTAAATCAGCCCTGTAGAAACATGGTTATGGTTGACTATCTGCTCGACGTGCCAATTTCTACGGTGTCCAGTAACCACCAAGATTCCCCTACAACTCTGTTAGTAGATGTGGAAACCGTTATTCACCCTTAAATCTGCATTTGTTGAAAAATGGCCGGTGCTGGTGAATTTGACTAACGATTGACGATTATCTGCTCAATGTGCCAATTTCTACGGTATTCAGGAACCACCAAGACTCGCTTACAATTCGTGTCAGGTATTTTGTGATCTGCTCGTTCTTCGCCAATCGTGGCAACATTTAAGATTCCTATTAACTCATTATCGAACTTCCTGACTGGCCAGGGAAACTATTTCGACCACTACTATTTTCGCAACGCAATTGAACGCTTCTGTAGGTACCAGGTAAAATCGTTCCTTTTTAATACACCTTCTACCCGATTCAAACTGGACCATTTCGATGCCATCAACACCTACGAAGCATATGAGAATGGTATAAGGATTTAAGCATTTAGTTAATTTTATATAAATATATGCTAATTTGTGATTTGGTATCAAAATTATATAATACGTCTGTTACTAAAGTCAGATTGGTTTAGGTTATTTTATATATTGCATTATTTTCACTTCATAGTTAGACAAGTGGTAAAAAATCGCTACTACAAATGTATACATTTTTTGCAAATGTAATTTAGTAATATAGTTATTAAAGCATCAGTTACAGTGGTACTTATTGCGTTTTGCAGATATTGGAGTATTCTCCAAGTTGTTTTAAGTGGTGAGAGTTATGTTACTTAAATTTACCACTCTATTATAGCTGTTATCAGACGACTGGCTATTTAAGCAGTAAGCGCTTACATACACGTAGATCAAGATTTTACATTAGTAATAATCAGAGCATGCCTTGGATGTTCTAAAATATCTTACAACGTTATCCAATGAAAAATGTTGATATACCGCCAAAATTAGTGCCCCTTCTTTACTTCTATTGCCACCTAATAATTAACGAAACCCTTATCAACTGATAATGACTGCACAAATATAAATACTGAAAAGCTTGCTGCTATATAAGAAATATAAACTATACTTGCATTATCTAACTGTTAGTGCTCAAAAAAATGTTGGGTTAAGCTTCGTTATTCAAGATACCACAAGAACAACTTATTTACATTACAACTCTATGATGGTCTAGCATGACACTCAATAAGTGAAACTTTGTAATTTAGGGTTCATAAATAACAAATTTAATAAAAATTGTAAAGTCTCTAATGGCAAAGAGCAATTTTATTTTTATATCGTGGTTTCATTGAGATTTACATGAAACGATCAAAGGACTGACATCTTACATTAATCACTAAGAATTTTGGCCTTAAAGAAAGTCACTAACAATACTTGGCAACAAATAATTCACAATTCCGCGAGATAATTAAATAACATAAAGAAAACACGTTTTGCTTACCGTGTGCTACGTCACTGACCAAGCGCACGCAACTGCTGGTTATTCAGCCTTAAATCAGCCCTGTAGAAACATGGTTATGGTTGACTATCTGCTCGACGTGCTAATTTCTACGGTGTCCAGTAACCACCAAGATTCGCCTACAACTCTGTTAGTAGATGTGGAAACCGTTGTTCATCCTTAAATCTGCATTTGTTGAAAAATGGCCGGTGCCGATTGACGATTATCTGCTCAATGTGCCAATTTCTAAGGTATTCAGGAACCACCAAGACTCGCTTACAATTCGTGTCAGGTATTTTGTGATCTGCTCGTTCTTCGCGAATCGTTCCTGCTACTCGACAACATATGCGCCACCACTTGTTGACTCACCCACTATTGTTTATGCCGTCACACAATGTAATCTTATGCCATTCGACCACATATAAAACTTCCTATGTGTTTGTTGAACGTATGCTCATTTAACATCTTAAGTTGTTGATTTTTCTCCAAATAGTTTTGTAGTGTTATTAACTATGTTGCAAGCTTTTACCCTATGAGCTCCGTGTTAAATGCATAATTGTTGTATATTTCTAATAAGAAAACAAGCTTTCTGCTATCAGCTTTGAAATTATTCATTAATTACATATCTGCATTCAAATAAATGCTTTCTCAGCATAGCCCTTATTCTTTAAAAAATTAACTTATTTAACTTTTTAGGCTTTCTTATAGATTGTTCGCTATTTGTAACTATAGCAATACATTGCATTACAATCGTTTATTATTAAATTTTTACTTATATAATATGAATTACTTTAGTCATTTATATATAATTTATTACAAATTTACTCATTGGGTCTACATAAAAATCTATTTATTGAAGCTTATTACCAGGAACCATTGCTAAAATATATATTAATGTTTTGCTTGTTGCTGAGTCTTTAGCTCTAGTGGAAACGTTGGCTTCTAGATGTTGCATCTAGGGTGCACTCTGCCATTTAGAGAATATTCAATTTTGTAGATGAGTAAAAATTCTTTTAGCTTTTTGGAAATTTGAAGTGGGGCACAACTAACGCTCAGGGATGTTCATCAGGGTGAAAAGTCCGACTATATTTGTTTCGTTGACATATAGCAGCACTAGGCCGTGACTGATCAACGTATTTAAGGAGATTATTATCTCCCCAATTATAGTATATTACTTTACAAGGGATGTAGGTAAGATTTACACTACCGAGAACCGTTTGATGCCTGAGTGAGCGAAGCGAACGAAGGTAGCAAGGTTCGAGGTAGTGTAAATCTTCCTACATCCTGTGTAAAGTACATAATTTTTTTCACTACCAATATTTCCTTTTGTAAAGTAAATGATAGGTAATAACCTGGCGTAAAATTATGACATTTGCTAAATTATAGTAGTCTTATAGTGCTGTGACGTTTTTTTGACAGTTATAAACGCACTGTAAAAAATTCTTGAAAAAATGAGAGAATACTATTGCAAATGCTGTTTTGTGAGCTTTGTGCTTTTATTCTGATTACAAATGGATAATAGTACGAACGACAATGGTTTTCTTCGTGTTAACCAAGTGGCAGACATGGCATCTTATCAGTTGTAATACATGCGGGATGTAAGTAATTCACTTCTCTAGGGAAGTAAGTACATTGTCATGGAAACTGTAACAATTTTTGTAAATGTAGCCTACATCCCTCAAACTTGACAGTGTAAAGATCACTTACAAAGAAGGTACTGAAAAAAATAATTTATTAATTTTTAATCAAATTTTACGCCAAGAAAAGACAAGTCTTAAAAAACATTTTGTCCAATACTCTTAGCTTTCTTGACTGGTCTCTCTTTGATTCAATCACCCACACACAGGCCCAAAACCATTAGAATGACAACTGCGACTCATCTTCGTAAGTGTCATTCCTTGATGTCATCGATTAAGGTCTCTACAGAACAAAGTGGTTATAAGAAGGTTATAAATCTTTCTTCTTATGCCCTTTCTCCTAGCCATAATTCTATACTTTCCAAAGGTTTGCATTTTTCGTTAGTCCCCAAAAGCATTCCTATGGAAGAGATTATTAGTTCGGTAGAATCTTCTGTGAGAACGCTTCCTAAAGACGTTTCCGATCTTATCCGCTTCGAAACTGTCAGGTGTTTACGATCATCTAAACCTCCTAAAAGTAACATTACAAAAAACGAAAGGAATGCTCTCACCACCTTACGTTTCAATTTCGACATCTCAATTTTGTCCGCTGATAAAGGTAATGCTACGGTAGTTATGGATCGAACAGGGTACACCACTAAAGTTAAGTCTTTACTCCAAGATTTTTCTTATGCCTCATTTTCCAACGACACAACTTCCAAAATCGATCGGGAAGTCACTTCTCTCATAAAATCTTCAGATTTTCCCACTGATATTCAACGGAGATTGACTCCTCGCGTTTCAAAGTCTCCTCGCCTCTATGGTCTTCCCAAAATTCATAAACCAGACATCCCACTCAGGCCCATTGTCAGTACTATAGTTTCCCCTACTTACTTATTAGCTAAATACCTAACCACTATACTCAGAGAGTTCACTGGTAAATCTGGCAATTCAGCCCATTTCGTTGAACTTATATCCAATATAAGCGTTGAACCTGAGGATTTACTTGTGAGTTTTGAAGTCACTTCTCTTTTTACCAAAGTTCCTATTCCCGATTCCTTAGTCATAATCCAACAGTTGATATTAAAGCATGGAGAGACGTCTTCAAGTCTACCTGCCCTTATATAAAAATGCCTCTCTTCCACTTAGTCCCTGTTTCAAGGTCAGTTCTTTAAACAAATCTCTGGTGCGGTCATAGGTTATTCTCTTTCACCTGTCGTTGCCAATATCTTAATGGAAGCTTTCGAAACCGTAGCTTTGGAATCTTCAGAATGGAAGCCCAAGGTTTGGTTCCGATACGTCAACTATACCTTTATTATTTCGCCACATGGTAAAGCCACGTTACCCGTTTTCTTAAATTATCTAAATAGTTAACATCCTGACATTAACTTTACCATGGAGATAGAAAGTAAATGCTCTCTTCCTTTCTTAGATGTACAGGTCTCTAGCCAACCCAGTGGCAAACTTGACAATTCTGTATATCGCAAACCCACTCACACTGATCGCTATCTGCATGCCGATTCCCACCATCATAGTACACAAAAACTTTCCGCCATCAATTCGCTTGTACACCGGGCTGTTTCCATATCCCAACCCGATAATGTCCACGCTGAAGTAAACGACATTCGGAAAGCTATTAGAAACAACGGTTACCGTGCTAAGGATATACAGTCTGCCATCAATCGCCACCTTCATCCACGGCCACCCAAACCTCCGAAAACCGATCCTCCTGCAGCAATAGTCTTTCTTCCCTATATCCACCAAGTCACGGATCTAGTTGGAAAGTTTCTTCGAAAAAAAAACATTAAAACAGTATTCAAACCCCGAGCAAAATCTCACAGGTTCTTCGTTCACCTAAAGACAAACTAAAACTATGTCCTCTAAAGGTGTTTATAGAGTCTGTAACATAATAAACTCTAGACTATATTGAGAATGGACGTTAGAAATTAATATTATTGAGTCTTAGCTTAGTGTCTAACTCAAATGTAAATATGTATAAGGACGAAGTTAGCATAATACTTGCCCTGGGAACGTGCCGAACAGTGTCACAGGTTCTTCCAGAAAAAGGGCCGGACATGAATCGTAACTATTATTGCTTTTACGTGCTACTTGCGTGGGACCGATAAAATTCTTAGGTTTCCATGGTCTAAATAGCTTTTACAAGTTTACCTGTAAAAGCGGGAATTTTGGTGAAGTCAGATCTTAACAGACCTCGGTAGCGGATAGATCGCTTCCGAATAATTTGTAAATAAACATATTTTAAGTTACTGAAGTTTTTAATTTCTCAGTAGAGCCTTTAATAGGTGTAACCGTGTAATCAGGATCGACCTAAAAACCCCAACGTTAGACGTATCGCAACAAGTCCCTTGCTAGTGTTTTGCTGTATACATTGGTGAAACAGGACGTTCAGTAAAAACTCGCATCTCTGAGCACCAGCGCTGTTTCAAGTCGGGTCTCGTTTCATCATCAGCTGTCGCCGAACACCAGCGTGATACTGGCCATAAGATCCTTTTTGATGAACCTTTTATCATCTGCAAATCCCCATTCTTCTTTAGCAGAAAGATTCGCGAAGCCATTGAGATTTACAAACACCCGAACAATCTCAATCGGGAAGAAGGCTTTTTCCGTCCTTCTATGTGGATGGCATTTGCTAACCGCGACGGCGCTTGCCTATAAATTCTCGCATTTCTCCTTCCGATAGTTAGTCAAGTTTCGCCTCTGACGTGGTTCACACGTTGAGTTACCGTGCTCTTCTATCCCTTCCCTTGCAAAGAGTTTCGCCTCTGGCGTGGTTAACACGTTGAGTTACAGTGCTCTTTTGCTCTTTCCTCCTGACGAAGCCTCTTACGAAAGTGGCCGAAACGTTGAGTTTTTCGACCTCAATAATGATACGGCCCAAACCCGGAAGTAGTGTTTTACTTAATTATTAAATTATTTTACTGACTCCAAATGCTATTTTCATGTATACTGGTGTGTTCCTTGCCCCCAGAAACTTATAATTTGATGTTTAAATTACGTTTATACGTCTTAGGAGGCGGAAAATGTGTCGATGTCCGGTTTTTGGCTGCCATCTTGAATATCTCAATTACGGTCGAGATGTCGAGTTGGTAACAGGCATTTTCGGATTCAGATGGGTCGAATTATCTAGAAAACACATTTAACTCAAAAGTAATATGATTTGCTTCTAGAACTTCACTTCTTCGAATTCTTGTCCTGACTAAACTGTTATACCATCCTCTGCTTCTTTGCTTATATCTTCAGCCAAAACATTGAGCACCACAAAATAACGAATAGCTTTCTTCTATATAACCACGACACGACGTCATAGACGTTGAGTTGCGCGCGTTAGTGCGCTAGACCCTCCAGGAGCCTTTCTGCTTCGAGTCGGGTGTGGAACTAAAGTACGAGGCGCTAAACGCGATTATCTGCCCTTACTGGGCGAGATCGCAGGCGTGCACGGCGAAATTCCATTGAGATTTATTTATTCATTCAGTCATAAGCGGCATAACCTGTAGATAATGTTCTTAAGTTCAAAGAGCTGAAAAACTATTCAGTGGAGTGTATTCACTTCTCGCTGCTAAACAATGGTTGAATGAGTTGGCTAATCATTTTAACTTGGGAAGTTATTGTTTTCTTATAAGATAAACAATTTCTTAAATAGCATTATTGTTAGTTGGTTTTCGAGATCGTTAACAATAATAGTAATAAATTAAAATAATGTTATATTTCTAAAGTACCTTCTATTTACTTTTTTATTGGCTGCTTCCGTTTAACTGGCAACATTGAGTCGTATCTTTATTTATATTTCATTATTGCAGTTTGCTTTATGAGATGGCGTTCTCGACTGTAAAACCGTAGCTTCCAGTAATAAAATAGCTACATTTACACTAAGCCACTCCTGTTTATGAAGCGTTACTCCTTATCCTCAATTTTCCATTTCAGGAAATGCTCCGGCAGTTGCTTCCAGCGTGTTTGCGCGCCTTCATAACCGTAAAAGTTTCATAACGCATCACAGCATGCAAACAGCACACCTCTCCAAAATAAGCTAAGGATCTCCATTATGTAAACGAAGGCTTAGCAGGTCTGCCCTGACGCCGCGGGAGCATAAAGCAGTCGAAAGCCGAAGTTTCAGACTTCGTTTAGGCCGTTAGAGGTTAGTGAAGAATCTCCGGAATTCGCGCGAACGAGATCGAGTTTTCCGCTGCTTCCGTTCGACTGCCTGATTAAATTATTAATTAAGCGGCTAGGGCGGTTTGAATTAATTACCGCGCTATCTAGCGGCGCCTCGCTAAATATTTAGTCGGATGTGTGCTCGTCAAATTTTAATGTTTGGCCTGGGAGATGCCAACGCTTGCTGAGTGCGTGGAGATATCCCAGGGCTGTAATTGCTTAATGGCTTACTGCGCAATGGGAGGCAGAACGAGAAAGCTGCTTAAAATGTTTATTTTTCCATTAAAGTTCAGCTTTGGAAGTTACGAGCGCGGCGAGTTGAATAAATGAGGGCTCAGGCCGTTGAGGGGAGTAATAATAAAAAATGTAGATGAGACCAGGGGGCTACCTTCACTTTTCTCGGCAATTTTAAGAAGTGCACCTATGATAGTCAAGTGATAAATAATATGTGTAAGTGGCTTATGTAACAAAATCAAAGTTCGATTATTCAAAATAGCTATAAAGAAACGTTACTATTATGGTTAAAGTAAAACGATATCTATGTTTTAAGCTGTTTGGTGTCTAAAATAGTTAAATTAATGGTTTGTTTTTCTATTTTATTTTACAATTTCAACAAATAAGTTGAATAGGAAATCTAAGACAGTTCTGTTCAATGTCTTCTCTGCCTTTTATTGTCTGCGGTAACGGTAGAATCTTCTACTATTTTCGTTTTTCTTGCTTAACATAAAAGCTTGTGTAAAATTCTAGGGCTTCCAATCGCCTTGGGTAGTTAGTTTCGCCGTATTGGTGATAGTTGCCTTTAGTTGTGACTTACCTTTTTTCAAAAATAATAAATGCACATGCACATGCTTTTGGAAGATTCTGATGTGTCCTATATTTATTTTAGATGAATAATCATTTTACACGTTTGTAGATTGTACAAATTTGCTCGGCTATAGTTCTAATGCACTTATTTCTCATTATATTTTCCGTCATTTCAATATGGCTGGTTTCAGGTCTATTCCTACTTCTCTAATGCGAATTTATAAAACAAGCTTGCCACTGTTTTTTATCAAAATGGAAGAAGGGACCAACGATTCATTTAATCGAAATGCTTCTCTGGCCAAAATTTGAAGCAAGGAGCAATGGTCCAGCAATCATCAAGTAGACTTCTTGTACATATGTGAGCGTTATCATTCCGTGAACCTATAATGCTGTAACTATACATGCAAATTCTGCCAGGAATAAAAGCCGAACACTTTACATAAGCACACATATAATTTAGAAGAGGTTATAAATTCACATAAAAACATAAAATGAATACACAGTGACAACACATAATGGTTACACTATCAACAATGTAAAAGTAAATTTTTACGAGCTTTGATAGACGTCTTAAATGCAAGAGTCAACTATTAACGGTTCCCGTAAGTCAAAAAACTGCGCGCCAATAGTTTAAACTCACGCACAATTCTAATAAAGCCGCCTCTGTTTATTTACAGGCCGGATCGTAGCTGTTTGCTGACTCAGTCCATCTCACACACCCCCAAACAATGATTGGATTCGCATTGGCGCGCCACTGTAGGCATACGATTGCGTGTCAAAGAATGAATTATTGAAGCAATCGGTTACTATAGCTTTAAATCAGTAATCTGTTTTACTCTTTGTGTTGTCAGTAAAACTTGGATTTGCCTTCAATTGACGGCATCGGTTGTACCAAGGGCACACAATTCTTGACACTGATTCACACCCCACTGGGTTGTTTCCGCTTCTTGCTGTAGATTGCTGTATCTCGAGGATATTTTCCTAAGATTGCACTTTCAATATGCTTTACTTGGTGCAACACACACAGTTTGCTTGCTGGCGTCTTTCCGGCGCGCACGGCTTGCTTTTTCGTTAATCACCGCAACAACTGCAATCAGCTGCTTTGCCTGCACAATCTTACATGAAAACTAGTAGGTTTTAAATACACAATGCATCTTAAGCTAATTGATACATTGTACGAAATACAGTTTAGTTCTATACCTACTAGAGTAGTGGTTAAGTGCTGAAGTGATTAAAACGCTAAGGTGGCACGAACTGTTTGGAAAAGCCCTCAACTTTGGAAAATTACGACTACTGTCGGATGTTCTCAGCTTCCAATACGCAATTTTTCTCGTCCCATTCAAGTGCCGCGAAGTTTTCCATTAATTTCCGATATATTTATGTTATAATTTTCTGAACAAAATTAAGGGACCACCAATACAATTTACAATAATTTTGTGAAAACGTAACCTTTTGTAATACAATTAACAAATGTCCTCGTCTTGTTTTGAAGCTTCCAGTATCTCTATGCATCACTCTGTACCACAGAGTGGTGTTCAAAGTTCTAATCTCTGCTTTGAGAATATCCTTCGAGAAGGAGAATAATTATTTGTGGCAACTCTTCGGGGGTCAAATGCGCCGGTGTATATTTTCAATAAAAACTATAAACAAATCATAAATTCTTTAAAAATGCTGAAGTAAAAGCTAGAAGTTTCGTAAAACTTGACAGTTATATTTCTTTCCAGGAAAAAACGTCCATTGTATATCGTGAATTTTTCATGGCATACTAACTAAATACCGTATACACCATTAAAAAATCACATTTCTAAATTTCATTTAATTATATTGTATTTTAGTAAATATTTTTCAAATTTTTTTGATGATTGCTTAATTGTGTTTATAAGTGTATTTAGAAAAACCCCCGTATCGTTCATCCAATTCTCAATATATCCGACCAAGAATATTTCCGTAGCCTTGGTGCTCAACTGCTTTTATGTTCGAGTAGCTGGCGTTGATCCCTTCAATGAAGCTTAACATCTTTTAGTAGTTTCAGTACTAAATTTAAGATTTGCTGCAAATTCTGAATATATCACAGGTATTAATCTGAATTCGCATGCATAAACTCCGGAAATTTGCATGTGTTTTATGAGTTTTTCGGGGTTTCTCCGTTACCAGCGCAGTAGCGCCTTAATTAACCTGACACAATTTATTAATATTGTTTTTCATGTGGTAATTTCTTCGCCGATGGACATCCGATTGGAAGTTTGCTTATCGCGCGACGTGACATCATGAATAGGCTAATTTTTTTCCCATACTAGTGCTCCGGGCGGTTTTGAAATTTAGTGGTAACAGCGTTTTGTGCTTGATCATAATACACCCCATTGGAGTTTATCTCACCGAATCTTTGTTTTCTTAATTAACATTATAACATTAAAAGGTACTTTTACGTATTAAGTTATAGAAAAAAGAAGGTCATTGCCTACAAACATAGAGAAGGGCAACAATAACCCATGGTTAACATATGATAACTTTTAAAGACAAATTACATATCCTAATAGGTAATGTACATTGCATTAATTTATTTCGTAATTATGTTCTGCATGATAACTACTAGTGACTGTACTGGCTTGTTTTCAGTATTATGCCTCTCTTTGTGTTTCGTAAGCGACATAGCCTTTCTATATACTCTCTAAAAGCAGTCAAATTGTGAAGTCTAATTCTACTACAACTATCTGTTGTTTTGATAAAAACGCAATAACCCATACCACCTAAAGAATAAAGGCCGCAACTCACTGGCGTGATGTCAACTCACGAAAGCTGACCGTCGGCAGAATTTCGAGTTAAATCGCATAGACATAGTGTTTACATGTCTAGAATTTGTAAAATAAAAGTATTTTTACGGCCTCCTTGACCCTTATCAGGGCGGCCAAGTGACTAGAATGTTTTGTTTGAACGCATCTCCTCTTCCTGTCGAACGCCGTGATGGTGGCTTGGTTGTAGCGTCTTTGAAATGGCCCTGCGGCTTTACGGGCTTTCAGAATATGGTTGTTTTGGTTCATGGCCCTCGCCGAAATTGCGGATTGTTGTAGCCCGGGCAGTTCGGTGGCGAATTTGTTTCTCCCGAAACTGTTTGTACCGATTCTTATCGAAAGCATCCATGAGTCTATTTTGGGTTCTCCCTTTTCTTCAGCAGCTAGTCTAGAGCTTCTAAAATTCATAGGTTCAACATTTGCCATATAAAGCCATCTCCGCTAATTCTGCCGAATTAGGAACAATTTTACTGTAATACTAGCATTTTGGTGTTATTATTTTTTACTGCTACCTGTGCATGAATTAATATTTTCTTTCGGAAAATTACGTGCTACTTGAGTTTACTAATGCTCAGTTGAATTCCTGGATACACGGTAGTTGGTAAAGATTTGTTGGCGCCCTTTTGGGTTTTAATCATTTGTTAGTACTTAAAGAACTGCACGTCGTCTTTCTGACATGGCCGGCCGGAAATTGTATCCAAGTAGTCATAAAGTTTGTTTTGTTTGAAAAAAAATGAGCCGATGAATCGATTGGATGCTAACACACTTGCTAATCAACGTAGAAAGTATAAAACCCGATATAGACCTTGTTTAGTTGTTAACGCACTTAGTTTACTACATTTATCTCCTTTGCTCAACTGATCATTGTTTATTTCACCACACTAATTAGAAAATCAGTGGTTGCAGAGTTAATACTCGCTATTCTTTTGTCGTTATGGTACTGATAACTGATACTCAAGAAAATCAACCAAGTAACCCTCCTGTTGCGTACTGGTAGATAGATTTTAAAAATAATTTAGTTACTTTAAATCCAATTAACGGCACGCAACACCTCCTCTGTCAGAGATTGCAAAACTAGCTTCGTTATAGCCTATATACTATGTCTTTTAAGAAAATGTAATTTGGATACTTTGGTGTTTCGTTGAAGTAAAGTCTGCCTTTGGTATAACATTAATTCAGTTTTGAAACGTTAGAAAATCTCCATGCGGTGACAAGGAATTTATTTCAGAACCACATGTAACGGTTATTTAATTGTTTATTTGTTCAACACTGTTAGTAAGGCACTCACACGCACACCGCCATTTTTTTATATTTTGTGAGAACTGCTGGCGGCCCATAAAACAGCTGGACTATTAATTCTTTCCTCGATGTTGCTCTTAGTGCCTTCAACATTTTATTAGGATTTGTACGAGAAAACATGGTTTTTACTGCATTATAACATTTTTCATGTTGTTCTTTGCGTATTATGTGTCCAATGTTTTCATTCATTTGTGAGAAGTCAAAGAAAAATATAAATTGATAACGATCTCATTCGGTTTCAAACTGTTACTTCGAATTTCCACCCCCTGTTATTGTGACGACAAAATTCGAACGTCGTCGTGTATTTCACGTTGCCTAAATAATTTAATGTAAATTGTTAATTGGCATTCCTTTCTTTCGAAAACTTCCATACCCAGTTTCAGCTTGGGAATATTTTCCGGCTTCCATTTCCTTTTCTATAATGTTGAGAAAACTGGATTTTAATTTTGACGCTATTCGATGTGTTTATTCAGGATGTTCTTTTGAAGACGTTTGAAGGACATATTTTTTCCTGAATCGGCCTGGTTATTGCAGGATATGATAGAATTTCGAAAGTAAAACGTCTGTTGACGCTCTGAATCTAAGGTGATATTTGCTGATATATTCTGCAGCATGGTCTAATGCCTCTCAGCATTTATTTTCAGGTCTTTTCTTTTTCCTTTTTCTCCTTTCATTTTCGTTATACTGTCGATGTTTCCTTCCAGTTTTGATACTTCTATGGATGTCACGAGATTCGTCGTGCTACTTGTCGAAAATCCGTGGATATGTAAAGTGGCTACAGAAAAATAGCCACCAGGCTCGTGAACATTATAGTGGTTTGTTTCCTATGCTTAACTTGCCAGATCGAAGGTACTTTTTGCTTTTGTATCGTTTAGATCGAATGAAAATGTGTTCAAGAAAACTAGAACCAAGAAACAATTCATAATAAGTGAAGCAACTGAAGTTGATGTCTTAGCTTACTTTGAAGATCATCCTACTAATTCAATCAACGATCTCATGCAACAAAGTGGACTATGTTTGGGAACTATTCACAATATTCTGAAAAAGCATAAGTTTGTGCTGTACAGGTACAGACGCTGATACCAGGAGATCAAGAGAGACGCATCCAGTTCTGTCAGTGGTTCATTAATAAAATCAGAATTAATGATAATTTTTGGCGCTTGATTCTTTGGAGTGACGAATCAAATTTCTCCAATAGGGGCATGTTCAATAGGAAAAACAACCACTAATAAGGTCAAGAAAATTCTATGCTCGTCCGTCCTTGTAACCCGCAGAGACGCTTTAGCGTTAATGTTTGGTGTGGTTGGTTGGGTTAAGAATTGTAGGCCCTGTATTTATCAGGGTGCATTAACTGGTGAGCGGTATGTCGAAATGTTAACCGCCACACTTCGAGACTTCCTTGATGAGTTGAATTTAATTGATAGACAACAGATCTACGTTCAGCAAGATGGAGCTATTTCCCATAATGTTCGCCAGATTGATATCCTATTACAAGAGTTCTTTAATGGCAGATATTTATCAACTAACGGCCCTATCCGTATGCCTTCTCGATCACCAGACATAACTCCTATGGATTTTTTCTTTTGGAGACATGTGAAAAGTGTGGAGCGTTTACAGGCGGACTCAAAAGTGCTTGGACCAAGAGGGCGATGTTTTTGAGCATCTGATTTGAATTTTGTTTTTTTCTAAGTTCATAGAATAGTTTTAAATAAACGATATTGTTTCACTTCATGGATATTCTTCTTAATTTCTATTTTATGGTAAGGCAAAGTTGCCACTAACACAGCCACCTTGACAATTTGAAAAATCATCAATACCTTTGTCATGTTTGACATTAGGATAAAAGGTCATAGGACACTTTTTGTTCAGAATTCAATTTCCTATCGATTGTGAATATTGTATACTAAGTGTCCCATTTTAAAAAATTTAACTTTTTGACATAACTCGCGAACGCATTGTTCGATTTTGATTCCGTTTTCACCATCGTAATTGGAGAAAAAAATACTACTAGTTTGCCTACCTAACTGACCTTGTAGCTCCAATAATAACAAAGTTAGCAATAGTGCCGACTTAACTATGAAAACCCTGTATACGTGTCACATTGGGAAGGCCTCGTCATGAGCCACTATAGTTACACGGTTTTAGTGCAGAAAGGTCGTCATTTTGAATAAATGTATTATTGGCATATCTTACTTATGATGTTTTTGCGCAAATTTGCGTCGCATCTCGACTACTCCGCGTGGTTCAACGTAGTGTGTCACGGTACGTTGTTGAAACTGGCGCCCCCATCTATTGGTTTGCTATTGCGATTACGTAAATATATTTGCTTTGAATACTAACAAGTTAATACAATAGGATTGGTTTTAAATCTATATAGGTAACATTATATTACACATGAGAGAGCTACTTAGATGATTATAAAAACATATTCACTGCTGTTACGTAACGTCTTCCGAGAGCCCTTACTCTTTTGGGCTATAAGTTTTATGTATTACAATGATATTGTTGTCACTTATCTCTTCTCTTACCTCCACATTTCAAGTTTGTTTGTGTTGCCTTTTCTGTTTTTCTTTGTGTCTTTGACTTAAGCACCTTCTCTTCAGTTTCTTGTCTGATTTTGTATATGCGCCCTAACCATCCTATTTGTCTTTCTTGTATTATCGATTTAACTGGTTTCATGCATAATATCTTTCTAAATACCTTGTATATTACGTTTTGTGGTTTTCCTTGCTACTCCCCTGGGAAATATAATTTCGGTGGCGGGTTGGTTTGTCTGTTAAAGTCCAGGATTCATTAGCATGTACCGGCTTAAACGTTACCTCTTCTTAATGACCTCATCGTTGACATTATTCGGTAGTTTTCTTTTGTCTTTCATACTATTGCATATTTATCTTCTTTTTCACTAATCGCCTTGTCCAATTCCCCACTATTTTTTATCATCGTTTTCTGAATTAGTCAGAGCCTTGGTTTTATTTACTTTCATTCCCACTGTAATTTTTTTCTAACTGCTTATTCATTACATTGATTTTATGTTGTAGATTCTTTTCAATTCTAGCTGAGATTACAATATCGTCTGAGACAGTCAAACTTACGAAGCTAATAAATGTAGATGTATTTTTCATTTCCGAACTGAAAATGCGTTTCCACTGATCAGTTTCGGTAGCTCCCGAATAAATGGTAATTACTGTTTGAATTTTAAAATCCTCATAAAGCAGTGAGTCAAAACTGCTAATTCCCAGAAGCCTATGCTGCGATGAAACGGCGGATTATTAAAGCCGGGGAAGCCGTTGTCGATATCGGGAAAATGATAAAACGGAGCGCCGCCACGGTGATGAGATGTTGTACTGCTTTGAACGATCAGTAAACAGAACTTTGTGGAAACGTACGAGGCAATAAAGGAATCGCCGAGCATCTCTTAGGAAGTTTTTCACCTTTTCGCCGCGGTAATGGCAGGCAGCATCGAATAAATCTGATCATACTAATTTGTTGTGTAAAAAAGGCCTCACTTGCACGCCTTGTTCAGATATATTTTCTTCCAATCATTATATTTTCGTAATAGGCACAATAATGACATTCCTGAGCTTGAACAATCCAAAAAAGGGTTGCAAGGTCTTCAGACGAGAGGCAACGAATGTGTAATTTCGCAAATGTTAATTTAAGAAATTACGAATTAATAATAACAGTAATACATACATATATACATAATCTGTAACCCCTTATACCGTTACAGTGTCGGGGTGCCGGGCGCACCGAGCCGCTGAGGGTGTGTGCATTTTAAATTCGGCGGAGGTACTTGGGGTAGTGGAGCCTGTCTGGCTAGAACACTACGCCCGCTCTCCAGCTGGTCACCCATCCAAGTTCTGACCGAGCAGACTGGTGCTTAACTTTTGCAAGTGCCGTGAGAGATGCATCACCACTCAGCCGTACTGCCGGTATAATAATAATAACAGTAATAATAATAATAAATGTCTTTATTTCTTGCAACTAAAACTAAATCCATAACTGTTAATGAAAAAAAAAAACAATTCCAGTGTAATAGTTGTAGAAACCCCAAAGCGCAGTTTACTCTAAAAGACCGCTCTTCCACTGAAACCTTGACATAATTGTAAAGTAATAAAAAAATCATTCAACATTCGAAATCTACATAAATTCCATGCGGTGGTAAAGCTCACTACAGACCGAGATGGCCATGTCAGTCATACCCTACTGTTAATGTTTTCACGTTTCAATTCCTTTGAAGATTCCAACACTTTGATTGTATTGCCAGTGTTAAGTAGCGTTTTAACACTATTAGTTTAAAATTTCAACATATACCCATTGTCCACGATGCTCCTTGAATTTATGCAAGCCTTCGATTTGAGTAGTTCCGTGGATTATTTCTTGCACTCGTTCAGGACGCACTTCGGAACACAAATTGTATAATTATCTAACCAGGTCGTTTTATTGAAGGAGATGAAAAGTTTTATTTGATATAAAATGTGACTGGAGCAGCCAGGCTTAACTACCTCTTAAGACAATTGTAGCCCCTGTCCGATCACAAATGAATACACTTCAGAGTTTGAAAGTATATTAAAATATTAAACAAATACAAGTCCTTATATATAATTGAATGTGTGTCGTGTTCTCATAACCTACTATTGGCATAGGCACAAAACACGACGTTTGCATAAAAATACCTTGCTGGTAAATCATGTGTGTGAAATCTGACCTTGTGATATTATTATGCTGCTGTCTGCAAAACGACTACTTATAGTATAAACTGGACTTATTGAGCTTCTGATCCTTAGAAGAAGCGGTTGCTAACTAGACGCTGTTACTAGAGGTTTTCTGATAATTTTCTGGTGCGAGGCTTTAAGCAAGCACCATTAGCAAGTTGCGAGCGAGCGGTGTGGTATGGAAACGTAACTTTGCAAGGGTCTGTATAATAACATGCGCACGTACAGAGCTACAAAATTAATATCAATTAATCGTAAAAATCTAAGAGCTACAAAATTCTTTAGTGTTACATCTTTCTAATTTTTATCTATACATTTTCAAAAACAATACCTAATACTGTGTCTTCAATTTTCTTGCACAGTAAAAAGTATACGTGTATCTTGCTAAGACCAGTTTAAAAACATGCACTTGCATTTCAAATGTCCACGGTTTCCCGCATCTTTTATTTCAAATATTGGCAATTCCGCGTTTCATTTTCAAATCAAAATATTAATGTGTCCCGCTCGTTCTAATATAGCACAGTTATGTTCGCTCGTACGTGTCCAGATTTCTCCTAACGTCACATCGTAACCGAGTCTGGTGATGTCTTCAAAAAACCAGAGCTCTAAAATCCCTCGTGTTAATACGTTGGACCTTACTGTAAAGTGTCTTACTTACGGCTTGCGGCTATGATTTTTTGTAGATTGTTGGAAAAAACTTCATATGTGATGCATGCCTTCTTTTAAGCATTATTATATTGGTTATATTGCTTAGATCATTTTTTAAAACCGTTTGTTTACAATAATATTTATTCTACTGGAACATTTGAAGCCCTCTTGTTCTCGGTTTTACACTACTAATTAAAGTGTACAGTAGTTCGAGCGCTATAGGCTTTATGCGCGAATTCGATTTTGCAACTTTATAAATGCAAAATTTAACTTTCATGCATCGCTGTCGCTCCGAAGTCACTAGTGGTTGGATAACGTGCGCCTTTTAAGATCCTTGCGAGAATACCATTTCATATTTACAACCAATGACGTCAATGGCACATATATAACAATTACAATAAAATAAAGGACTAGATTAAAATAATATCACCACAGCAACAATAAAATATACACGGTTATATACTTAGGCTTCTTACAATTTTATTTGTTTAAGATTTAAGGAAATGTAAATATTCGACATTTCAGTTTTGCCCTTTTGAACATTTTCGTTTATGCAAGATTAACGTTAATTCTGAAGCTGTGTACAGATAAATAGTGCAAATCAACATTGAGTTACAGCAATTTTAATTTTTATTTGTTTCTTATAAGAAATATTAGGTGGTTTGGGAATTTATACAAACAGCTGTAGTTCTTCTGGGTTGACCGTTTTAAATCAGTGGTGCTTTAAAACAACTTACCTTGTCCTGGTCAGGATAGCATAAGTACCATAGTGTTTCTTGTAAAACATTAAATAAAAATTATTAATTTTCGTTCAAATAGCAATTATTAAGAAATAGCACCCTATCGACATGAATTCGATTTTTTTTCTCAACACGTGGGTGCAATATTTTACACTCAACAATATATTATGCTTTTAATATTTTCTTTATAGCGTTCGGTTTAACTGCAGCGTAGAGCTAAGGCAACAGATCCTGTAGACGAAATTGTAATATTAAGACTATTGTGTGAGCAACACAGTTACAACTTCAGAGTACGACAAAACTTGGGAGTCTGAAAACTGCGAATTTTAGTACAACTGTACGATGGCAACGATCAGCATGACCTATTTTATGTACATAACGATGACGAGTTTTTCCAGACTTTATAAGTGCACATTAGAAATGTCTGCTTTCAGCCCGTTCAAGAAAGCTACACATTTGTTAGCAACCAGTACAGGACCTTCCCCATAAACTTCGCAGCGCATTTTTGCAACGCAATTGAAAAAGGTCAGTTCGGATTGCGACATTTTCAAGATTGTCACAGATTCCATTCACTTTATAGAAAAAGATATACAATATAGCGAATTGCAAAATTAGCACTTCTGTTAGAAAAGTATTACTATGTCATCCAATATCGAAATGGAATCCTTATGAACCATATCCTTGGTGTAAGCTGTCATCATGGTACGATCGTTACAGCTCAGGAGAGTTAGAGGCTATGCAGATTAAAAAATAAGCAAGCTAAAGATGATGCCAGTGCACACAATAAAGAAATTTTAAAAGAGACGCCAAATGGCGACTAAGTAAAAAAATGTGATATTAAAATTATTATGTCATATTCGTCACCGTAGAATTCTGTGCCTACGCCTATGTACTATGTACTATGTACATACTTTAATATTAAAATTAAGCAGATATGATTGTAGTTGAGCCCCTCCCATTAAGGGAAGCCGTGAATATTGTTAGAAGTACATGTAGGATTGTGCGCAGCCCAATAGATTTTGTCAGTAATGGTCTGTGGTGGCGAGGTGTCACCGTTAATGCCATTTCCTGATTAAAATTTTTCTCTGTAACTTGTGAGTTAAATACAAATATTTCTTATTTAATATACTATGTGTTTAAGCGCGCCTCAACCTGCTGTAACAGATGCTTGACCCGCTATTGGTCAAGGAGAAAGGGGTTTCGGATCAACACTACGTATTTTAAAGCTAGATGCTGTCACAATAGGAGTCTATTGTAATCAAAATAAAAGGGAGAATGAGCTCCACGAATTTAATTGATAGAATGGGGGAGAAACTTTTCAGCCGGCCCTCGTAAAAATTCGAAGTCAGAGGGCTGGCGCTTCACTACGACGTTCTGGCGAGGCGTTCCGGCTCTTTGGCGAGCTACCTTTGCTGGCCTCTTAGCTTCGCCGGTCATCGCACAATTAATAAATATGAGAAAAAAGAAAAACAAATAGTTCACAATAACTGAGTAATGTCTGGCGATGCTGTTGATTGATGCAGCCGAAAGTTCTCTCCGTCTTGTCGAAGTCTTTGCAGGTGGTTGAAACACAGATTAGATTGCTGGCCGTCGACAGGACGATACTTAATACAAGTACGGGATTTTAATCTGGTCTTAACAGTAGCAATGTGAATTCAATTATGCACACCATGCTTAATGGTGAACTGTAAATAAGGGGAAAAGGGGGAATCGATACAAATGTTACATAGAGAACACATGTAGTAGCTATGTATCGATCATATTGTAAGTGGTACCAACTAACCATTATCATAATAATATTCAGTTTCTATCCTGTTGCTATAAAAGGACGCAGTTTAGTAGTGGATAAAAACTGATACCTCACTGTATTTTTGAATTTTATTTAAACAAAATAAAGTTTATTTTCCCCCTCCCACAGTGCAACCAGTCTGAATTCCGTATTGCTTCTGAGTTACTGCTGCGCGACCTTGGGTTTTAGAGCCAGAAGTTTCCTTTTCTGCAATTCTTTATAGACTCCACAGCCTTTATAAGTTACACACCAGGCTCAATTGAGTTCTTTGTGTGCAGTTATCATGCAGGTGTTGTGAATTAATTCACATGTTACACAGCGTTCTTAAATGATGCAGTAGTTTTTTTGTTTGTCCCACTCGTTGGCAGTTCGCACATTGTGTTATATACTTGCTTGTCGTACTTGGTTTGAGGTTCGAGAAGAACATTGGTAAAGCTCTTTCATTGCATTAGAATAGTTCGAACTAAGTGCCTTTTGTTGATTTGATTGTTGATTAATAGAAAGCCTATTTTTTGTGAAAAACGTGCGGCGTTTAGTTATTCCGGCCGGATTCTATTTATCACTTTATGCCAATTATTTATTATAAAGATGCAAAAGCTTAGATTTCAAATGACAACAACGAAAACAGTAGCGTTTTATGCGCTACCGGCACAGCAGTTTTCATTTATGGCAGATCCGGACTAATACGCCCAACGAAGCTTAATAATAAACCATAAACATTAATTGAGAACGTTAATGCTCTCCCCGCTTCAATGGGATACTTAGGGGTGTTTTTACGGCCACTAAAACCCTGATCATGTTCTTTGGCCCTGCATTTCCATACAGCTAGTCAAAGTTTAAGATGTAGCAGAGAGGAGCTCTTTTGCCGCCTTTTCATATTCGTTTGGTGTTCCAATCTTCTTCGCTCTCTGGAAACCGTATAATTTGCCTTTCATGACAGCAGGTTCTAATTAATATGTCAGGTACACTCTTCTATTATTTGGGTGCTCATGGTGAAAGGCTTCCGGGTTTTAGATAATAAGCATATTTTGGCTTTCTTTGCTATTAATTTCTGTTATAATAGCCTAACATAATAATATCATGTTAAATAACAAATAAGATCACTTCGAACACCAATTTAATGCTCTGACTCTGTGTACTTAAAGTATAAGCTTTACAAATCGAAACATAAAGAAATAGATAGCTTACACATCAGCAAGTGATCTAGTAACCTATAAACATCCGCTTACTTAATTATTTGCGAAAGAAATATTTCAAAGCATCCGTATCAACAACATATTGAGAAACTAAAATTGTATTTTTCTAATTCTTCTCTGAATGCTTAAAATTACTTAGGAATTGCAATTAGTACTTAATAATGTGTATCTAATAAAGTTACTGTAAAACGGCAAAGACTAAAGGGATTCAAAAATATTGTAAAGCCCTAACTGGGTATAATGAATCTGTGAATATGATTTTTAATTATTTGAATAAATTAAACAGCCCAACTGTCACAATTTTTATAATTTGTTTGCCCTTCTGAAACTTCTAATTCTAATTCACCCTCATCCCAGGGTTAGGTCGCTACATCAAATTTAAAAAAAAAACGAATGTGAACTTGCTATGATTACCAGTTAACTACGTCTGGCTATGAATTACTAAGGTCTTATTTTAAAATAAACATTTAATTCTGAGCACTTTGTACATCTATTTATCTAATGGGATTTGATACAATGGGCTTATATTTTTTACTGGTTTCCAAAATGGTTAACTTGCTTCGAGAATACGTAAACAAGTTGACAATTAGTGCTTTGGTTCCACGAGATTGGTCTCGGTCTTGTCTCGAAATTCGAGACGAGACCGAGAACGAGACTTGTTAAAATTTTCGAGACCGAGACCGAGACTTGAGCGGTCTCGGTCTCGATCTCGTCGAGAGTCTGGATTTTTTTAAACATTTTATTCTTTAATAAATTACTTATTCTAAGTTATACGGAAAAAAGCAGTTATGTGTACCATTTGCATACCGAGGGCAAGTATTCGCAGGCGCGAGAAATACATTTAAAATGCTGCACTGACTTGATTTAAAAAGCGAATTGGGGGAAGTACCGACTAATGAATCACCTCATTCGCACACAATATGTTCTATTTTAAGATTTGCGATTAGTAGAACGTCATCTACATCAGTATACGAAGCAAGGTTACATCCAGTTTCTTTTACATGTTAAAAATGGAGCAAACACAATTGAAGGGACGCAAAAGAATTTTATCAACTAGTAGTGAAGAAGAGTCGATTGAAGCACAAGTGGTAGCGCAAACTTCTATGAACATCGACAAAGCCACGCCTAGCTCTGGTAGATTTGTGGCTAAGGGCAAGACTAATACATTTTCATTTTTTTTTAAATTTGAAGTTACTGAAGGTGTGAAGCTTGGCGTATGTAATATGTGCAGAGGAAAAGTTACTAGCATTAAAATGAAGGGCGGAAATACAACTGGCCTAAAACAAACATTTACTTTCTCGACATAAACGTGAATATGAGAATATTTTCCAAAGCTGGATTGATTATCCGCAAACATAGAAATTCATTAAATGACGAATCAGCACGAAGTTTGTTTTGTATTAATTCTTGGATAAAATGCGACTTATAATTTGTATTGTAATTACTAATTACTAATTATGTCTTCTGCCTTGTTCCATCGCATCTGCGATACGATTTCAAATGCATATAGTAATTTGATTTTCATTTCAATAATATCTTTATCTTTTATAAACTGTTTATATTATCATATTTTAGAAATAAAAATGTTCAGCTCAAATGAAATAAATTGCAGTTTGTGTTATATGTTTAGTATGACTGTCGAATGTTGTAACATCAAATTCTACTTTGCATATTAAAAATTTGTTGAGACTCTCGTCGATACCGAGACCGAGACCGAGACCTACAAAGTTTTTCGAGACCGAGACCGAGACTACCTCAGTCACGGTCTCGTCTCGACGAGACAAAGCACTAATTTTTCGATGTCCACGCAATTAAAGCTGTTGCTATGCAATCATAATTAAACGTCAAAAACAAAACACTTCTACCCACACGACAAACCGGTAATAATGCGCTAAAGGACGCTAAGAAAGCACATTTACAAAACTAACATTTTTAGAAGGGAAATCTGACCTTTTCATGGCTTCTCCGTTAAAAATAGAACTATTTTCCCCTCGCTGGACATCCTACAATGTTTTGGGCCACTCGTTGTTGCTTGCATGCAATTATCAAAGCTCAAATTTGCGCTGGAACCCACATGGTGAAGAGCTGATGCTCTCGGACACCTCTGGAACCGCTTCTAATGAAGCAGGGGCATCAAATCTCGTACTCCGCTGTGCTACACGGCCGCTGCTCTCTTATTCACTCGTATAGGAACTTATAAAGCTGGCTGGACCTCGGTAGAATATGTCCAAAACACCACAGCTTTCACTGGACCACTTCGACGCCTCATATTTTATTTGTGCGGAAGCCTAATGCAAGACAAAGCTTCCACAAGTAACCCAGGCGACAATCACTCAATTCAACAACACTTATAATTCGCTTGGGTATTTATTAACACAAAAATTACTTGATTTTTGGGGTAGCTTGGCAATTTTACAACAAAGCTTTCGAAGAAGCTACCCGAATTGTTTTGTTTACAGGTTACACATTGTTACATGCATTGCCAGACCTACTCTGATTTTATTATGTTTTAAACAAAGATAAAGCTATTCACAAACGTCATTATGCAATTATTTTCATTGCCTATGCTATTTCTTAGCAATTACGAAATTCAAATTATTATATGTACTGAACATTCTTATAATAAATACTTGTTTTGCTGGTTATGTTATTGATTACTATTTACTATTTTGCGTAATATAAAGGCTACTAAAATGTGTTCATAGCAATATGAAGAGTGGTTACTCTATACAAATTTGTATGAAAGCGCCTGGATATGTTTTACAAACAGAAGCTTCAAAGATATAAAACATTATTTTATGAACTTTGGTAACATGATGTTACGTTTCTTTTTCGACGATATGAATTTTTCTGCACATAGCTGTTTGGGAGATTATTTTCACCGGTGTGGTTTTAACTTCTTTTTCAAATTGATAATAAGCCCACATATTTTACAAAATGTCTGTCTAAGAAATTTTATAATTCTGATATGAGATAACATATTTGCATTATTTAGTGATTTTTCTCTTGAAAACTAAAACATTTCAAAGAGAATATTATATTGCAAATTAAACAAGCATTTACAAAGCTACAACTTCCAGGCAGCCATTCTAAGACTTAAATAGTTTAGACCTGCTTTCGCGTACACGGCTTATACAGGCTTTTATCGATAACTTTATAATACCTTCGTCATGTTTGCCATTAGGATGAACGACACGATTATTTTATTATTATTTGAACATAAAGCAATATTAACTTGTAATGTAAGAAGTCTAGTTAAATTTCTAATCAGAGTACCTACCTAATCGATTATGCACTTCAACTCCACAGCTGCATAATTGGTTGCATATATTAGAGAGACGTTTCACCGACAAATGGAATTATATAGCTAGTCACATACTGGTCCTTGTGCATTTGCGTGTAAGTAGTTGCAATTCTATGTACAAAACATAATGTAATTAGAAATTATTAACCATTCAATCCAAGAGGTTTAATTGTGGTATCAAGAAAGAAGCTTTCATTATAAATGTTCGATTTTGAAAAAAAGAAAAACATTTAAAGCGTCTGAACAGCAATGAATATAAATTAATTATTTTCAACATATTTGAGTTGTTGAGACAGACAGATGGCAGTCATTATATTTAACTATACAACATAGTTAGCTAACAGTTTTTATGAGGAGCCTAAGATTTAGCCTATTGAAGTTTTGAATGTTGCTATTTCTTAACTAGAATATCGCATACTACAGAAACTCAGTTACAATTCTGTTAACGACTGATAGCGCATGTTGAATTCTTGTGATTAAAATCATTAAGCAATTGTTTGATAATTATGGGTCTGCTATTTGTCGCTCAGGAGAATTTCTCAGTTTTCTAGTTTAGTCACTTGATTTTTTCAGTTTCTGCTATTTATGCCAGCAACACCTCCTTTTGTAAGTTTTATTGCCAAAATAAATTAAAATTTAAATATAATGACAACTACATTAGAACTACGCTGGTGGGTCCAACTACATGAAACTTGATATTTAGTGGCCCCTATGCATTTAAAGCTGCGTTAAAGTAAGTAATCAGCATGTAGGTGTATTACAAAGAAAATTCAACTATATCTATCGGTCAATCAGAAATTATGTCTAGTATCCACATATCAAATTTGATCCATATCGATTCGTAAATAAAGAAGATATAAGCATGGCCCTGGTCTCATTGTCACCCGGTATACCTTAATTTCTAATTTAATTTATTTTGGTACTCTGCCAACAGCCGTTAGGCCAATTATAGGCTTCGCTATACATTTTATGGGGACTTCCAACCCCAGTAACAACTGGCATGATGTTATTATGACATCCGGGACCAACTATTTCCGTGGCAGCCGTACCACGAGGCGCCGAGGGAAGCAGCCGTGGAACTCCCATCCAATTTCTGACCAGAAAAAGCGTTGCTTAACTCTACTGATCGAACGTGGACGCTTGTTCAAGCTACACCACCCGGGACCTTAAGTTAGAAATATCAGAGCTTTAGCCCATCTTTTTCCGTCTTCTGCTCTTGGTTTCCTGTCCTTTCGTCAAATCCATCTTTACCGTTTTTAAGAGTTTTTTGTCGGTTGTCGTCACTTTTTCTTTCCTCATCTACTCTGCAATCCGTTTGTTGAAATTCTGTTCGATTGCATACCACGTATCCCAGCCACCTGACTCTTTAAAAGCTATAACTTTTTGTGTTAAGGTTGGTATACCATAGATATCTCTAACTTCCTCATGGGTTCGTTGTTTCCAGTTTCCTTCATCATCCTTGATTCCACCGCAAATATTTCTCAGCAGCCGTCGCTCCCTTTATAATTTATTTGTTTTCTGTTTGTTCAACAGCCATAGTTCGGAACGGTATAGCACTGCAGGGCATATTATTGTTTTATAATGCTTTATTTTTGCTGTCAAAGGCAGATGTTTGGATATTAACATTCCACTCACTGCTGAAGCGCCTTTACGGCCTTTACAAATTCTCTTATCTAATTCATTTATTTGTTGGTTGTTTTTCTATAATACGTTATGTTCTTCCATCATCACACATTTCACGATACTTACATTTATCTGCAACCCTTATTTCTTTGCTTCAGCGTCTGAGTTCTTGTTTGTGTTTTACGCTCTCTCATTATGGTTTCCAACACAAAGTTGAAGAGGGTGATTAAGATAAATCTACAGAGCATATTATAACACATTTATTTTAATTTTTTGCGGCGTCTTTTCACTCGGCCATCTCGTTTTAAGTTGCAGATAGTTAGTCAACTACACCCATTTATAAGTATAAATTTTGTCATTTTCACTTCATCCCGTGATAATAAAAGCTCAACCTGCTACTGGGTTCAGACCAGAGGGGAGGAGTAAATTTCCGTTGAACGTGTGGACAACAATGTACGATGTGGACATTTTTGGGCCTTCTGCAGTAACTGGTTTCGCTACTGGATAAAATACAATACAGGTTTCTTTCACATTCTTTGAGATATCGTGGACCTTCAAGAATCGATTTGTGTTGAACACTATTAGCACCGCCCTTAGTATTGCCTCCTTGTTGGTTTCTCCATACCGCAGCCCGCTTGAATACAGCCGAGCCAGAAGATACAATTTCTCGCTGACTATAGTCGATGAAATCTCTGCTTTCAATTTGGTAAAGTTATATACAGCATTACAGCAAAGTACGTGCATTTATTGCGTAATATTTAAATAGGCATTATCGTCCATTTGGTATGTAATAGTTACGCCGGCATTGCTTATGTTTGTAATATCGGTAAGATTCTAGGCATTGTCCGATTAACAAACTCAGATTGTAAGCTTATCGCCGTCTGGGGGTGCTAATCGCTATTTGCAACCTCGGCTGGCCTGCTGTTATACCATCAAAACCTATTTTCTTTAGGATTTAAGCGAGATGACGTCACACAGTCTGAGATTAAGGCGATACTAGCCCAGATCACAGCTGTTCACCGAGAATTTCTTGTACTCTTATGTGGTTAATGTAGCAGTATTACATTACATTCTGCTTTTCTTCTTGTTAAGCGAAATAGTGTACGGTATTTTAGAAATATAAGATTTCAGGCACCTGAAAGCAAAGGTAGGTGCACTCCGCACATGGAGCACGTGCATCGTTCCGAAGCCCAGAGCAACGTCGTCAACGGTAAAACCTTCTCAATACACCACTGGTTAATAATCTAATTTGTACATTATGGTTACCTAACAAATAATAAACAGCTTTTACACGTCTCTGCCAATTTGACTATTGCCAGCAAACCTTTCAATTTTCTGATGTCTGTTCCAGACAGTGAACTGGTTTTCACATAGAACAATTTGCTTTACCCGCAGAATATCGAGATTTATTATGATCATATTGAGAACATCATCTAAATCAATTTCTATTAAAAGTATGGTTTCTTTATTGAAGTGGTGGCAGCCTTCAGAAGCTGAAAATTGTATTCGATAATTTTTGCTTCGGCCGATGAGTTTTCGTTTTCTAACATTAGAGCGTAAAATTCGACTTTCTATATAGTGAATAGAAAAAAGAGTTTTATTAGGAATTGCAGCTTGAAGAACAAAACTCAATTATTTATTGTTTCATGAAGTCCACTGCTACAAATTTAGAAACTTCTGTCAGTAATAACAACCAAATATAATAGAAAAATTCTGGAATTCTCTCCCATATTTATGAAGGTATTAAAGTTAATGTTGTACTATTTTTATCCAAACAATAACCTATGAAATAACTAACCGTTATCGCTGGAAATTTTCATGAAGCGCAAAATTTATGCGAAAGATTATGCAAAACGCTTAAACGAGCAATATTTCCGAGCCGGGCAGTAAAAGCTTGTTTCGTGTTGACCAGAACGACCCATAAAAGCAGCTAATAAAATATACGCTGCGATTTAGTGCGCGATGTAAAGGAGGGTGGCTGCCATAAAAGCGATTGAACTCCCTTGGAACAAACGGGCACTCCGGGGGTGTCGCAAAAAGTCCCTGTTTAAGGTGTCGGCTGGTGCTTTATGGGGGTTCCTTTTGAAGGCCCGACAGATAACTAAAGCGTATGCCCATAACCCTTTTATTTAATTTGGAAACCCTCTGGTAGTTCTTATTGAATTAAAGTGACGGGTGTTTGCTACTTCCGTTCAAGATGTTATGAAAATCTTGGGTTGTGTTAGGTAGTAAAGTGCATAAATTTAAGAAATGAAATTATTTCCTTTCATCCTAATTATTCGAATAACGCACGGACATAGCTAGACCAAGGCTTCGGCAACAGTGACCAAAGGTTTTTTAGTTACTGTAAATAAAGCAATTTATTGGACAATCTGTGACTGCTCATTGTCTGAGTATTCCGGAAAATCTAGTAGTTAACAGCTTCTCAAAATTCCGATAGACGGGAAGCAGTATAAAAACGGTGTGTAAAATTAGGCTGTCTCTCTCAATTCATCGATTATCTTAAATACTATCGTTTCGGAATAAGTAACAATCACACTTCCACTTAAGGAGTATATTTTAAAGCATGTAGATTCAGCATTATCCTCGTAAACATTTTTTAGCTATTGTTGATAGCGTACATAACATTTTTATATTGCCATTGCGTATGCTTTTTATGTATTTTTATGCATTTCTGGTGTTTTCCAGAGTATATGTATTTTTATGTAAACGGTTTGGTTTCTATTTTTAGCAGGATTTGCATGTATGGTTACAGAATTATAGGTGATAGGATTAACTGGCAAACTAAGAGCAATCTAAATTCATAATAAATCAGAGTATAGAGCAAGAGAAGGTTCATAGTTATTGCTATATGGTTTTTTCAAAAACACAAAATAGTATTAATGGCATTAAGTTTAATGTTGATATCAATAGAAATGTAATAAGCTGGTACTCATCGTTCAAAATAAAGAAAAGTCAAATGGTTTAAAATTTCTCAAATTCCTGTTTCCAGTCTCTTCTTGTTTACACATTTCGTCGTCTCGCTTCAGTTTTTCTATCTAGCAGTCATCGATATCAATCTTTTTTCTATGCATCTGGGGAAATTCTTAAAAATTTTAAGCAAACAAATAGTTATTACCTATCTTTTATTGTCATAAAAATAAGTGACTTGGAAGTAATTCTTTTGAGTAAACTTAAAATTAAAGGTTATTGAAAAATTGGAACAACGACTTGCTCCTTACTACACCATTGATGTGACTTTGTGCCTGTTCCAGAACCAGTAAGTAAATAATTTACTTTGTCGATACCCTTTATACAGACAGTAAACAAAGAAATGGAGCAAACAGGTATCGGGTATCTTAAAGGAGAAGAAGCAGAAATAAATAGTAGAGGAGAAAGAGGATGATTTTGCATCGTTGTTTGTTGGCTGAACGTGAAAATTAGCTACCAAAGAGGTACAGGATAAATATGAAAATGTATGAGCGTCAGCTGCTGATGAAGACTGGAAAATAAATGAAGTAGAAAGTCATTCAACACGAGAAGGGCTATATCTGGTTTCGGAAAGATAGATCCGGCTAGGCCGGAATTTACCTAAATAGCTAAAAATGCGTTACACTTTGTGAAGAGAGCCTATTTGTTTTCAGCGCCACAAGGCGAATAAGGAACAGTATAAAAGCGTGTATTAGTTTCAACTGTGCGGCGTTAGCCGGGACCTGAAACATCTTTGGATCAAAGTAGTGCATTTGCACTTACACGCATTGCCATCTAACTTGGCCGGTGACGTCACGCTGAAAATAAAGAAACATCACTTGCGTGCAATGGCGCAGCATAAAACTTTCAATTTTAATGACCCCTAACAATCCTACGACTGCATTAGATGTGCATTGAATAAACAGGGCAAGATCCTTTTTTTCTTTTTTTACTTAACTGTCGCTAGAAGTGGTTGTTTTTTCTGTTATTGTTTTTAGTTTTTGATTACTATTATTATTCAATATTCACTGCTGTTAATATTTTAGTGTCACATACTGCACACATACTGTGCGAAAGGGTGTTAAGTGGAAGGGCAGCGGGCACTGGCCAAGTGCATAGGCTGAACTTAAATATCAATAAATGTTAATAAATGATAACAATAATAAAGCTTAAACCATTTACTCAAGACGATTTTGATACCTTACGGGACCTGCTAATAAGCTCTAACGCCAACCATGTTCTTTGTTTCTTTGGAAATGCGGGTAGCTCTAGCGTGACGATCTCAGCGCCTAAGCGACCAAAATGTTAACTTTAAAAGTAGTATAGTCAGCGTAAGATTCGGAACTCAGAGCTAGCATATTCGCCAGTCGAATAGCAGAAGAATAAGGCAGATGTTTGTGGCGTCTGAAGGTGCGTACCTAGTCCGATTTTCGATTCACTTATAATTACTATGGTATCGATTAGTAAATTCATTACGTATTATTATATGCTCTCGACCCCCCTACAGAAATTTTATTTGAGCTCTCTTCCCTCTTTCGCAACCTATATCGCTCTATTTTCGTTCGTAGGTCCCTTCCAATTGCATGTCTGCCCATTGTGGGCCTTCCTTTTCTGGTATTTTCCTGTTATCTTGGAAACGTATTGAACCATCGTGAGTTAACTCTACCAACACTTCTGTCTCCGGTACGTGGTCTGTACTTCAATTTCGTAATTCAGGAAGCAACATTAGCGAATTTTGTAGAATTTCTGTTCCACAGATTCTCCTTTATGTCTCAGCGTTACCTCCAACATATTTTTATGGCGTTTTGGTTTACACTTTTTTTACCAATCCAGTTGTTAGAGACCTTGTTTTAGAGACATAAGTAATAACTGTTAGCACTCATTTATTATACACCTTAGTGAAATAACATCACCTTGTTCCAAGAGGGCGGGTTTTCCGGGTGGCAGATGGGAAAAGCCCTGGAAACAGGATTGCTCCGAATATTTACAATAAAGAGCAGTGTACCAAAAAAACTAGCTGAGAAAATTTCTGACCAAGAAGACGAAGGGGGCTTAGCTCGTGACATCTGATCAGGATGCGATGAAAACTGCAAATGCGGCGGCGAAAGATCTCAACAGTAATAGAGAACGGCTCATCAAAATGTATTGGCTAGCACTATAAGCTAACTAGCTAAAAACTTCCCTAAACGCTCTATTAACGCACAATTGCTTTGAGCTAGTTGTTTGAAATAAGAAAGGTTACTACATTTCTATCGGGCAATTTCGTTAACATTACGATTTACTACTGAATATTTGAGCTACAAAAATTGCAATTATAAAGTTCGTAATAAGTAAATGCAAGAAAGAAAATTTAAATAAATTACACTAGGTGCAAGTGAGACAACGAAACCAGACCTTTCGTCAGAGTATCTGATGTCGAGCAAGATATCTTTAACATCTGAGCAGTGTTAAAATATACGTCTGTAAAGAAAAGTTACAATACTTTTTAAATATGGTTAGCAATTAATAGAATTATCTGAAAATACTTTAAATAGGTATGTAGTCTGACCTTACGTTTCCTTTTATAACATTACTAACACCCTGTATAAAAATTTACGATTGCATAGGAAGCAATTCTATCCATCAGTGAAATACTGTGCTAGTAATTCGCAATACATATACATATTTTTAATCTACAAGAAATCTGCAAAGTACACATCGACATTTTACTATTAAATCAATAACCATAACACTCTGCTGTTGTTTTTGGTGCGTTGAAAAATAATAATCTATTGTTTATTTCTCTTTGTAAGAAAATAATCCAGTAGTATTATCTTTTTACTGTCCCACGTCTCGTGCGACAAAGTTCTGCCGTGCTATCACCTCTAGCTAATTAATTATATATTTATTATTATTACACATAAAAAAGCTTAGCTGAGTAAACTAACTTATCACCGTACTACCTACATAAATAAATAGTACACCGGGCCGAAATGTTGCTATTACAAGGGTTACACTTGCCTTATCTATAATTACTTAGCTTATCTTTCAAAATGCGATGCTCAAGGTCTTGGAATATCAAAAGCAGCTCTTATGGTTTTGTTTAAAAACTATTCTTTAAATATTGAAACCTGTATGTGACTCAAAATTTTAAATGGATTCTTTGTTTCTCAAGATCATTACAATTTACACAAATTATTAGATGTACATCACCTGTCAACAATTTACTTTCAAACTCGGGTTCTTAGTGTTCAATAAAATCAAAGAATAATTGCTTTTCTTACTGTGATAGAATTTTGGTTTTAAATCTTCTTTTATATGAAACAACGGCATTTAAAATTCCGCGGGCTAGGCACCTTGCAACATGGTAATAAAACGAAAACCTACATACGGTCCTGTATTCTTGTTATTGTGTCCCCATAAACGTAGTGCGACGACGCCAAGATGGTTGCTCTTTCAGTTTCCGCAAATGGCTGCCACTCACAAAAATGCAGCAGGTAAAGTAATGGTACCTTTATTTGGAGTGTTATGTAGGTTGAGCACGCCTTAAGCCCATTAGAAAAGCTTTATACACTTGGATATTACGGTGAGTTTAATGTAGAATTGCTAATTACACTAGCATAAAATGAAATCAAACACTTATTAAAAATAGCTTTTGAATGTTGATGTTAAGCACCTCGTCCAACAATATTACAGTTTAAACCACATATATTTATAGTGCTGTTTTCAAATTGACAAGGAAATTTCAAAAGTTGTCTAAACAGTTCAGTGGGAAATCCAGAAAGAAGTTACAAAATTTAATTTGACGTGACGCTACCAAACCGTCAAAGGCTTCAGTTCCAAAGTTCACCGCCCTAAAACGCATTTCATTTGTTTAAAGCAATAGCCCAGTTGGATTCCAATTACGTCAGGCCTCACCTGATTTGCTGACATAAAAGCAGGTGACCGCGTGTCCGTTACAAGCAAATGCTAAAATTGGATGGCAAATCTGCGTGGGACTCTAACAAAACTCCAGAATATCTTTAAAAAACCGAAAATTCTAGATATGAATTAAATGTAAGCCTAATTTCTTAATTAAGTTAAATTACTTATGTGTAGAGGTTGTTTCAGCTGATATTTGACCTTGACACGTTTCTGCACCAAAGCTCGCTGCACGATCCACCTGCTGATGCTTTTGCACCTGCAATTTTCTGCTGCCCGGCCAGCAATGAACCCAGGCTCTATCTCATCGCCGTCAGTATGCTTCTGTAGCCAAGATCGTAGATTTCACCCAGATATGTGATTCAGGTACATGACTTCGTTTTTGGTAATTTCTGGCTTCCAACGTGGTTATTGTTTTTCAGAAAAGTTCACCGATGATGTAAATCGCTCTAACTTACTGCGATGTGTTCCAAAGTTTTTGAATAAAACACCACCGGCATTTAAACTGGCTGCAAAACTGTGTCGACCCAAATTACTGCTCTGGAATTGTACCCCCTGCTTCCTCCAGGTCTGTGTATCCCATCAGAGTTGCGAATACGTACTGAACCACCTACAGACGCATTTACCGGTCTGTTGTGATTACGGGGAGTGGAAAAACACATCTCAGACCGAATCGTCCATCGCTCATACATGTTCGCACTTCGGTACTGAGCACATACTTCCACAACGTATTATTGTGCCATATTTGCGCACATACATTTGTCTATTTCGAATGCTTGTTTCTTTTTAAGATTGAGTTAGGACTACAGCGTATTGCTGTATGTGTCAAATAGTTTATGAAATGTTAACCCCTTAGGCTTGTTATGAAATATTAAAGTTTTGTATTTGTAATTACTACAGACGCTTAAATTAATTTTAGAATCCTTTTGACATTGAATCCTCTGATAGTGATACTACTAATTTGCAAAATATTTTTTTCACATCGTACGTTTACGTTTACGGAATTAAAGTGTTCGATTTAAAAAAAACCTGTATTAATTTGTGCCCTGTTAATATCATAGCAACGCGTATCAGATTGGAAAAAGCATTAACCGGAATCATTGTTTTGTCAACTAAGCTTTCAATTGGCATCAGACTATACTTCGTTTCCTTTTTTAAATTAAACATTGGGCGTCCCTACCCTGTGACAGTAGCGACAAATTACGTTTGAATCAGAGAGGGTTGCTTAAAATTCTAAATGGCAGACCAGGCAGTAAATTATTGCAGTTCGTTTCATCGACAGTCCGCACTGGGATAGCATTAATTAATCTCGTCAATGGAAACTCTAGTTTGCATATTTTGCAAATGGACTCCCCAAGATACTACTTCATGCTCAACAACCATATTAATTATTATTGGACAAGCGTTGCTGGAGAGAGGTCTTGCGGTAAGTATGCCGCATGTTAGTGATTTCAAGTTGAAATTATAAAATAAATGCAGCTGACCATACATGAGAGGTTATTTACAAGTTGGAGTTTAGATACGACACCGAATGTCTTATTTTACAAGCACTTAATGTATTATGGATTATTTCTGTAGTTAGACTGACATTGTAACCAATGTTCCTCTTGACTTTGAATTCAACTCACAGAAAATGTATTTTAATTACCGGATTAACGTCTTTAAAGGGTGGAAGCGTGCATAAGCGTGTATAAACAACATTAATTGCCATATTAAAATAGTATCTAAATGAGCAAAGCTATAAGACTCAGATTGGAAACCCTGAAATTTGTGATTATTTATCTTGTAAATCTTGAAATATAATCTTGTTATTCTACTTCGTATTTTCAAAACGTAATCACAAACGTAGTCGAGAAAATTGCAGGCTGGAAACCTAATTCATCAAAGTGCTTGTTATCAAACACTCCCGGTTGTCTGCTGTTTCCCTTAAATTATAAGACGCGGTCGAGGCGTAATTTTTGTCTTATTTAATTAAAGCCGCCACTCTCAAAGGAATAATTAATGATCAACAATAATCGGGAAATTTGAGCCAACCCGCTTACTAAAATTTAAGCGCTAATCGGCAGGAGCGTCGCTCACTACTCCAAATTTAAGCTCATCAATCAGAGACTCCAGGAGCATTTCTTGGGTCTCCCTTTAATATTTAGGCTGGAGAAACTTCAGACTGGAACGAATCATTACCGAGTAGTGCAGCCTTTAACTAAAAGCTGGTGTTTTCAAGATATGTTGGCAGAAGGTGATGAGAAAAAAGAAAGAAAGATTTCAAATCTATAAAGAATTAAAATAATAAAACAATTCAATATAGCAAGCTCAGATTAGCACAGAAACCGAGATTTTGTGAAATTGCTTAGAATAGGGTCAAATTTATCGGTAAAAGTGGCAAACAAACGCTTCTACATTAACTGAATGGTGTAATAATAAAAGTGTTACAATTTTAGATCAAGTTCCTGCATTTGAGATTCCAAGATTACGTATATCCCTTTGAATCCTTACAAAAATTTTATAGTGGGTAATACATCAGTTCTGTAAACTACATTTTTTTAAATCTTTGGTCGCTTTTCAAACTGACATTAAAGAGAAATCAAATCGTAAGTTTTGTGCTATTGGCATCATATTTTAAATGTAAACAATCAAGCTCTTTAAGTGAAATTATATACTGTCGCTGCTTGTCGATTACCTTTATAATCGTTATATATTGAATTTCCCAAGCGAAATGCATTAATTTCGCGTTTGAGTTTGAGTCTTTCATTGTGTGAAGATCCTGTTGAAACACAGTGCGAAGAATAACTATCTACAACGTTTAAGTTTAATCGATCCAATCTAAGAGTTTGATGTCCGTTTACCAACACGACAAGCTTTAGTTGTGTATACTAACTATGCTAACCCACTTTGTTCATTATTGTTCAAGATATATTTGTCTATTTAATTTTTAATAGACGCATTTCAATTTTCAACTGGTCCATTAAGATATCTAAATTTGTTTATTGACAATTTTATGTGTTGTGCCATTTTTTGTGATGACTTATGTAAGGTGATCCGGCAAGAGGAAAGGAAACAAACTAAGGTAGGTTCCGAAACAGCTGAGGCCGTCTCGCAGGAGCGCTGAAGTACCACAAACTCTTCTGGATTTCGAGTTTCTAAAAAGCGTTGCTAAAAAACTCTGTTTCAAACCTGATTATCAAAACTTGTAGCGCCTGTTTCCCCGTTTCATCTTGACTATAACCATTCTTACTGTGATAGCACCTTGTTCTAATTAATGTGGTGTTACCTCCGAACCGCCCCATTTCCCTGAGCAATAGTCGGTCAACTATCTGTTACAGGACAATTGGGGAGTAATTACGTTAAGCTTTGCATTTTTAAGTAGTGGCGTGTTCTAACGAGCGTTTAACCTGTAACAACCTTTAGAGAAGAAGAGTTGCAGTTGAAGTAAGCATGATGTTGTGAGAAGTGCATACAAAAGGCCTATTCCTTATACCCTCAGATGTCGGGTTCTTTATCTACATTAAGAACTTTAAATTTTAAGTTTTGCTGCGTGATATTCGTTCTAACCTGTATTCTTACCCGTGCATCTTTATTTTTTTGTACCGCTTGGTTGCGACAGCCCTGTGTTCGTTATTGGATGAGGTTTCTCTCCAGTAAATTGCTTTTAGCCTCTCTATTCAATCGATTTTGGCTTGAACCCCAGATTGTTGTCGTCAAGCGACGATTTTACCCACAAGTGAGGACCTGCTTGCCGCACTATAGTGAAATTTTACAAGTTGGATGTTATAACAGGTGTTTCTAAGTATTTTTCTAGCGTCATAGTTACAAGCAGGATAGTGCTACCGGTTTTAGGACACTTCGATTTAATCAAGGCTAGCCACCTACACGGCTTACGAGTAAAGAGGGCTCCTAGAACCACTTTGTGGTTAAGAACAGACCACTGGCCTCTAGTGAGAGGAAGAAGAAAAGATATATAATTTTGTGTTTCTTTTTCTGTTCTATGTTAAGGCAGATATGTGGAACGAATTTTTATAGTAACAGTTAATAGCTAGAGGCTAGGGTAAGTGCATCAGTGTCCATAACACCACCTTCATACGACTTCGTTGATGTTTCTTCGAGGTTAGGACAGTCTTTAATACCTGGAGTTTGATGATTAACTTCGTGGCGCCCTTAACCCTACTGAACATTTCCGACGTACTGTAGAGATACTGCTATGGTATACACTATATTACAGTACATTAAAAATTAGTGCAAAAACATGTAAACACTTCCAATTGGGAAGGCGGAACTCTTTTTTACAAAATTTGTTGTTCATATTTTGTATTTGCCATAGTAATCTACTATCAAGAAACAAATTTAATTTTTAATTCAAACCGCCCATAGTATCGACTGTTAACTGACTGGAGCAATTATTGCAGAAACTACGTCTCAGGCAACCTAGCATTGCGCAGCTTTGACAATGCTTTTATTTACCTCCATATTTAAAACTACTCAGTAGGTGATTTCTTCTTCCAGTTAGTTGAAGTTGCCCTCTAACTCCTTATTTATAACGCTATGCTTGTCAAGTTAATCTTACTGGAGGAAATTTGCATCTTAAGGAATTGCACAAAAGAAATCCATTTAGGTACATAATCGAATTCACAACTCAACCCAAGTAACTTAATACTGCGAGATATAACGGCTTTCAATTAAGAACCAGAAGTGAGAATTGATGTTTACCATCCAAGGAATCAAGGCGAAACCTTCCCTTGCCAGCAGGGCTTTCATTTTTGCCAATCCTCCCTTTTTGCGCTCCCTGGGGCCTAAGTTTATAACCGAACGTTTTTGCGCATGCAAAGGGCAGGAAGCGTTGCAGCTCAATTCTCTAGTGTGTGGTTTTGCCGTTCTTCCAACCCCCAGCGACCAACCTAACGAGGTAATTGATTAGAAAGTTATCGAAGTTCCCCTCAAGTTATAATTGCTAACGCGTTTTATGTCTGGATTTGCGCTGCAGCTCGTCTGCAACCAACTTCTTGCCCTTGAGACCATCCTTAATTGCGGGGCGCAACTTCCACCCCTAATTTACTGCTGCGTGGTAGTAAATCACAAGGTTCTGTTTTTGCGTGGGCTTGTTCGATGCCCTCAGCATCAAAAAGTTGGGGGTTGGGGTAGCGGATAAGAATAGATTTCAGATTTAATGATTGTTGGAGCCGGGGAACAACCTTCAGCTGAATCCTGTTCGTCAAAGAAAATACAGAAAAAATAGTAGAAAACTTCCGGCATAAAAATAACGCTCACGGCTCATTTATTTTAGTATAGTTTACCTCGTTTCAAAGTACGTTCATTTAGTTGCCACTCTTAAATCATCTGCCCACATCCTTTTAATGTTGCACTTATGGAATCAAACTACGGATCTAACAGTTATTAAAAGTTTCTATGTTAAGATAAGAAGTGGAGAAAACTTACTCCTGAACAGGATGTTTAGCAACAACCCTCCACTTTATAGTAACGAGCGAGAGTTTTAAAACTTTTCACTATGTCGTTAAGGTCTCATCTCAACTGATTTTTTAAGATCATGCTTTAGGTTCAGTGCTTTATCTATCTTGTTTATAGCGACATTGCTGGTTTCGTCATCTAACGCTCTCAATTGTCTTGGAACAAGCTTCCTATACAAGTGAAAGTAGTATTTCTTACAGTTTTTGGACGGAATGTTTGGAAATTTTTTATAATGAAATTATTAAGGGTAAAGTAAGAACATCTGCGATTTGTAAAAGCTTGTAGTAAATAGTGGTTTAAACTAAAGAATATAGTGTAGAATAACGTAAAGGCGTTTTGATAAACAACAGTCATAACAATGACATAATCAAAATTATATTTGGTAACAAAAAAGTGGAGGATTTGTATTAATTTCGTATGACTGGACGTTCGAAGATCATCAAGATTGGATGACCAGCAGACTGATGTGTGGTGCATGGATTTTCTACGGGCTAAGAAAAATTCCCTTTATATTTATCTACTTTCTTTATAGCGACCTTCCTGGTACATTCTTACAATGCTCTCAATAATTTTGCCAAAAACTTCCCATACAAAGCAAAATAATATTTTTGACTAAATGTTCCAAGTAATTTTTGTCGATAAATTGTTCAGGGTAGAGTAACATAAAATGAGACCAGTCCACATCAAACTAAGATGAACGTTTTGAATAAGGTGTACTGGATCGATGAGATAACGAGGCAGATATTTGAAAAGAAGAAAGTGAAGGAGCGGCTGATGTATTGATTTTGTAGAGGACCAACAGAATTGACTTTTGTGTTTTATTCATAGGGACGTTCCTGGTTTAGTCTTCAAATACTTTCAATTATCTTGTAACAAACTTCTCATCTAAGTTGTAATGGGCTAGTTCGTGTCACCTTGGCATTTAATGATCACCTTGGTATTTAAACATTATTCTGCTAGGTATATAACTAAACTGTCTTTCTTACATTGTAATAATTAGATTAAAACGTATTAGGCATTCAAAACCTGCAACGAGTGTAGCGCTTGAAATTGTGTGCCCAAACCAGCGTATTCAGTCGTTAAGTGCGTCTATTAATAGAATGAAAGCTAGTGATGTGCAGACTTATAAGCGCTGAGAGGCAGTCGATCACTAATAGGAGACCGTGCGTTCGCCCAAACGAAAGGGACGACACGTATTATAAAGTGCGATTGCGAGTTTATGTGTTGGCCTGTGTTAACGGTAGTCGACGCCTCGTTATTCTTGAGTCGAAATACAGCTTCAAGAGCAGATAACCTTGGAAACAACACCGAGGTGCAGATAATTCTTCATCGCCGAAAACCGCTATTCTAGCTTAAAAGGAGCTTTCGATCTGGTTAATGCAAGAGATCATTTGGAGCAACTATAACGCAAGGTTAGTTTCATATAATTACATTTTACGAGTGAATGTACATTCCAGGAAGATTGAGAAAAATCAAAGCCGTAATAAGAATTCAACTGCTATCGCAACAAATTGTGCAACAGCTTCAACGAGCATTACGCGCCCAAAAGTCACGTGCCCGTCCGTACAAATTGCTTGCATCATCTTGTTGACACATCGCGTCAGCTGATTTTAAGCTAACGTAGGCAGAGCCACATTAAGTGATTCTGTGCGCGAGAATACAACTCGTTTGCACGATTTGTTTTTGGAGTTGAACAATCACACTTTCATTTAAAGTGTACCTAAGCATGTAGTTTAAGCATTTAGCTCGTGGACCTTTCTTAGATAGTGTTGATAGCGTAGGTAACATTTCGATATTACCATTGTGTAACGTTTTTATGTATTTTCAAACATGTACGATCTTTTCCAGAATACATGTATTTTCACGTTTTAATTAAATTGGTAGTGCAAATACAGATGTCCGTAGGTTAGGTTTAAAATGGGTTCGAAAATTAAATAAAACAGCCAAATTTTCTTCAGTCTTCAGGTACTGAATTATATAGTCAGCAGCATGTGAAGTTTCGTTAGTTTTAAAACTAACTTCTTCAGACTTAATTAATTAAGTTAATTAAGACTGAAATTAATTAAGACTGAAGAAAATTTGGCTGTTTTATTTAATTTCAGAACCCATTTTAAACCTAACCTACGGTATGGACAGCTGTATTTGTACTACCAGTTTAATTGAAACATTAACGAATCATCAATCAACAAGACGTTCTTCGAGGACATCGCTTCCACCTATGGCGGCAAAATTGAAAAATGTTTCCGCTTTTTAAATAAAGTTGGTTTAACCATCGTAAAGGTGAGTGAAAGGATATAATTTATTAAGCAATGTAAACATTTGCAATTAATACCTAAATTTCTCAAAAAAAAGCTACGATAATGTTTATTTTAAATACTTTAAAAATAATCATAAATCTCATAATTTTAAGAGTAACTTTATTAAAAAGAATATATCTTTAATTTTAAATGATGCTTAGAGTTATCTAAATTACCTACAACAGAAACTTATTAATTGTCACAAAACTCTTGAAACTAATGTTCCTAAAAATTTTATATCATTCATTAGCCAAAAAACTTTACAAGTTAATAAATTTAGAAACAATATTAGAATAAAACATAAAAAATTAACATATTAAAAACACAACAAAATTTTGTATCAAAACGAATTAAATCTGACGGCTGTAACAATTCGAAAGAAACCAAAACTTGCATTAAAAATATAACTAATGTAAAACTACCACAAGACGTTGAAGATGTTTTGAAACTTGGACTAAACTTTAACGTATATAACCTTAATAATAAAATTCCAAATGAGAAATTTATAGTAAATATTGAAAATTCTATTAGTAATTTGAACTGAGATAACCAAACTAAAATATTTTGCAATATTTTAACTAACTACCAAAATAAAAAGAATTTATTTAATTGAAAAATGAATATGATAACATTAACCATAATATTTTCCTTAAAAAAAAAAGACAATACAAAACATTTTTGAGAAAAATAAAGACAATAATTATCAAGGCAGATAAAATACAGACTACTGTCATTAGCAACAAAACTGATTACAATAATAAAATGCTAAACCTTTTAGATGAAACAGAAACTTATAGTAAAATTGATAAGGACCCGACTGACAAAATTCAGAATTTCAATAACAAAATTTAAAAAAATGAGAAACTTACAAAAAACTAATAACGCATAATGGACTTTTGCTTAAAATTTATGGTTTACCCAAATTATATAACAAAGATTACCCCTTACGACCTATCGTTGCTTCATATATGAGCCCGTTATTTAATTTGTCAAAATATTTATCAAACACACTAATTAATATTACTCAAACAAATCAATACAGAGTAAAAGATTCTTGGACTTTTAAGAACTTTGTTGATAAAATTTTAGTTCCAAAAGGTCATGTTTTATTCTTTTTGAATGCCATATCTCTTTGTACAAATAAACCATACCTATAACTTTAGAAATCGATAAAATAGGTCAATATTGGAATCAAATAAAAAAAATTACAGAAATCCCCAAAAATGATTTTTTTATTGAAGCAGTACAACATATCTTACAATCTACATATTTTCTTTTAATAATCAAACATACAAACAAAAATTTGGTGTAGCTATGGGACAACCTCTTTAAAGTACTATAGCTGATTTAGTCTTACAAACGATTGAATCTAACATTTTAAATAACTTAGACAATATCTGTTCTTATAAGCTTTATGTCGAGGATATAATTATATATACCAATAAAAATAACATAGACAATATTTCCAAACTTTTAATAATTGCCATCCTAGATTACAATTTACAATAGAAAAAGATAATTTTAATAAAACTATAAATTTCCTTGATTTAACCTTAATAAGAACAGAAAATGGTAAAATTGAAACCAATTGGTTCAGGAAAGAAATTAAAACTGATAGATATTTAAATTATAATTCACAAACTTCTTTAAAATACAAAATTAGTGTCATCAAAAGTTTAACTGAACGTGCAATATTACTTTCATCCAACAAATATCACAAAGATGACAATAATAACATTCAAAACATTTTATTGAAAAATAACTACCCTATTGAATTCATAAACTCAAATATTAAAAAAAGAATAAGTAAAATTAAATATAAGAACACCATAAATAATAGTTCATCTGTTGATTTACACTCTAATTTTAAGGCAAAGATTTGATAATTATGAATATACTCACAATTCATATTACATTTCTATACCTTACATACCAAAATTATCACAAAATTTAAATAAAATTTTAACAAATTAACTACAATGTATCTTTTAAGAATTATAATACTTTAGAAAATCAGTTTTTTAATAACTTAAAAGATGAAACTAATATTCATTTTAAATCAAATATTGTATACCAAATCAATTGTAACAAATGTGATGCCATTTACATTGGTTAAACTTAAAAAAAGGATATCTCAACATAAAACGTCAATTAAAACAAAGTTTTCAACCCCGAACAAAGCAAATACTGCTTTGGATGACCATGCTTTTGAAAACTACCACAATTTTCATTTTAACTTACCTAAAATTTTGCAAAGAGAAAGCAACTTATAAATACGATTACCTAGTTTATGAAATGATTGAAATTAAAAAAAATCAAAATATATTTACAAAACTGACATTGACATTTTATTTACTATAACCTTCTCTAATACAACTTTCACGATCTTAAATACATTTTTATTATTAATAAATCAACTAAAATTAATATTTTTAATGTTCACCTTGAGTTTTAGCTGTTGAAATATCTTCTAACTATTAAACATTTTAACTGATGTGAACTTTTCCAGTAAGCATCCCTCAGATGTAATTCTTTGGTCATCTACTTGATTTACTTAAAAACATAGTGGGAGAGTGTTAATTCCTCCCCAAATAACTTCAACCACAATGATTTTTAGTTTACATTTTGTTTGATTTATTATAACCTATTTCCCTCATTTCTAGATCTAATTCTGTTCAATCGGAATATTTTAATATATTAATTAAGTCTGAAGAAGTTAGTTTTAACACTAACGAAACCTCACATGCTGCTGATTATATAATTCAGTACCTGAAGACTGAAGAAAATTTGGCTGTTTTATTTAATTTCCGAATCCATTTTAAATGTATTTTCATGTAAACTCTTTGGTTTTTATTTCTAGCAGGATTTGATTGTATGATTACAAAATTATAGGCGACAGCGGGCAGGCCGGAACTATCTATATTGATATTTTTCTTAACTGCACTGAGTTAAGAGTGCGTGTTGTGCTTCTACGACTGAGTTAACTAACAAACAAAGGGCAATGTATAGTAAAGCAGAATATAGGCACAGGAAAAAGTCGCATTACAAAGTCAAATGACGCTTTCATCCAGTTTTCTTTACTAAATGCCTGCGAGAGAAAAAGACAAGTCTAAATCAGCTTGTTAGTTAGGCTAATGCAGTAGTTGTAGAGTAAAGGTAGTTTTGATAAAATTGTAACAATAAGACTTGGAATATATTTTTCTGAACAAGAAAGGGAGAACTGTATTACTTTAGTCAGAGTGAAGCTTTTTTACAGTGTTTCTGACTGAATGTTCTGAGCATTATTTGTAAGCATACTGTTGAATTTAATGAGATTGACTCCTGTCAAACGCAGCACATGCAGAGGAACGGTGAATTAAAATACAGTAATTACGTCGCCTGTTACATAGTCTTCGTTTACTACATTACGCTCTCTTGTCCATATGTTTAAATTTTTCTGCAATTTGTTGCCTATGTATTGTGCATCTTTTTTTGCACAATATTTAGATTTTTGTCGAGAAGTTAAATTTATTGACACGAGCTCGTCTCTTGCCTTCGTCTAATAAACGTGGAATAATACTATTCATCGTCTTGCAATGTCAACATCATATGTTGAGGAACAGGATTGGCAATCTTGGCCAGAAAACCAACCATGCACTTCAAACATATCTGTTTCTAACTTCGAAGTTACGTATTTTGAGAAATGTTATTTTGTTATTATAGTGGTACGATTCTGAAGCAATAGATCACGTAATATTAAAATTTCGTTACAAGTACTGTATATTTGTTACGAGTATTTCTAGCAACATTTCGCGCGTAATAGATGTAGGTCCATTGTAGGTTTTTTCACAAACATCAAATAAAGGATCTAAACACACACATCAGTTGTAAAACTAGTGACAAATGATAAGGGTTTTATTTGAAGACGGACATTTATCAGCAAACAAAGCTCCGCGTTGTGTTCCACCCGTTTAGAGCAGGATAAAAGTATACTCCGTCATTGGATTAAAGTAATCTTTATTGGAATACGAGTACAAGGACACTTTGGGTGCATTTCCGTACAGTAACAAGTAGCTTCAATTATTTAGTTTAACAAACTTACTCTATATCAGAAGTTTCTACGCTAGTGCCAATACATAAACATATTAAAAAATAGACATTTTGCACTCCTAACCTAGTAACCATCTGCCTTAAGTTCCTACACATCTAACTTAAAGTAGCGTTATAGAGATCAAGTAGATTTACAGCGTCTGTTCCCCTTAAATCTTCAACAAAGACACAAGTCGCTCAGGTACAATTGCATTATGTTGCATCTCACTTTGTTGGTGCCAGTGCCTTATCCTAAACACAGAAACTACAACTAGACCTGTGCAGGTTCCCAAGTTTATAACTATTTTGTACATATAATATACATATTCTTGTACGCATCGTTCTTTAAGACACTTAGAATGCTTATTTGTAGAATAGACTAAAGTGGGAGTGTTCGGCAAAGCCAATCGTGCCCTGAAAGTAGGCTGCCGAAGGCCGCTAGCGGCTTTATGACTTATGAAATTCAGATAAGATGATTGCAGAATTCGGAGCTTAATAACTCCCAAGGGCACTTTAGGTTGACTCGTGACACATCGCAGCTCAAAAATGGATTGCGATAAGGGTGCAGCTCCTGAAGTTCGCGAACAAACGATCCAGCGCCCGTCCTCGCGGAGTTTGAGTTTGAGTTTAGAAGTGCTTGTAGGCATTGCACGGCTCTGATCAGATTGAAAGTTTTATAATCCATAACTGTTAGAGTGGAGCAGCTTTTGTTAAAGTGCTCCTTTTGTCGCATTTAAGAGACCTGTCGTAAATCATAGCCGCCTCTGTACACCCTCGCTTTGTTACTCTCTGCCCCCGAGCTTCGGTTGAATGAAATTTGTTCCTAAACGTAACTTGATTTGGCACTGAGATTAAACCGATAAAGAATTACTAGCAGATTTTAAAGCTTTCAACCATTCAGAGCTGGGCAAAACCTGGTTTTAAATAGTGACAGTTTTAATTGGAGGTATGGCAATGATGACTCTTTGGTTATCGTAAGTAACTAATAAGAACTGTTCTAAAAACGAATAATTTAAGACGATTAAAAAAATATAAATATCTTTACATTCCGACCAGTTTGAAACCAGCCTTTCTTATCGTAACACAGTGATGTCAATCTCTTAATCTTCATTTTAAAGATCTACTTGAGTTGTATCAGCACCATAAAATAGGTTACCACGGCACCAAGTACCTGAAAACATAACATTATTACAATATGTAAAAATAGTGCATGGTAATTTTGTTATTTTAAATTTTTTAAAATACGGCAAGATATTGACGCTCATATTGATGCGTATTTTAGTTGCAACTTGCAAATGCGCGACACCGTCGATTCCTTTCCGCACTACCGCACGACATCTTTAGGGGTCTGACTGCTTGGCAACCCGCATGGCCTTCACGTGGGCGCAAATTGGGCGCATTTTTTGTTGCATTCGACATTTTGGAGTAACCGTCGGTCACAGAAACGGACTTACGAACGCGGCGTTCTTGCCTTAGCTGTTTTACACGTTGAATTGCAGTGGACTTATTTTGTGCTATATCGTCATTTTTAATCGGTCTTAATCCGAGTGATAATAAAAACTTCGATCTGCAAGTCATATTGTCGATTTTGTTAGACGCCAACGAGCAACTGTAGTCGGATTGTTGGCAAAAAAAATACATTCCAGGTCTGGAATTAGTCTTCTCATTTCAGTAGCAGTGTCTTGGAGCCATCTGGATTTCACTACTTCAAGCTGAAGGCTGGCTATGCCTTCAGGTAGGTAGTTTTAACACATTGGCACATTTTTTTCGCAATAGCTTTGAAAGGGATTGCATATTTATACCTTTCCTTCTAGTGGCTAGAGCTAACCTACATATACAGGGTGAGTCATTAGTACGGGAAAGCTCGATTGCATAAGCCACTAGAGATATCAAAATGAACCAACTGCAACTATATACAAAAAGTTATGGTGAAGTTTGTAAAATTATTTTTTGTTATACAGGGTGTTTAATTTTTTCAGGACAGTATTTAACTTAATTTTTTAAATGGAACACCCTGTATATTTTGAAAAATTTGGATTTATATTTTTCTGGGACTTATAATAAAGTTTACTTTTTAAAATTTACTTCAGCCGTTTTGAAGTTATTCGATTTTTTCTGTAAAAACGTAAGCTTACGGACACTTATTCAAACAATCACAAGGCACTTGATTGTAGAGATATCTAATTGAGATTATGCTTATGCCTCAACAACTTTTTGGAGTATCATTTGGCAATAAGAAAGCTCATCTGCGTTATGGTATTACTTAGTTGTGGCACGTTAACTTTTCGAAACTTTGAAGGGCCATAACTTTATTTTTTCAAATTACACCCCCTGTATTTTATTGCGTAGTGGTCTTCAACCTCTAATTTTATATCTTTTTTCTCCGATATGTCATATACCAAAAATTGATAGTTTAGGAGATATTAGAATTTCTTTAAAAATGCACACATTTCTCATCGATACCTACCGAGTGTGCCATGGAAAACAAATAAATTATAGCTTGACACATGTTATAATTGCACTTGTTGTACATCACATTTTTAATTTGTCGAGAAAATAAAATTAACAAAAGATGTATTTACGGAAAGTAATAGATACCCCCATAAAAGACGCACAAAAGTTAGACCTCTGAAAAGTGCTAAACATGTTTTTATGGTATCCAGAAGTATACACAAGTACCCAAAAATAAACAATAATTAGAATCTTAGAGTTATTTATTTATAACAAATAGCACTTAGAATTACATAACATGTTCAAAATGACGACCCCCTTGGTTTATACACTGGTCAATCCTTTTTAAAAACGACGCATTCACGGCTTCAAGTGTGGCAGAGTCAATGCTATGAAAAGCTTCTGTAATTATTTGCTGCATATTTTCCTTAGTAGTGACTTCAGCTTCATATACCCGATCGTGGACGAAGCCCCATAAGAAAAAGTCTGGTTTCGTTAGGTCAGGCGACCTCGGAGGCCATGATACTGGACCTCCCCTGCCAATCCACCGTCCCTCAAATTCGCCGTCAAAATACTCCCTTACAATACGACTATTATGTGATGGGGCACCGTCATGTTGAAACCACATTCGTCTTCTCACATCTAAAGGCAAATCATCCAGATACAATTGAAAATCGTTTTGGAGAAAGTGCAAATACGATTCTCCATTCAGTGGGCCGTCGAAGAAATACGGCCCAAGAACCCTACTACCAACCATACCACCCCAAACTTTAAGTGACCATCGATGTTGGTGGTCGAGTGTTCGAATGAAATGGGGGTTTTGAGTGTCGTAGTAATGAAAGTTGTGAATATTAACTTTTGCATCTTTTTTAAATGTCGCCTCATCCGTAAATAGCACGTTATTGAAAAAATTGTTTTCCAGCTGTTCCTTATTTCGGGCCCATAAACAAAATTTTTGCCTGGCTACATAGTCGTCTTCATTTAGGTGCTGTACTAACTGGACATGGTACGGATGGAATTTGTTTTTACGGATAATCCTAGATCCTAGAAACACTGGTTTGGGAAATTTGCAGTTGTTGACTTACGGCACCGGAACTTGTGTGCGGGTTTTCTACAACACTTTGCACAACCAGATCTTCATCTTCACCCTCGGTCGCTGGGTTTCGCCGACGGTGTTTCTCATACTGGACACTGCCCGTTTCTTCAAATCTTGCTTGCACATTTCCGAAGTCTTTTGCTTTTGGATGCCTCCTACCGGGATATCTTTGTGCATAAATTCTAGACGCCAGTAACGTGTTTCGCTCACTTTCACCTAATACATAAACCATATCCACCATTTCATCTTTCGTTAATTTCATTTCCCCGACAAATTAAAAACATGAGGTTAAACGAGTGCAATTGACATGTCTCAAACAATAACTCGTGAACACTTGTTTCCATGGCACACTAAGTCGGTATAGATGAGATATTTGTGCATTTTTCAAAAAATCCGAATTATCTCCTAAACTATCAATTTTTGGCATAAAACATGTAGGACATAAAAATTGTAAAATAAGATGCTGAATACGACTAAACAATAAAATACAGGCGGTGCCATTTGAAAAAATAAAGTTATGGCCCTTCAAAGTTTCGAAAAGTTAACGTGTCACAACTAAGTAATCCCACAACGCAGGTAAGCGTTCTTATTTCCAAATAATACTCAAAAAAGTTGTTTAGGCATGACCAAAACCTCAATTAGATATCTCTACGATCAAGTGCCCTGTGATTTTTTGAATAAGTGTCTGTAAGCGCACGTTTTTACAGAAAAAATCGAATAACTTCAAAACGGCTGAAGTAAATTTCAAAAAGTAAACTTTATTATAAGTCCTAGAAAAAGATAAATCCATATTTTTAAAAATATACAGGGTGTTTTATTTAAAAAAATTAAGTCAAATACTGCCCTGAAAAAAATAAACACCCTGTATAACAAAAAATAATTTTACAAACTTCACCATAACTTCTTGTATATAGTGGCAGTTGGCTCATTTTTATATCTTTAACGGCGTAAGTGCCATCGAGCTTTCCCGTACTAATGACTCACCCTGTATAGCTGTACTTTGTACTACTGCATGCAAATTATTTTGTTACTGAGTTAAACGTTAATAGGTGTGGAGCCAAAGTAAGTTTGCAGTTTTTGGAACTTCAATGACATCTTTTCTTTACCGAGGTCGCCTCTTTCTGGATTAAGAAATGTCAATTGTTTCCTTCGGCAAGGATCCAACCCAGTGGCGTCCGTATATATAAAATCACACACGCTTTCAGAGTAGAAACGCCCCGTATCATCTTGCAGCTAGCTGTATCGTGAATCCATTTTATATTGTAACAATAACTGCGACTTGGATAAACGTACAAAATGAGAAACATTCTGTGACCCCAATAAACGACTTTTCTTTCTTTTCCTTTGTTCTTTTTTTAGCTAGGAGTTACTTTGATAATCGTATATTTTAAAAATTTTATTACTGTAATATGGCACAATCTAAATCAGCCTACAAAATAAAATACAAACAGGCTGTCCGGCCATTACAAAAATTAGTAAATAAAGCATGCAAAATTCGTAGTTCAGATATCTGCGAAGTGTCTAATGGGGTAAGTAACGAAATGTAGAATGGAGAACATTCTTCCAATAAATATAATATACGAGTACATAAGCCAAGACAAAAGAACAATCGATGGAAAGATTAGTTTTAAGCATATCTTAGTAAGGCCACAAACATACGCCTAAACATAAAAAAATAAAAAGTGTAAAGTTGGATATCCGACGTTAATCATTATTTTGCAGAGCTGGATATGGGTAAATAATACGCTGCATATTGCTCAATATTAAACTTTAAGATCGAATAGCAAACACTGCAATTAGACGAATATCGAAAGTAACAAACATTATACAACCATTGTGTACACTAAGATGAAACTGGGCAGGCCATGTAGGAAGAATGACGGACAACAGATGGTCTCGCCAAATAGTAAATTGGAGGCCGAGAGCACGCAAAATGCTTAAAGGGAGACCCCAAACTAAATGGATGGACAACAACAAAAGAACTGTTGCACATGACTGGATACAAAACGGGAACAACAGAGAAGGATGGACACAACTAAGAGAGACTTATATCCGACGATGGATGGAACAAGCTGATGATGATGACTAACGCATTTACAAAACTAAAACGAATCATCTAGACCTACTTAAAACCCGCATTATTGAATTGACCTGCAAGACAGTAACAACCGACTTCCAGAATTGAATCGTCTAATTGTGGAGATAAAAAACTCAACGTTGGACCCACTTTTAATAAGGTACATCATCGAGAGTCAAATAAAAGAGCGCGAGAACTCAACATGTAAACAATGTTGAAACCTTTTATCAAAGTCTCATAGATTCTATCTTTACCCAAAGATGAATTGAACACCATGTCATCAGAAAGTGCTTTGATCCCGTGATGGTGTTCACACTGGTTAAACTGGACGTTCTTAAAAAAACCCACTATCGCAGGTCAGATATAGTACCATCATCAACTATCACCAAACACCAATAATTGTATATCGGCCATAAAATTTGATAAACCCGTCCTATCTACAATCCTCCATTCTTATTTAGTAGAAGAATTCGCGAAACCATTGAGATTTACAAACACCTCAACAACCGCCATTGAAACTAAGGTTACACTCTTTCCTTCACGTGGAAAGTGCTTATTTCTAAATCCCACACAGCCTCTTCGATCAACGGCGACGAAGTTTAACTATCGAAATGTATAGTTAAACCTTTTTTCTCACGGATCATTTGCTCTAAGCCAGGTCACCCCAACAGCGTCCAACAACACACTGAACTCTGTAGACTAGTGGTTACCACAACTGCTTAGCATTCGGGGAGACGCGGGTTCGATTCCCGTGGCCGTCTGCTCTGATTAAGATTTTTAGGTAGTTTTCCTGAGCCAACAAACTACCGAATGTTGGGGCAGTACTTCCCTGCCTTTGCTAGCCTCTCTTCCATTCTCCGCCCCTTCTTTCTCTCACCTATCCTATAATTCCTGTTCTTGGCTAAAGAGGGCCGCAAGGTCCCTATAGCAGCCCGCCCCCAGCTGGGAGAATTGAAATTACCCTGTACCTTTACCTTAGCGTTCAACAAATTACCTCCAGACAGTTTGCAACCGTTAAGGGAAAAGTGGCAAAGGCGTCATTTTGTAGCAACTCCAAACAGCATGAAACAATACCAATATCATCCCAAACGAGAAGTTTGGGATTAGACTCCAGCGGAGCACCATCCACCAGATTCTGCGAGTAGTGAAGCACATCAGCGAGAGCTAAAACAAGGAGCAGTCTACCGCAGCCGTATGTCTCGATGTCTCCAAAGCTATCGACAGTATAGGACAAGGAACTCATGGAGAAGATGCTACAAGAAAACCTACCAAGGGGCACCCCAACTGGTAGCGGTATATTTGCAATTACGGATATTCCGGATAAAACTCCACAGTAGCATATCCACTCGCAAAAGCATTACGGCCGAAGTAGCATAGGGCTTACAATCACAACTTCTGTGTAATATCTACGTAGAAGACCTTTCTAGAATGCAAAAACACCAAATTGGCCCTTTAAGACCACACTGCAATCTTGGCCGGCGTCCAAGACCTAGGATTTGCAATCAGCTTCATGCAGGCAGCCCATAGACAAACTTGCGGATTGGTTGCAAACCTGGAGAATAGAGGTAAACATGGAGAAAAGCGCCGCCATTTTCTTCACCGAAATTAGTCGACGTCCAGAGGTAGACATGTTTGACCAGCCGATATCATGAAAAGCGGAGGTTGAATATCTCGAATTCATTGGAGTTCAAACTGACAGCACTTACTACTCCGATCGCTCCAAAGCAGTTACGGTCAACCTGAACAGTATGACTATTCAAAGAAGCAAGCTCAACGTCCAAATTAAGCCGAAGACTTACTAACTCATTATCAAGAAAGTGATGACTTACGCCACAACCAGTTTGGGCTATGCAGCCAATAACTCACGTCCTGAAACTCTAAATCATCCGGAACAAAACTCTGAGGAGCGTATTCGATTCACGTAGCAGAGTACATCCAAAACACGCAGATATTCAGTAGGTTCCCGTCCAAGGGGTTAAAGTGGATACGGTCACTAAATTTTATAAACTGCTCCAGCTAAGCCCTGGTCCGCTGACGTAAAACTGGGGGATTACGACGAGATATTTTACCACCGACACAAGGCACCCAAAATGGCGCTTAGCCTCCCTACACCTAACCCAAGCTGCTAAGGCATCCAGACCAACTATCACTCTGACGGCAGGTACTACCAATTGAAATAATGCTCACCAACTATCTTCAGGAATAAAACAGTGCACGTCGTCATGTAGACAATGAAATACTCGATATAAGGTTGAGAAAAGTCATCTAACCACAATTAGAAGAGCCTAAATGTGATTTACACCAGGAATAAGCATTTACACCGAGGCAAGTGGTGTAAAAAACGATGAAATATTATCAGGTACAGGTCCACAATCCCATTTATTGACTTGGTAGCAGCGTTTGCGAAATCAACAAGACACAAGAACTGAGATCTATTCGAATCGAAGAATATAAATCGGAGACCGCTGGAGGAGGACTCAGACTTCCATAGGGCGAAACGTAATAAACAGTCGAAATTATTTATAATGACAACGGATGTCAAAGCAGTACTCCTGAATGATGTGATATAAAAAATAGCCTAAGTGAGTAGGGGTTTTAGATGAATGGCGTCCATCTTCATAACAATTAACAATTAATTTGTATAACAATTAATGTATGCGAATTTTGGTGATACTAAATCAGAAGAGAACCCACAAAAAAATACACAAGTGTGGAATAAAACTCCGACAAACTATGGAATGGATGTCAAACTGTTAACAAGGCAAAGTAGATCAGAAACTAAATACAAGAACAAGCTTAGCAATGATATTATATTATATGCAGAATAGACAATTGTTCGAACGTTAAGAAGTGTCTTAAATACAAAACTGACAGTGCTTCAACTTATAACAACTCGTAGATGCTAAGTGGTAGACAGAAGGGAAATATACAAACAGTGGACACAAAAGTTCTTAAGAAGAGTGAAGGGAATATCATCGGAAAATGGATAACCAAATATAGTAATAAAAATGAGTCTAGACAAGTGGTGCAGTAAAAGTTGCCTTGGTTGGGTCATATTTTAAGGGTAGTGTTAGGTACCTTCAAATTATCGGTATATATACGATGGTGACAGGCACTTTCGCGGTTGTAATACGGTTTGAACTAATAGGAGCTTCTTGAAGCAACAGCCGGTTATCCGCACGCATCAGCGAAAGTTCTTCCAAAACACAAATGAAACCAGAGTGTGTAGCAGCTCTATGCTAATGACGGCCGATTTTTGGGTATTTTCGACTTCTATCAGTCTTGGCACGGCATTAAAATATACGTTTTTTAAAACGTAATCGTCTCCTACCATTGAATTGAATATTTTGATTTTGCTTTTCTGCCTTTGCTACCATCACTGCCACCACACAGAACAACACATATATGTACCTGAATATGCTGGGCGACATTCCTCTACGCTCGCATTATTGGTAGCAATCAATTTCCTGCATCTTAGTTGCGAGCTGATGTTCTGTAACGACGACGCCTCCAACGACGGTTAAATTGCTATGTTTATTAGGGATCGAATGTTATAAACAGTCACCATCCAAATATTAGAAATTAGAATATATTAGAAGTCGCTCGCCGCCAGCTGACTTAAGTTTTGTGCACGTCCCCGATGTGACTATTTAAGGCGCCTTCATCGTACCGTTAGGGCCTGTTAGCAAGTCATGAAGACTTACTGTCGTGAGTTGTACCACAAAAACAAATTCTTAAGCCTTGCTTAGTAAAGCATTAGGTAACTTCACGACGCAAGTAGACTGTAGAGTTATCTAGCTCACTCCATTAGAGACAATTCGAAATCTTTAGAGCATTTCAGCCAAAAAGGTAGGTCATCCTGTGGAGTAGTCCGTAACCCGTAACCCGTAACCCTTTCCTGTAGACGGGCTTCCCACGTCATCTCCACACTGAGACAGCAGGTGGCGCCTAAGAATTTGTCCTGATTTTGTTCAGGTACTTTATGGTTCAACCTGTTTTGGCAAGCGCGAGCGAGAATTCTCACAGGAATACAGACAGAATAAGTACATATGGGAGAAAATACTTATTTAAGGACAGGAAATATGAAACTGTATAAGCGTAGAAAGCATTTCACATGAATTTAGTCTTATTAGAGAAAAAAGAAAATGAAGAATGCGATGCTAAAGACAGTGGCGGTTGTTTCCTTGTAGCGAATCTTCACAATTACCTACATTATTATTCGTTTATAGGCAAAGCAAATGCTCGTATAAAAAACAGAGCTACGTGCTTCATATGTAATTAGTTTTTGGCAGCACAATATGATAAAATATCAAAAGCAAAGGTATAAAAATTGCCAGTTAAGAATTTTAATTAAATCAAGATATTTCAATATAGTATTTCCTTACTTACAGAAGCGAACAAATCCAGAGAAATAGTGAAGAACTTCGCACCGGATATGGACATAGCCTTCTGACACTGTTGGCATACAATTTGGACGAAAGTCTTGGCTTCCTCAGACCCATCGTACCAATGGCAACTGTAAGCTGCCTCCATTACCGAAGAGCTCTGTAAAAATTAATTGGCATTTAATAACGTAGAAACTAAATTTGATTTAAACTAAACGGTAAATATCTACCTCCTCAATTAACCTGTTGCCAAAAATGCAGAAGTGGAACACTTGACCGAGAGCGTAGAGCAGGTACCCTATTACGGAGAAAGCGTACGGATTGATTCCATCAATCTGCAAAGACACTGAACTGTATTTGTGCAAAGACAAAGCTTATTAATAATTAATGCGCATTCCGGCTGTTGGAAGTCCAAATCCGGAGTGAGTTAATTAGCAGCGCCAATTAATCAGCAGACTTTCGGAATTCAATTAAAACTGTCCCAAATGCGACTGTTCGCTGCAAAGTTGCTTATTAAACAAATTTGCAGCAGCCGGTTGTTCCGGAAATAATTCGTTTTAGAATAATTATGAACGGTAACAGAATTTTTAGATTTTGGAGATTCAACGGTTTACAAAGTTCTTTTTAATTTACGAACAAACCTTTTGTTGACAAGAGGGCAAATCATGTAATTCTATAGCTTTTGGATTTGGATATTTAGAATTCTGTAATAATTTTTATACTACATATATATTAGATATCGAATTTATCAGTTGTTGTTTGCGAGATATGTTGTACTTCTAAGATTTCTATTTAGAAGTAACGCTTGAAAAGAGTTGATAAAAAAATTGTAGAAATTTAAGTTCCATAATTATCAAAGTTTATTTTTCGAATATTTTGTAAAATGTTGCATTTGCTGCTATGGCAGACATCTACCTGTAGACATAAAACGTTATAATTTTTAAGATTCCTACATAGCTCAAAAATTTGTTTTTTAAGAATTTCCGCTACAATTTTGTTTTAAAGCCAATCCTAAACTACTTTTTAGAGCTTCAAATCAACCACACATCTCTAGTTATATTTTTACGAGATATACATAATACACCAAAATTATGCTCAGACTAAAACGGAAAAATCAGTTAGTAATATTTATCAGCATTATCTAAAATTCTGTTCTATAATCTGAAACGGGCCTCTGTTCCCTCTACCCTGCATGGTGCATTTTTATATTTAGAGATATAGCCAGTTTATAGTTATATGTTATATGTTTTGTACCATTAATTAGATTTAATTAGTTTACGCTGGCATAACCAAAAATGCGATAATTCATCGATCTATTTCACGTATGCAGCGTTCGATATAAATCCATCAGCGGCAGTCGCGGGACCGCCTTAGTTAAGAGTTTAAGTATCGGCAACTACAGAGTCTTAGGCAAAACTCATAGAAGCGGCGAGAAGCCTTACAGTAAATAATTTGCTGCCTACACGTCTTGAATGTATTAAATCACCGCCTACACGTCAAGTAAACGCCATTTTCCTCGTGTGCCGGTAAGTACATAATTTCCCAAGCGATGTCTATTGTGAAGCTATGACATCAGCCGCCATCACGGCACCGTAGCAGCAATCAGGGGTTGCCCTAAATATCTTGAGTGGTAATTTTCCACGCGTGGCACATTTCAAGATTAGGTGACGCAATTTTAACGAGAGTCTATCTATTTCAAAGATTTGCAGGTAACCAGAACTTACAGGAAATGTTTACAGTTGCACGATAAGCTCTTGCGTTCAACTGCCAGCAGCTTTAGCGAGCGCGGATAAATGTGCTTTCACGTAGGGAACTATGGAAAAATCCGCTTAAGCCAGTAACCACTTTAGACATTTTAGCGTTTGCGTTTTTTTTAGATAATTATTTCGACTTTATTCTACTATTGTTTTATGTACAGTTACCACTATTTAATCTTTATTCGCGCCATTACTTCTTCTTCGTGGCGAACTGTGTCTAGCTAATATGTAGCATTCGTATGTACGGTCACCTCTCGAGAGCTTCTGGTTTCTTCAGAGAGCTCTTTGAAAATATTCATGCCTGTACCCATATAAAAGAACGAAGAACACATTAGATATATCGTCCTAGCTTCCTAGTTTGTTGTTGTTTGCTTGCTCGATTGCTCTTTCGCTCTTTTCTTTAGGGATCGGTGGTACGGTCGTAGCATGCTGCCCACAATGGTGCAACGTGTGTCATCAACAAATAGTTGTTCTATATACTGTTTCCATGTGAGTTAATTCTTTTTTTTATGTTCAGGATTGGCTTTTCATCCTGATTTCCAAGCGTGTCAGTCCCTATTTGTCTATATTTTGCAACGTCCTTAATCTTTATGTAAAGTTTAAGCTTATAGTATTTTTTTACAGTTCGGCATTTAACTAAAAATCCTACTTGTTTAGCCTTTCTGATCTTATTCTTTGATTGAGCTCTTTATTTAGAATAATTTTTTTGTTCTTGTGCAGTATCCTTTTCTTCATGTATATCTTGTGTCATTTATTCATTATTTATTCCTTACCAAAGATGCAGTTGTTGCCTTCACAATTATTCTGAACATTTTCCACAATCTTACTACGAGCTATTCTCAGCAAATCGTATACTTTTGACATATTATATGGTTTTTAGATTTTGATTTTTGATCTAAATATTCTGTGTCGCCGTTTGGATATTTCTGTATTCCGAATGATACTTCAGCCCCGTGAAACGCTTTCACAGATTTCACTAAATTCCTACATTTTCTTTCATTGCGAAGACTTTGCTGAATCTATATCTTTCTATAGCTAGGGTTTCTTTGTGAGCTCTCACCTTAGCGTTGACTACAGCTGATGCAACTCACTAATTGGGATAGGTCGCTGTAGAATTTTTAGAGGGCGTCGTCTTCACCTACCGTTGTAGGTGCATATACCTGGCTAAGGTTGCTGTAGGTTGGACTGGTGGATATTTGTAGCACGGCTACTGACTATTGGCACAAACCTTAACGGTGCGCCCGGTCTTTATGTCTTTGATAATGATAAAAGCAATCTCGTTGCGGTGACGTGAGGTATCACCACCCTACTGTACAGTCACCTAAAGTAGATTTTCCAGTTTTTTACCATTGTATTATGCTGATACTGAGAATGGGTAAGTTCTTTCTTTATTTTCTTTAATTGTATATCTATTTTTTATTGCTCGTAGGTCCTATAGGGGTTACACGTTCCTACTATACAATTATTGGAAACTGTGATACTGGCTGTCCGGGAGTTTGTACATTCCTTGAAACGAGCCAGCTGGCATTCCTTGCCTGTTATGCTCATTTGCATACTTAAAACAGCCAACTTATTTATATGTATTTTCTTGTGAATTACATTTAAGAATTGCATTTAATATAATTAAATGTCCTGTCCTGTACGGTAAAAGCAATGTAAAGTTTAATTTAGCGTGTGCAGCGTTAAACGCGACGCTCGAGCCTGTTTGCGGGATGAGGGGAGTTGTAACTGACGATTGTTAACACGTTGAAGCAATCATTAGCATGCGGGCTTTACTCGAGTGCGTACGTGCTCATCTCCTGCTGCGGGGGCCGATGGATAAGTAAATTTCTCCATACGAAGAGCGAAGTAAGTACAAGTGGCTTCGCCAGGAATCTAGTTGATGACGCTATTCGTGGCCAATACTATGCAAGTTGGCGATTCACAGGCATCGAGGTCTGCAGCTGAGTCGTGGAAATCATACGAGTTAAGAAATGCTTGTACGTATGCACATTTTACGGGTTTACTGTACGCAATTATGAACAGAACCTGATTTAAATAGCATCGGCTTCAGGCGATTTTGATTTTGCTGTTTTAAAGACAATTATTTCAACGTTATATTGGACAGTGTTTTATCTTGTCTACTTACATGCACCTAGCCACAAATATCGCGCACGTCAACTTTTATAAAAAATGATTTATTTTCTTTTTTTTATGTTGTTTCATGTGTTTTGAAGTCAATCGACTTGTGTAAATAAATTGGCTTGGTTTGCAGTAGCTTCAGCCCAGCAACACTACAAGTGCGAAACAGTTCCTGTTTTAGCAGATAGTGATCTTTCAAAGTCACTGACTGGGGTATTGTACAATTCCTTGTTTACTGATCCAGCAATGTAAACACACAGTGTAAATACTTATTCAAATATTAAGGCGTGGGAAATTTTTATTTTTGACTTATGCCCATTTCGCATCGACCATGTTTCGATTCCATATGTAAGATGGGTACGTATATACGTAAGCAAATGCTTACATATATTGGTAGTTTCGTACTACTTCTTATCTTCTTCTTATTATTAGTGACTTGTTGATATGATAATATATACCTATTACTTGGTGATGGTCTTCTGTGTTGTATTTCATTATCTATTGTTGGGTTTCTTTAATTATGGTACCTAAATACTCGTAGCTTATTACCTTTTCTATGTTTTCCATACATTTTTATATTTCTATTTCCTTTTCTTCTCACCTTTATGTTAAGTACACGACCTTACTTTATCATTAATCTGTATTCTCCTTTCTTCTGGGCTAGTTTTGAATACCTGAACTTTTGTTTGTAGTTCAGTCTTACTGCCTATATAATTTTCATCTGTTCTGTTACCAAACTCTGCTTATTGTAGAGATTTACCTACATGTAACCTGGTTACGCATTGCTAGGCTGCAAACATATCAATAAATAAGGATTGTTTTTGATGTTTGAAACTAAAAAACTTGTGTTTTATTTTCTCTAAATACAAATTCAAATATTTAATTTAGTTAGTAAGCTAATCTAACCACTAACACTGCATAATGGTGACTCCCAACGTAGAATAACACTTCGACGCCAATCTTCAAAAAAATAATACTTCAACGTGCGACCAATTCTAACGTGAATGATATTTCAAACTGTTCGTTTCCGACTCCCTGGATATTCCCTGCCCTTGACCGTATTCTGAATCTGTTCGACAATTCCTGTCTTCAGTCATACAATTGGCGCCTGATATCCTTGAATTACCTGGATTTCTTCTGTCAACCCCACGTAACCAAATCAAATATTTTGGGGGGGGGGGGAAGCTATGTAGAGATTTACCTACATGTAACCTAGTTACGCATTGCTAGGTTGCAAACATATAAATAAATAAATATTGTTTTTGATAATTGAAACTAAATGCCTTGTGTTTTATTTTCTCCGAATACAAATTCAAATATTTATTGCAGTTAGTAAGGTAATATAACCGCTAACACTGTAATACGATTCCATCTTTGCTTGTTTTATTGTTTGCTATGCTTTATTTACATTCTGGTGATGACTTGCTGGTTTTCTTCTAATCAACGCTTGCCTTTTCTCGAAAACTTTTTCCTTAACCGTGTAGTTCTACGAACTGGCTGCAGAAGGAGTTATCAATTATAAGCTGACATACCACAGAAGTCTATCATTCGCTGTCCTATTGTTCCATATCTGGTCCCTACCTTCCTTCCAGTTTGTGAATTAAAATTTACTACTTGTAAGGACAATGTTTTAATTTAGCGCTTTTCGCATTTGTCTACTTTTAAATTCCTTATATTAGTACTTTTCCCGCTTTATCTAAATCCAAATCCATATTATAGTTATGTTTTAAAACCTCATTACGTTCCTTTCAATTACTAGCCCATTCTAAGGCAGTGTTTTAATCAGATTCACATGTCGTTGCTTGCCGTAAATGAGCCGTTATTTTAATTGCTTTCTGTCTCCAGAGCGGCGGCTGTTTCATACAGCCATGATCTTGTTTGCCGTTGTTCCTCATTTTGCGGGCGGTTTGTGGTTACTTCATATGAAGTAATACTGACGTTTCCATATGAGTTAGAGAGAGAGAACAAGTTAAGTGGCGCTTGCGCGCGTTCCTTTCGCTTCAGGATTTACCCGTCCAACAAGACAAGAAGCGTGAAGGTTCGCCCGCTACGCTGATGTCAAAATTAATGGAAACTGTGTGGGCGCTACCGGTCAAGTCTTTAAGTGACGTTTTGTGTGTAGTTATTAGATGAGGAATTCTCTTACCGCGGAGTAGGCAGCTCCGAATTGACGCCTTGGGCGGATAATCAAATGGGAACATCTTTTGTGCTAATCGTTGTTAATGAAGCTACGTATACCGTACCGCAACCTTTGCTTATCGTTACGTCCTTTGTTCTACCCTGCTGATTTAACGTCGTCTAGACCAGCTCAACAGGAATCACCCTATGCCGGTTCTCTCAGTACTTCAAGTATTTTGGGGGCATGCGCTTGAGCCCAACCTGCAGCTCCGTTGGACATCATCACCGTAGCAAGCTGAACCTCTAAAAAGTACAGCCAGACCCTTTTCTTTGCCGTTCGCAGATATTTGCTTTGCCGTATTTTTGAAGTTTTTGAAGTTGCATTGTATAAATAAATCTAGTTTATGGAACCTGACCTAGTTTTTATCATTTATGTGTTTACTTGCTCATCGCGGTTTTGCGCTTCGTGGCATTCTTCTGGAACGTAACTCCTCCGAACGGCGAGGTCTAACAGTATTGTGTTTCCTTTGGTAGTAAATGTTTGTGCTTTGCATTGTGCTGTTGATTTAAAATTAAGCGTTTGAACTGTTGTTATTGAATTTAAGTCAATTTTGAATATTTATCGTCAAGTTTCATTGTTTGTACTTAGCTTAACGTTGTTACATTAAAATAACTACCGCCATTGTGTCAGATTTGATTGTTTACTGTCAAGATTTATTGTTTGTAAGTACTTTAATTGTTGTGTAATTAAAAGTTATTACCGCCATTGAGTCTGTTACATTGTTTGCTGTCAAGTTTACCGTATGTGTTTGGATAAACTGTTGCGCAATTTATCACACTAACTTTTTTGAGTATTTCTTTTAATGTTCTTTGTTCACATACATTTTTTCCCGGTTAATATAGTTCATTTTTCAATTAGTTGTGCTTTTCTTTAGTAGATTTATTATGTTTGAATATGTTTTTACTCTGTAAACAAGTTTAGACAGCTGTAAGAAAATGCAAGTAAAGTAATTCCAACGCAGCTGTTCGTGAATCGTCGCTACTTCCACTTTCTGGGTGACTCCACCTGGGTTATTTCCGATTTAGTAAAGTGGTGGCGTCTGGAATTTAACATCATTATTTCGTTTACCGGATCGTTGCCCTAATTAAGGTCATAAATAACCCTCTTCTCTTTCCAGAAACCTTTGTTACAACCCATCGTAACGTAATTGGGGCAACGGATTCGAGAATTTTCCCAAGTTGTGTCGTTTTATCGGGTAACTGACGGTTGAGTAGTTTGGTTATCAAATCCTTGTCGTAATGTCGCTTTCGTAGTTGAACATACTATCACGTGTTTGTTTGTGCTTTGCATTGTGTCTACTCACCTTCGTAAGTCCTCGTAGAATTTATCTTTATCTCTCACATCATCGTCCCCTATTGGAGTATAAATCTGTATGTATCTTCTATGATCGACATATCATAAGAGCATCCTAGACTAATTTCAGATATTAAGATTATATCGTGTGTTTAAAAAAAATCATTCGCAGCATGCCATGATCAAATTGAAGTTTGCGTAACTTGAAATATACCATTGATGCAAATGAACTACCATGTCAAAAAGAACTAAATTACATCTTGAATTATTTTCCTAAAAGTATGTATACAAAACACTTAACAAAAACATTTTTTATTAATCGTTATGATTATTACACTCGTTGTTGTTTTGTATATTCTATCTTATTTTCCTTTTTGCTTGATACAAGTAAACTGAATTCAGTGTAAACTTTTACCTGTCACAGTGACAGATGTGTTCAAAAACAAATTGCAATTTGACATTCACCTACAGACTTAAGTTAAGGCAGCACTAGATTTTCTATCTTTCTTTCCAAGGCCTACCCTAAATGGGTTTTTTTTTTGAAACACACAATATAATTGCCTTAAACTTTGACCTTCATTTTTCAAAATATTTTAATAATTTTTGCTACCGCTACGTAACTTTAATTTTCGGTTTGTGTGTGTGATTGGAAAATATCCTTCTGTCAAAAAGTATCTATTAAACTCTTGTAATACCATCATACTCTAGTATCGTAGTACAGAAATGTTTAATATGACGCGTTCCATAGTGGTTCCAAAGCTCTAGTTACTTTTCTAAAGTTATATGCATCCTTAATAACTTCTATATAATTGCTGTGTTTCTACAAATCTTTTTGCATTGTTTTTATAAGATTCTTTTATATGTTCTTATCACAGCCGTGGTGCTATAACGCTACCTTCTCTGGGTTTTTCATTTTCCCGATATGAAATCTTTTATTTTATTTAGAGGTAAAGGTGCTTTTTGGTTTGATAATTTATAGTTAGAAATATACTTTTTTGGAAGTCTATACTAAAACTATTTCTTTTGGTCTGATAACTTAATTACTCATTCATTTAACCTTCCTGCTTCAAGTATACTTCAATGATTTCCTAGCTTTCACAACCATTGCCATTAAGTAACAAACGACTTCGACTTAGATATTGTGCTTTCCACGTAGAAGGAAGAAGAAAGCCTTCGTCCTGATTGAGATTGATAGGGTGTTTGTAAATCTCAATGGCTTCGCGAATCTTTCTCATAAAGAAAAATGGGGATTTGCAGATAATGAAAGTTTCATCAAAAAGGATCCTATGGCAGTACCACGTTGGTATTTGGCGATGGCTGATGTCGAAGGGTTTTTCTTCTTTCTATGTGGAAAGTGCTAATTTCTAAGCCCCGCCCACCGTCACTAAACCGTAGCGTCACTTGCTTATAAATGCTCGCCTTTCTCCTTAAGATAGTTAGAAGAGTTTAGCCTCTGCAGTGATTTACACGTTGGGTTAACGTGCTGTTTTGCTTTTTCCTCCTGATGAAGCCCCTTACGAAATTGGACGAAACATTAAGTTTTTCGAACTCATAACAATTGTAATTTCTTCTCAAATGGTCATAAATTCCTACTGTTTTCAGTTTGGTCACATTGTATTTTACTGCTCTATTTTGGCTTATCTGTTATTTTTTATTTACTATCATTGTTCTACTTTTATTAACAGTTACCTCTGTTTCTCTCTTTTCGATTTACTATATCCAATTTCTGCATATTATTATCTATTCCAGCTACCTTCGCTATATTATCAGCGAGCACTAAAACACTGTTTTGTGTATACTTCAGGCATTATTTATTATCTATTAGTCTAGTTTCCAAATATATCTACTATGCCAAACGTTACCTCTAGCTTCTTCTATGTTTCTTACCATTTAAGTTCTTCCGTCATATATGCATAGTATATCTTTGTTTAATAACCCCTATAGTCCATTTTAGTCTCTATGATTATCCTTAATTTTTCTTCCACTATTCTGATGTACTCTTTGAAGCATACTCCAGGGAGACAGATTGCTTTGTAATTATCGCAGTTCACTTGCCATCCTTTTATGTGACCATGTGTCATTGCGTATTTTCCATGACAATTCCTTTCCTTTCATTCCTATCCATTTTATCAGACATGGTTTGAAGGTATCTTATCCACATTGTATGTTTCTTTTCTGTGTTTAGAGCTCTTCTTCATTATTTGGTTGATATTTAGTCTTTTCTAAGGACTGTTTTCATATGTACAGTATCTAAATTTTGTCGGTTCTGATCTGATAATTTTTATTTTTGAACCTCTCTCCTCTTTCCACGATTCTTCTCATTCTAGTTGAAAGCTGCCTTCTGTTTATCTTATACGTTTAGTTTAAGTATTTGCTAAAGTTATCCTAGCTTTTCTGTTTGGTTGCTTTATATTTCCTTTGCTAGATTAGTCCTGCGTATACTATACACTTCCTTATCTTGGTTCAGGGTGTATAAATATTATCCAAACTTGCTTCATTTACTTTAGCTCCTCTTTTAACTCGTTACTTCATCAGTTTGTTCTTTTTCTGCACTCGTCATCCTTCTGATTCCTCAGATTACTATCGTTTTTCTATGTATTACTGACTTGAATCTTTTCCATCTTTTTTCTAGCGTCGATTCTATTTTTTCTGTTTGTAAATTGTAAAATTCCTTATCAGCTTCTCTATATATTTCCCTTTTTTGCATCTTTTAATTTACATATTATCACTTTTACCTTTTATTCATTTATTTATTTATTATCTATGAGCAATTGCCTACTCCGCCTCTTTTTCAGTTTTATTGTATACTTTGCCTTAGTTCTTGTGCGTATACTATATAAAATCTGTTATACTTTTTGCGTGTTTTAACTTTTCTACAAATTCTATAGCAAAATATGTTTCCTACCAATAAGTCATTCGTTTGGCGGAACTCTAACATTTTTAAACCATATGTATTTATTATCTTCTATTCATAACTACACATACATTTCATTTGTTTATTTTCGTCGCTTCCTATTCTGGCATTCCAATCTCATAGCTTGTTCATTAAAAAGTTGCCAACCCATTATTAGCAAAATGCTAGCGTTGCAATTTATAAGGTTATGTAATAGTTCTGGTTACCTTTCTACGACATATTTTTTCGAAAAATTTTCTTGCATAACAATAGTACTATAGGCTGTAGTTTAAGCCTCACAGAGAGGAAATAATGGAAAACGGTATTTACATGCTTTTGGAAAAACCTTTTAAAATGCAATCTGCTATATTATTTATTGTTGTTTATATTTTATAGCATTTTTTATCATTCTGGTAACCGTTTGGGACATTCTTATCCGAGAAATGTACATTATCACGATTGTAACAATTTAAGCCCAACGATAGGTTGAATATTTTCCCACATTTTTATTGGTTACTGATTCAAAGCTCGTGATTTTTCACTGCAAATTAATTGCTAAAATGCAGTTTCCAATAAATATTTCCGATTTTTTTCAGATATTTATTAATGGTTCTTAACCATTTACTTATCTGCATGATATTTTGATGTATTCCTACAACCTACAACTTGAATCATCTTGAATTATAGTCCCCTTCTGTTATGTTTATTGTGAAAAATATTCTTGGTCTTTAAAATATCTATTACTGTCGATACAATTTTTTACTTTATGTAAGTGGAGTTACTGAGAACGATAAATTTGAATCATATAATTGCATGCAAAAAAGCGTCACAACATAATCGTAGACATTGTTGGATATTCTGGTACCGTTACAACCGTTTTTCTTTGCCATCGATCTAGATATGTAATAAACTTGAGTTACAAAGCATTTCATTGGCCAAAACAATAGTTTCGTAGCCATAACTTCTGCAAAGTAACTTTTGGAATTTATGAACAAGCTAAAGGCAACTATCTGAAGCAGTTGAATCCAATTAGGTGATAATTCCATTTAAACGCTATAAAGCCATTTCCAACTAACTACTAACTTGATGTTGGCTCTTAAAGTTTCTAAAGCAAGCAGTCTTCTTGGGTGTTACTTTTCTTTTAGAGCTTCTACTAGTTTCTACCCTGTTACATTATTCGAGGAACTAATGGAATGAAACGAGTTCCAACTTAAGTCCTTGCACTTATCAATTAATTATTGACAAATTATTAGAAAAGTGAGCGAGATATAAATACTAAACTCAAGGACTTCACGTACTACACCGTGCTTAGAAAATCCCATAAAAACGAAATTCAATGTATGATCCCTCTCATTTTGAACTTGACACTGACAAGTTTTAATTACAAGTTTTAATGGTAGTTTCAACCTGTTTTAGATTCTAAAAATACTTAAATATTCTGATTTTGCCACTCTATAGATGGTTTGCTAATGCTACCGATGAATTCCTCTAATGCAAAAATAAATCTCCTGGATGCTGTACTTAATAAAAGGACTAATTCCCGAACAAACATTGTGTCGCTGTTTATAATAATATATTTAAGAATTTATCTCACCTTTGTAGCTTGATAAGCCAGTAGGGTCAACATGATGGTGGACGTCAGCATGTGTAGCAGCAGAGCAATCCCATAAGCGTCACCTATGGCTGTAACGAGTCTGCAAAACGGGGCACAAATGTAATGCAATAAAAAGCAACGTCCTGTACAGCGAGCTTGTGCGCTCATTTGTGCAACAAACACGCGGTTTAAAAGCTTCCTGGTGGTAAAGTCGTTTTCGTGTTCCACTGCAACGCAATTGTACAAAATTGCCAGCGGGATGGTCTGGATATGTTTGCTAAAGTTTCATTTTCGAGCAGTAAATAGCTTGGCCTTTTTATATCAATGTTTAACATTGATTGCTACAACAAAGTAAAAACCGTATTTATATTCCTCCTCTCACAGTACAAAATTTATACATAGCGTAAAGTTTTTTTTTTGCTACGATATAACTGTTTGTTCATTAATTCTTCATCTATTTTTTAAAGCTAGAATGTGTCACAAGTGCATGAAATGTAAGAAGAAAAAAACTTTCATCTTACTACAAATAGCAATTTAAAATAAAAATAGTCTTCTGTCATCTACTTTAGAAAACCTTTTTTACATCGTGCTTGTATAATTGTTTTACTGTAGATATTTTGAGAATAACAAGGATTGCTACATTTTCTTAAATTTTTGAAGTGCCCATAATAGGATGTACAACTTTGTTTTTTTAACTGCAAGATATCTGCTAACAAAAAATACTGACATTTATTTTCAATAGGGTTGGGGTAAAGCAAATGTCGTAAGAACCATAGACTTGCAAAAAATGATGATAGTGTGACATCAATAACGGAGATGAAACTTTCAAATTATGATGGAAATTGTGGAAAGTTTTCCTTTGTTACACGTTTACTAGAACTATTACAAAATAAAGGAAAAGAGTTAATGAAGACTGGACAATATATTGCGGCGACTCAGAGGTACAAGCCTCTGGTTCTGAAGGAAAAAATGTGGATTCAATCCTCAAAAACTTCAATGAACATCATTGTGATTCCCCAATCCAGATTTTCAACGGTGGGTTCTTAACGATAAAACCTTCTCAAAGAGAATAAACCGATGCACCTCTGCAGTGGAGATGTTAACAACGAGGCTGAAAAAGAAACGAGTATAATGCAGATGGGTGACGATGATAACCAAAATATGTTAAGTCAGATTAAAATTTGTTGCGGTTATTGCTTTTTATACTTATCGAACTTCTTCTAACGCGGGCTCAAGATTGAGGCGGAAATTATATGAGGAATTGGTCAGGTGCCATTAATTCGAAAGGGTGAATGTAATTTTTAGTGTTGCCGTTCCGTTTAAGTGGCGTTATGCGTTATCACCCTTTAATAGCTTTGTTTGATTTTGTAAGTTTTGGTCGCCCCTGTTCGAAAAGCTCAACTGTGTACAGTTATTGAAGTCGCCAGACTCGTTTTCAAAAGCCTTCGCACCAAGCATGGATTATTAATTCGTTACCAAGAGTTACTAGGTCAAGCATTCAATTGTTTACAGGTGTCATTGCACTTGTGCGCAGTGTAGTTTTTTTTTACGCGTTGGTGTGACTCTAGCCTGAGTTTGAGGTTGATAGTGACTGATATGGGCAAGATTGCTGTCCTATTGATTCACTGGCGTGTCGTAGAACCTTATGGGTCGTATACATCGAATATTAGTAGGATTTGGCTACCCAGCACATTTCGATGCGGATTCAAATCAGCGTCGTCGATTGAGCTCTAGAGCTGTGGGTTTTTAGAGACCACCTAGAGTAAATTTGATAGCCAAATTTCTAATCATTGTTGAGTTTTCCGTTTGTTGCTGAATCTTTGTTGTGGCCCCTGATTTGTTTCGTCAGTTAGTCCTTGCTGCCCTTTCTACTTACAGGGGTGGCTAATTATTAAATCCACTACTGTTTATTTTGTCAACGCCGTTTCGCTTTCCTGGGAGTGTTACAGACACGACCTTGTGTCGTACCAGGTAAAAACTAATTTCTACGTCGTGCTCGTTCGTGTAAACTTGAAGCTTGCTGTTACTTTTGTTAGGAATTACAGGCGATTTTGTTGGAACACTTTGATTTCTACGTACGTAGTAGCATACTATAATTTGCTTGCCTCTAATATCACCATAAGTTTGTAAGTAGGATACTTTACTTCGCTTGCCTGTAGCATTATTGTAATTTGGTATCATTTACATAAAATTGTAAATCCTGTCATCAGTGGTTACAACAGTGCTCACCGCGCTTGCAACCCTTGCCCCATGCTATGAAGTCGCAACTGAGAGTTTTATGCAATTTCTGACAGTAGATTCGTGTAACTTTTATTAATGTAAAATGTGTTCATGTACGCTGGTACGATTTGAAGCTGGTTAGTCATTGTGAAGTTTTGGTCTGGGGCTGAATCTTACATTGTATTTGCTATTTATAGCAACTTACCAAACCGATATGATGTAATTATCTAACTGTGGTGTCATGAAATTTTATGTTGACTTGAGATCTTTGACGGAACTCTAAATTGTTCCGCTGTCTATCGTTCCAACATTCTGTATACCACTGCGCTGTTTCAATGGAGCTCTGTCGTCCATCGTTGTCTCGCACGTAGATTATCGACAATTCGCTATCCATTCTTGGTTTATCAAGCACAGCTTCCGACTTACGAGCCTCCTTTTTTCGGAAAATTTTTAGCCGATACCGTTGCATCGCTACCCGCCAAATTTGCATTCAGCCCGTTGGTCGGCTTACCTGGAGTCTTGCATCTTGCCGACATTAATTACTGTGCCCAGTTAAATTAAACGGTTTTCGTTGCTAAGTAATGCATGTATGAAATTGGTTTTGGTTCCATCCTTGTTCGAATTGTGGTAGCGCACCAATTGATCGATATTGTTGTGACGTCACGAGCATGCCAAAATTCTTTAATGGTTGCAGTTTCAGTTTTGCAGCTGTGATCGGCTTTAAAATACATTTTTATAAATGTTATATTAATAGAGCTATCCAATTTACTAATGTATAACGTCATCAATAACACGGATTTATACCAGTATTTTTTCAGTAATAATGTATTAAGGGCAAATGCTTTTGCCGGTAAAAATGTTTTACCAAAGTATTTTGTTTTGGCAATGTCACAAGACAAACTAACTTGATCAAATTCCCGAGCCGAAGGCGAGGGAATTTGTTAAAGTTAGTTTGTCGAGTAAAACATTTGCCGAGCAAAATCATGAGCCCGAAATACATTTTGTGGATTATTTCCCAAATATGGGTTCAGTTTGACATTTATACTGATGCGCAATGACAGTTTAAATGACGTTTCTTAAATACCACCTTAATTAAAGCAACATATTTAGTGGTTGCCGTGGATGCAAGTGGAAAAAAAACTGACAAAATCCCAAGGGAAAATTTCGATTTTTTGCCACTACAAAAACACACGATTGGTTGAATTTTGAAAAAGCATGGCTTTTCATTGGAAAATAAGAGATGTGGGAAATATTCAAGTACAATTCCTTTTAACTATTTCGAAAGAGCCTTTTTTCAGCCTATGACCACCCCTTTCCACTGAGCTAGTTCGAGAACTTTTATGGCTTGCTAACCTTCAACAATATAAAAGCTGAAATGACAATGACAACTGTAACGGTAGTAAATGAGCAGAGACAAAACCAAACAGATGTAGGAAGGAAATGAGAAAAAAGTATACAAAATAAAGATATTTATAACACAATGCAGCTAATCTAATAATAATAATAAATCAATTATAAAAAAATGGTTAACGTTTTCCTCATAAATCTGAACTGGAGCGAGTTCTTCATTGCTTTAGCGCATACGAAGGGCCACTTTTGCTACAGGTTCGAACATTTAGAATGCCGCCATGTGGGTCGGGACACCTACATAGTTCCCAAAAATTCCCGTGCGCAGTTTGGGATGGATGATACCTCTCGTCCCTCTTCCTTCCTGGAATTTTTGGGAATTCTTACTTTCGCTTTTGATGTTACATGACGTGCTGTACAAGATTTTCTTTGATTGACGCTTAAAGTGAAGATTCTTTTAAGAAACTATCGACACAAGGGCAGTCTTGGTGTAATTTTTGGATCGACGCAATTGGCTAATTACTTCGAAAACCAATTATATCTACTTCCACCTAGGCTAATTACTAAACAACTTTAATTTCAGGCCTTCTTCCTCCTTATTGTATATTTTCATCCTCATCTCCCGTTTTGCTTCGTTATCTGGTTGACGGACTTGTTACCGTACATTACCACTCTAAGATATCTACGTAAAGGCGAGGCCTCCGGTGTTTGCTACCAAGGTAAGACACTGCGGACGCGTCAAGTAAGTGTATATGCTTTAAGATCTGCAGCCGTTTTTCCAGCACGTAGCCACTAAGGTCAGACCTTTCGAATATTCTCATATTCACGCGTCCCAATACGAAGGGAATTTCGGGTTTGCCAAGTTGCAATCGTCGTAGAAATTATTCGCCGTGCATATACATTTTTATATTTTTATAGACAGAAAGCAACCATCAGCGGTTTCCTAATTTAACTTGCTAACCACCGATTTCCATTCGTTCATTTTGTAAGCCTCTCTATTCGTATTATATTTTCATTTGAAACAATAATGGTAAACTGGTTAATTTGATTATAGTCCCGTGCGTTATTGGAAGATCATTACAAAGAGTGTGTGTTGACAACGCATATGATTATTTTATTATATGAAATCGTTATGTTTGAGGAGGCATTTTCGACGACGGTATCCTCGACTTAACTCAATCTATACTTTTTGTTTGAATACCAATTTATGTTTTTTTTATACAAAACTTTTATTATTTTGTTCGGTCGGTACTGTACGCTCTCATCAAGTTAGACCTTTATGCTTGCACGGATCTGTGCTATAAAGTCGGCGAAATTAACACCACACTCGTCGCAGATCACATTGTTTGTTCAAACTGCAGTTTATTTTGGATCTCTTTGTCGATACACCTAAAATTATAACATATGAATAATGTGTCATAGCTGCACTGAGTCCATGACCCCTCTCCAGTATCTCATTTGAGCTAGTTTAGAATACTAAAAATTACGACGTCAATATTGAACTTCTTATTTAAAGTTATTATACCTACAACTTGTTTAATAAAATGGAATAATATATAGCATCAAGTCATAGACATAAAATGGAATAAGTTGTTGTATAAACATTTTCTGTCATAAAAGCGAAATTTAAAAAATTGTAGAAGTACCTAAGTAGGACTTGAATCTGAAGGATTCGCTCCTTTTTTATAGTTTCAATCGTTTCGTCTATATCTAAACCCTTAAGAACGATTTCGAGAATGCAATCTTCGCCTTCCAAATTAAAAGAAAAGTGTGCAATCTAAAATTTGAGTGTAGTTCCCGTACCGAGGATTTTAATCTGAGCTGCGCCGGAATCCTAGCAATTAGTAGAACAATTCCCCAAATTGAAAATGGAAATTCACGGCTCGTTCGCTCGGTTTAAAAATATCGAGCGGTTTCAGGGTTCTAATATCTCATTCATTATTAAAGACCGACAGCCTTCGTCCAGCGCATCTAATTCAGGAATCTTTAGTCCCCTTTAATTTTATTGTTTCTCGATAATATGCTGAGCCAAACATAGTTTACGACAAAAGTAGGTAATGGCGAATTTTAATTTTTAAATTATTAAAGACAAGCCAAGTGGTTGGAAAGTTAAAGGACACGCTACAACATGCAATTAATAAATTAAGGCGAGTTTTAGTGCCAAGTTATGGTACAGCCAATAAAACTTTAACTACTGCGTTAAAACCTCTAATTAAATCAACGAAGTGTACATTTGTAGCGTTAGTATGCAACCAACATATCGCGCCAACCCTTATAACACTACGAGTAGTTAGTTCTAGTTTTTAACATTTTCTCATGCGCTATCGATTCAATAACCCCTCCCAGTTCAAGCTAGAATTAGATAGGAGGACTTTATGGGAAAATCTACTTCGCAGCAAGTGCTGAGTTCGCTCCTGTATAATTCAGAACCCCTGATGTCCACCTTATAATTTCGATGACCATTAATAGCGGATCTTGCGTGACCCACCACGTTACTTTTTAATGCTGCTGAAGTTGATTCCTCAAGCTTTCGTCAGCTTATTGGAAATTTAAACGTTGAAGAAACGTTGACAATTGGAGGAGATACACAAAATCTGGGCTAGAAGGTGACCTTAGCTATTCTAATAAATTATTTAAGCCTACGAGAGGCTTTTTAATGATAGGAGGCAAGAAATAGCCCAATTATGAAATGCCAAGGTTACATTAAAGAAAACAGTGCCGTAACGCCTCCCCTTTGGATTTGAGAAAATTGGACAGCCGACTGAGGCTTCTAAAGCCCATTATTGAATCTCCTGGTTACAATTAAATTTGTAGCGAAAGCAAAAGCTGCTACAACTGAATAGGTTTCAAGTTCCGAGGTTAAAATATTAAGAACGTAGAAAGAGAAAGAAAATTCTAGTTGTATTGACAACGTGGGTTATGGTAAATGCACGTTTTTTCAGCATCCTGTATATTCAAACTGTTTAGAAAAGTTCAATTAGGGAACATACATAAACTCTGAGGTGGGGATAACCTTAGCTTTGTTGATTAAGTGTGTATATAAAAGGGGTTCCCGTATGATAAGGTTTCAACAAATGCCTCAGATACAAGAGATTGAAGAAAGTAGTGTGTCTTCCTTAGATTCGAAGAAACTGTTCAGCCGACAGGGAAAGCTTCTATGGAATATTGCATAATCTTCTCATTATAGAAGAATGTGTAGCCAAAGAATTAGTGTAAAGCAACAATATAAATGCTGAAGGTGTTTTTATAATGGCAGGGTGGCTGTAGGTCACCCAATTAGACAATGACAAGCTTAAATTGAGGAAAGCAGTGAATCAACACCTTCTCTTTGGATTTGAGAAAATTGGACAGCTGGCTGAGGCTTCTAAAAAACATTATTAAATCTTCTGGTTATAATCAAATTTGTAGTAAAAGAACTGACGAAAAGAAAAGACTGCTACAACTGAATAGGTTTCAAATTCCGAGATCAAAATATTAAGCACACAGAAAGAGAAAGAAAATTATAGTTTTATTGACAACGTCGGTTATGATAAATGTTATAAAGGTTCAATTAGGGAAGATACATAAAATCTGACGTGGGGGTAACCTTAGCTTTGCTGATAAAGTATGTATATAAGAGGGGTTTTCGTAATCATAAGGTTTCAACAAATGCCTCAGATACAAAAGATTGAAGAAAGTAGTGCTGTAACACCTTCTTTCTTGGATCTAAAGAAATTCGACAGTTGACAAGCAAAGCTTCTATAGAATATTGTATAATATTATTATAGAAGAATGTGTAGCTAAAGAGTTAGTGTAAAACAACAATCTAAATGCTGAAGGAGGCTTCGGTGAGTGATAAGCTTAAATTGGATAAAGTAATGCTGTAACACCTTCCCTTCTGGAAATAAAACACAGACAGTTATTGTGACTTTCATATGTTGTACAGGATTTAAAAAATGTTTCTTTAATATTTCATCGTGCCATAGCAAGTGTAACCAGAAAACTCTTTAACAATCAGGAGCTATCATATTTGACAAGATCATTGCAAATTGACAACTCAACTGTTGCCAAAGTTTTGATTCAAGGTCTTGGAAAGAAGCTCACCTGACGACGTGCTTGTGCCTCTCGACCCAATACTTGATGGCAGACCTGACCATCAGCTCCTGCTTCTTGGTAAGCCCGTTGGGCCCTATGCCTCCCCCTCCTGCGTTAAAGGTTTGCAGAGCCCCTGACCGATAGTGGGCTCCCATCTCTTGCCTCGTGCTGTAGATGCCCCTCAGGTCCAGGTCGTCGTTATGGTTGTTCTTTTCATTGAAATCTAAACGACACAGATGAGGAGAAGGATAATGTGGTTCAAAAATGAAACTCACCGTTATCGACGAGGTTGTCCTGAGAGTTGGCGCTGGGCGCCCGGAATAAGTCGGCTGTTTTAGGCACGTAGGTGTCTAGAGTGGCAGAAAGCTCCTGTAAAGGAAAAATGACTTTAGTAGGCAAGGGCGCAGACAGGCGGATAACTGGCGCTAGCCGCTAATCCCCCGAGATTCACGACGTGTTAAGCTCGGTGTCGCGCCTGTTACCCTTAATCACTCTCCTAGAAATCCGGGTCAAAGATGAGATGCTCGCGGCTTAGATTGCGGAAACGAGCCGTTTGTCAGAACTTAGGTTAATCAATGCGGTTTGTAGTTGCTTATAATAAATTTGGAGGTGGAGCTGAATCGAAATATAGTAAAGTAAGCAGAATAAGATGGCGGAACTGGGAATCTCAGTAAAAGTATGCGGAAACTACAAGTAAATTCCTAGGAGGCAAATAAAATAAACACAAAGAATGCTACAGAGTAAATAGCTCACCATAAGGGGCTTCAGAATTTCTTTGAGGTGCATTAACTGCTCGCAGGCGAATATCAGCCAGGAGCAGAACATGGAGTCCAATAGATTTGCATGAGACATGGAGAAGAACACATAGTAGACCTAGAAAAATCGGTTTAATAACTAAAGTTAAATTTATCCGGTCCAAGGGACCATATTTTGGGTTCAATTCTTGACTATTATGGACTTACTTGATAGATTAGAGACAGCATATGGGGTAAGCCGGACATGGCATTCCAGGGATACCATGACTTAATAAGCAGTCGCGGAATTTCTGTGCTCATCGTGATGTTTTCATTCTCTGGGTCCTTTCGGATGCGCACGCTCTCTCCAAAGAATGTGATGGTCGTCCAGCCTAAGACACCGATGATAAAACAGTTGCTACCTCACAGAAATGTGGCTTACCAACAGCGCTGAAGATGGTAGCGCTGACTATGATCATCAGCAGCTGCCTCATTTTCTTCAGGGAGAGTGAGTGGTACCTGTTGTTTGATTCTACGAAAAGGGGGTGGCTGTTTGCCTGGTTCCATATTCCTAAAGTTCTGTAATGGAAGGTGTCGGTGTGGTGATTTTGTGCGTCTCTATTTTGTTTGCACTTACCTGTAAAAAAGCTTGGAGCGAATGGCGAAGTAGAGGTACTTGGTTAAGGTGTGGGTGAAGAACAAGACGGTGATGGTGTTGGCTGCTAAATCGCTTACGTCGTCGCTTTCTTGAACCAAGTTGCCAAAGGTGAACCTGATGGAGACATATTTGTTGGTAAACCTAGCTTGTACAGATCGAATAAAACTTCTTATTGACTAAATAATATTAACTATATAGTTGCTGGTAAGTTTCGTCACTAGTTTCAATGCTTTTCACAGGAACTATAAACTACAATATTAAAAAAGTCAAAACTGTTGCTTTTGATGGTAGGTTTTAGCTGCTGAAAAATAAAGTTGACAAAAAAAAATATGTACAATAAACTAATATTTCAGGAAATAATTTTTAATATAACTAGTAACATTGAGGCAATAGTCTACTAGAAATCTATTCAGACACTTTAGAAGATACCGAATAAAACTGTTTAAGGTTCTAATAGTACAAATGCAATGCATCAGCGTAAATTAATGTGCGAAAGTGCTTGAAAGTAAGTTCTGATTAATGATTAGCGAAGTTGATAACCCGATAATAGTATAAACAAACGAAATTTAAAAAGTGTTTAAATAATTAATAATCTGAAGCCGGAGAGGCTTAGTGTAGAATGTAGACTCTTGACGATTTTTGAAGTAAGTCTGAACAGTATGTAATTGGCAGTTAAATTAAGACTAAAGTCACCTTGACATTCGTGTTTCTATCATCATATACCATCAGCAAAAAAATATGCATTAGTATTTTATCTATTGGAAGTAAAGCCCCTCTGTCAAGGGTGAACATCAATAACGTTTTGATGGTATGGTCCAAACTATTCGTATAAAATTGAAAAATTACAGTAGCAGCATACTTAACTGACACCGGAATAGATTAATAAGAGAGATTGATTCAATACACCATCTATCATCAGCGGAGGAATATGAATAGAGTTAATATTTTTACAACTGGGGGTAAGTTTCCTGTCAGTGGTGAATATCAATAACATTGTGATAATACTATTTACTTATTGATATATAAGTGAACTATCACACTAACTGGTTAGTTAACTGATAACAGATTAAACTGGTAGGAAAGTGTTGCTGAATCTATCAGTGAGGATATACGAATAAAGTTAATATTTTAGCAACTGGAGGTAAGACCCTTCTGTCAATTCGCGATATTAATCTTTGTGGTGATATCATTCAGTTTATTCGTATGGAAATTAAATATCGCACTAAAGGCTTAATTAATTGATAACAGATTATATTGCGAAGACAGAGTTTCAACATAACTTTAATCTATCATCAGTGAAAATATGAATGCTTGAAGGTAATATTTTCCTGTCAATGGTAACTATCCATAACTATTAATATAGAAATAAAATATCACGCAGCTTACCTAAATGATAACAGAGTAGATTGATAAGAGTGTTCCAGATATACATATTATCTATCATTGAATAAATATGAATAAAACTAATATTTTAGCAACTGAAGGTAAGACCCTCTATCAATTTACGATATTAATCTTTGTGATGATATCATTCAGCCTATTCATATGGAAATGCGATATCGCACTAAAGCCTTGATTGATCGTTAACAGATTAGATTGCTAAGATAGTCTTTCAACATAATTATGATCTATCATCAGTGAAAACGATTGAATCCTTAAAGGTAACATTTTAGCAACGGGTGATAAGATTCCTCTGTCAATGGTGATTATCCATTAATATAGATTTTATTTCTATATAAATACACTATCGCGCTAAAGGCTTAATTAATTGATAACAGATTATATTGCGAAGACAGAGTTTCAACATAATTTTAATCTATCATCACTGAAAGAATATGAGTGCTTGAAGGTAATATTTTAGCAATTGTAGGTAATATTTCCCTGTCAATGGTAACTATCCATAATTATTAATATAGAAATAAAATATCACACTAACTGTTTACTTGACTGATAACGTAGTAGATTGTAATATCGTTCCTAGATATACATATTATCTATCAGTGAATAAATATGAATAAAACTAATATTTTAGCAACTGAAGGTAAGACCCTCTATCAATTTACGATATTAATCTTTGTGATGATATCATTCATCATGGAAATGTGATATCGCACTAAAGCCTTGATTGATCGATAACAGATTAGATTGCTAAGATAGTCTTTCAACATAATTATGATCTATCATCAGTGAAAACGATTGAATTCTTAAAGGTAGAATTTTAGCAACTGGTGGTAAGATTCCTCTGTCAATGGTGACTATCCATAACTATTAATATAAAAATAAAATATCCACTAACTGCTTACTTAACTGATAACGTATTAGGTTGCTAAAAGTGTTCCTAGATATACATTTTATTCATCAGTGAAGAAATATGAATAAAACTAATGGTTTAGCAACTGGAGGTAAGACTCTTCTGTCAATTCGCGATATTAATTTTTGTGATTATTTCATTCAGTCTATTCATATGGATGTGAGATATCGCACTAAACGCCTAATTTATTAATAACAACTTAAATTGCTAAGATAGTGTTTCAACATAATTATGATCTCTTATCAGTGAAAAAAATATGAATGCTTGAAGGTAATATTTTAGCCACTGGAGGTAAGATTCCTCTGTTAATGGTGACTATCCATAACTTTGTGGTAATGTAGTTCAGTCTATTACTAAAGAAATAAAATATCACACTAACTGCTTACTTAACTGATAACATATTAGATTGCTAAAAATTTTTCTAGGTATACATATTATCTACCAGTGAACAAATATGAATGAAACTTGTAGTTTAGTAACTGGAGGTAAGACTCTTCTGTCAATTCGCGATATTAATTCTTGTGATGGTGACATTCAGTCTATTCATATGGATATAGGATATCGCACTAAACGCCTAATTAATTGATAACAAATTGAATTGCTAAGATAGTGTTTCAACATAATTATGATCTATTATCGGTGAAAAAATATGAATGCTGAAAGGTAATATTTTAGCAACTGGAGGTAAGATTCCTCTGTCAATTGTCACTATCCATAACTTTGTGGTGATGTAGTTCAGTCTATTAATAAAGCGATAAAATATCACACTAACTGCTTACTTAACTGGTAACGTATTAGATTGCTAAGAGTGTTGCTAAATATACATAATTATCTATCAGTGAAGAAATATGGATACAACTAATAGTTTAGCAACTGGAGGTAAAACTCTTCTGTCAATTCGGAATATTAATAACATTGTGATTATATCGTTCAGTACATAGGTGTAAACGTATAAAAACCACACCAACCACCTAATTAACAGGTGAGAAATTAGATATCGTGGAGAGTGTTTCTATATCTCATCTATCATCAGAGTGGAGTTAATATTTTAACATGTGCAGGGTAAACTCCTCTGTTAATGCCGAATATTAATAGCTTTGTGGTGATATCGTTCAGATTACTAAGATTCACTAACTGTTTAGTCAGCTGCCAGCAGATTGGATTTCTGAAGAGAGTGTTTCTGCACATCATTTAATCATATATCGGGAATCCCACCTAAAGCTAATTTCTGATCATCTAGCGGGAGTTCTGAACATTAATACCTTGGGATGGCACAAATTGGTCCATTGGTACAGAAAGAATGATTCAATCACCCTGAGCACTTGTTCAACTGATAACAGATAGAATTACAAAGAAAGTGTCTTTTATCTAATCTGTTAACAGTGAAGTAAAAAAGTTCTGTGAAAGTAATGCCTATCCACTTTCTCAGGTTGGCGGGCCAGGAAATCCTTCGTCTATCAAATTCTCTTCTTCTCTCTACTCTTTCTCGGAGAAGAAGTTATAGGCGGCAGCATTTGTTTACATTTATCTTAACGTGGCTTCCACTGCTTAATAGTGAGCAGCAGCTCCCGTTGGCATAGCACTTTTCAAAGGATTTCCTCGTTGGTGACCTAAACCATCCAGGAAATCATAAGCAGGCTACAGTAGTTCCAATTCTGAAAGGCTTGTCTCTTCTTTCCATATCTTCAGTCCTAATTCAAGTTTCGACACTGTCTAGTAGAGTAAAGAATGCATAGCACCTCACGGTTATTTTTTCATATCAAAGCTGAGATCTCGACATTCTAGAAATCGACGCGATTTGATGAAGATGGTTCTAAAGTTGACTTAATTTTCAAGAACGATCCTAGGCCATGTTGATAGTGCAATCAGGATATGTATGGATCGATCAGTTGGTCGTTCGCCATGAGCACTTCGGATGGCGTAGGAGTCTTACTGATGATCATGTATGTGGGCGTTTTGGCTATCAGCTCGTATGGTAGATTATAGTAACAAGTTTTTGTAAATATTCTAACATGCTCTCCATAATCACGGTATCATCTGCGTATCGGATGTTATTGGTGACTCTTCCCATCACCAAAATGCCTTGCTGAAGTATCTCCAGCGCTTTCCTAAATATTGGCTCTCAATATCGGGCAGATTTCATATTGTCAGAGGGTACGACGAATCTTCCTACCAGCTATACAGCGTGAGTACTAAAAAGTGGGGAACGAGCGGGAAATTTTGAATTAGATGTGTTTGTTTTCAATGTCGACAGAGTCTATATTTACAAGATTCAACTTCAAACAGAAATGGGAATGGACATCCAATTGTATGGACATTTATAGATCGATTAAGAAGCATTCAAAAAGGCCGTGTTCTGTTTTACGTGCACATAATTGCAGGCCATGAAGCACCAAAAAAGTTAAAAAATATATACGGATGCTGACAGGCGCATAAAGACAATAGTGGGTGATTACGCAAACAGAGACATAATAGACTATCTGTCAGGATTATCTTATAATTATGAAATGAATGCATAATTGTAGGATTCTTTATGTTATTAATAAGTATATTTATTTAAGTATATTATTAGTAAATTAATATATAAATATTACATTAATAAGTAAATGTAACTATTTTATTTATACTTTTAGTTTATTTCTTATTATTATTTTTAGTTGATTTAAGCTGGCTATATTTACTGAATAATTACATTGTTTCCTATAATTTTATATAAGTATTTGAAAAATATTTATGTACAATTTTATATTTGCAATAAATGTAAACAATTTTGTGGAATTATTTTTTCTGTATGTGTAATATACTTCTGAACCAAATTAAGGAACCGCCAATAAAATTCTAAATAATGTTATAAAAACTTAGCCAGTTTTAATAAAATTAGCCAATGCAGACCTCACAAATTTGTTGGTGTTCAAAGCCCTAGCCTCTTCGCTTTGAGAATGACTTTTGCGAAGGAGAATAATTATTTGTGATACTTTCCCGGTGATCAAATGGCATTTATCATTAATTCGCCGTCATCATTATTAATCATTAATTTTTTGAAAATTTTGTAGTGAAAGCTATACGTTTTATAAAATTAGAATGAAAATTATAACCCGTTCACTTCATTTGTTACTCTGAGCAGGCTTTGCATGTGCTCTTTTGATAGTGTAAGAAACAGTTGCTAACAAAAAGAATACCAAAATAAAAATCAAATTCTGCATTCGTGAAGTAAATTAAAGTTATTAAAAATAACGTAACTGATTCCTGCAGTTCAGCAAGATGCCAACAATGAGAAGTTTTCTATTACTGTAGTACTTTTAAGAAGTTACAGAACGTAAATATCATTTTGACATTAGTAATTTTTTGTAACTGAATATTTGATAGATTAGTAAAAATATTCACATTCAAGGCCTGCCCAGAATCAGAAGTGGAGTAAATGGGGTATATATAAATGAATTTCAATGAAAACGCGTTTATTGCTCGTCATGTATTTTTCATGACATACTAACTAAGTAACGTAGAAAACATTAAAAAATTCAATTGTAAATTTAATTTACTAATTATACTACGTCTTCGTAAAGTTATTTCAAATTCTATTGGTGGTTTCTTACTTTCGTTCAAAAGTAACTAGCATATTACACATCTAAACGATCAGCAAAATATTTGATTTTTGGTAGAAATTAAAATAAATCTTATCTTCAAGAGCACAAAACCAAAAATTTTAGAGTTTGTATACACATTTGGGAAGAAGCAATGTTAGATCCACATTAATTTGTGCTTACTCTTATTTGAATATGTTAACTAGGGCAGGTATCTACATATTGAACAAACGCTTTTTAAGTATTATATAACCTTCTGATATTTTTAGAAGTATGCTTACAAAACTCTTCTTTACATTCATCATAAAAATTTACCAAATTGTAGCGTTGTGTTCTGACGCAAAAGCTAATATTTTCTAGTAATTTTCATTTATATAGAATTTTAATTATCCTCTACTATCCTCTAACTAAAATATATTCGAAAGAGCCTCATACGGAAATTTACAAAATATAACATTTTATTAGGTTGTGATTTAAATGTAAAGGTGAACTCTCAAAATAGGTACACTCGCGCCGAAACGTCTTTGCGCCGAAAAGCCTCCGCCCCGAAACATCTCTGCGTCGAACTGTCTCCGCGCCGAAATGTCTTCGCCGCGAAAGGGCTGCGCCGAATCGCTCGCCCCGAAAGGGCTGCGCCGAATCGCTGGCCCCGAAAGGGCTGCGCCGAATCGCTCGCTCCGAATCGGCTGCGCCGAAACGTCGTAGACCGTGTTCCAATCAGTACTCTGAGTACAGGCAACAAACAAATGATGATGGCTCCACGTCCTAGGTGGTGATAAAACGTCTGTTCTTATCTGCCCCTGTGCTTCTGAGTGCACTGATCATTGTTCGATGTAGACAGCGGTTAGTGGCTTTGGTGTAACCCACCAATCATACACAGACATCACAGCTAAGGATCCAGGACAATTCGCTGTCGTTGATTTGTTGCCGGTACAATTCGCCGTAGGCTGTTAAAGTTTTAAGAACATGTTTCACATGTTATCATCAATGAGCTTGTTGAGGTTGATCGTTTTACAATGGTGCTACTGTAACTACGTTGTTTTGAGATAAAGAAAATAGTATTACACTTATGTTCAACACAATAAGTATCAAAAATTCTTCGAACAAAAAATATAGCTTTTCGTGATGGAGAATTGGACCGAAGGTAAATCGGGAAGATGGTGGGTCAGGTAGACGGCGAATTTGACCTACGGCAAATCGGCGACGGTACATCCATGACGGCAAATTGTTTATCCCCTACAACTAATGTCCCTGCTTCACTAAATAAGCACTTGTATAGCAAATAGGGCGTCTTGGATACGTAAACTTCTAAGAAAGCCAAATTGCGTTTTGCCGATGTCGCACCTGAGGAATATCTTCAGCGTATGGCTCATGAAACTGACGACCCTGTGGCGTTGGCAGGTTCCCGCAGTGACTTTCTTCCAAAGCATTACAAGCGTGGGCATAAACCACTCCACAGATATTATCCCTGCTTCATAGGTCTTAGTAAGGGTTTTGGCACAGTCGTTTCCCTTGTTCTTCAAGAGTTCTATGGGAAAATCGTAGAGTCTAGATTCTTTGCCATTTTTAGCAAGTGCGATGGCGCACATTACTTCCTCGACTGCGATTTTTGGTTCTTCGTTATCATCTAATTTTGGTCTAGTAGGGCGCTCTTCTACATATTTTTAACTTTATCTTCTAACACCAATGGATTCCAATCGATAGTATCACTAATTTTTTTGGAAACGCATTGTTTCTGCCATTGGGCTTCTCTATTGCCATGCATTTTTCCCTCATCCAGGCTTTGTTGACTTTCCTGGTTGTGGCTCTTCTATTCTCCCTCGAGTCTAGAATTTTATCCGTTATGCAACATTTCCTCTTTTGCCGTTGCCTGTTTCCTTTTAGGTATTCATCATCGACACTTCTTCCTGCACCCTTAACAGCATCCCAGAGCTCCGTTTGTTGCATTTCGGTTGGTGAGATTGTTTGAAACTCAGTACTGAGTACCTTGCCTACTCTGTCCTTTGTTTCTTCGTTACGAAGTAGTTTTTTCAGAAAGATCCTCTGAAGCGAAGTCCGAAGGCGGCAAATGAGGAGATGTCTATGGAAAGGGATGCCAGTGCCTGAATAGATCTTGATCAATAACATACTGTCTTCCTGTAAGCTATCTCATGGTACCTCTCAAATATACAGTCTTCGAGGGGGCTATTTGTATGAAGTGTTGGTGATGCAAGCTCTACTTGACCTCGTCAGAATTATCCTACAGTGTTTTCCCCCTTACCTTGTCCAACATTTGTGTTTTTTTGTATATTTTGTGTTTTATTGAGAATGGGCATAAATGTTTTCACTTCTTGTTCACTGTTATAATTTGTTGTTGTCCATACTTGAAAAAGATTGGTATGACAGGGATATTGTCGCACCTTAAGTATCATGGCTGTGATTGCAACACGCAGTTAATAACAGCACGGCCTTCTGGCTTTTCTCCTGTTGCAAGTCTGCCCGGAAGTGTTTGTTTGTGAGCGTTTCCAGTGTCATTCTGACTCAACTGCTGCGTACAGATAGTTATGAAGGTACATATATCTACTTTAACAAATGAAACTTCTAAAAAATGTTCTTCTATATAATCTACTATAACATAAAGAACTTGAGTATAGCTATTCCTAAGCGATATCCAAGATACTATTTGTTCAAACTTATGTTTGCCCATGAACTAGACAATTCTGTAAAATTGTGCGGGAACAAATTAGACTGAAAAACTAGTTCACAATGTGTAACCATTACGGTAGACGTGTGCCGGCCTCAACATTAATATGTACCTATAGTATCATTAAGTCGAGTTTCATACACAAAGTTTACAAGCATAAAATTGTATGCGAGCGTTGTGTTTTGCACTTATGCAAATAGTAGGTTATTAGATCGAATAGCAAAATACGACACAATTTAATTGTATATAAAGCTTTGTATTCCATTTTATTTTTCAATATACTTTTAAACTCTGAAGTATATTCATTTGTGAACAAACAAAAGCTACAAATGTCTTAAGGGATAGTTAGGACTGGCTACTCTATTCAGATCTTATCCTACAACCCCTCATCCTTTCATCACGTGTAAACCCTTTCAGTAAAATGACCTCGTCCTCTAACTATACAATTTATGTTCTTAATGCAAGAGATAATCCACGAAACTACACAAATCGAAGGCTTGTATAAATTCAACGAACATCACGGATACTATTGCCAGCTCAGCTAAGATAGGTGCTCAATATTAGTACTTCCAGGATGGTACCATTCAGTCTATTGATATAGCCAGAAAACTTTAATTACTTTAAGCACTTGGTCAACTGATAATAAATTAAATTTCTAAGAGTGTCTTTCTACATAACGTCTCATAACATAAGAAGCTTGAGCATAGCTAATGCTAACCACACCAAAAGCAATATTCCTAGTAAAGCTAATGTATGTGCTCAAAAGTGGTACCTTTAGGATACTGCCATTCAATCGATTAGTATGTAGAAAGTAAAACTAAACTCACCCATATTGTGCCAGTACCAGAACCAAGTGAACGGCTGCGTACATCACCCTCAGCCCATGGACTGCTCCATTAGTTTCGCTGTGGTAGTTGAACATGAAGTGCCCAGACGCTTGCATGAGCCTGATGTTGGGCATCAGATCGGCCACAAGGCCGGCTTTCTTGAATTTCATCATCTGCAATGGATTTTTGTAGGTTTAAATAATATTGTAACCATTTATAATTTCTCTGAATTTTGAATTTTTGGGGCCTTTTTGCTACCCCTGAATCATGTGTGTATACGTTTGTGTGTACGGTTTTTACTCTATCTCTAAAAGTCTATTTTTAAGTAACTAATTAAAATCTATGTTAACATAACCGGCCATATTAGTAAAACCACTTTTAATTGCAAGTTTTCGTAATATAGTGAACTAGCTTTTACCCGCGACTTCGTTCGCGCGAGGTTCGTTATTTGTGTATTAAATAATGTTCCGCCCCGCCCCGCCCCGTCTCGACCCTTCCCGTCCCGTCCCGCCCCTTTCCCTCCCGTCCAGTCCCGTCCCTTCCCGTCCCGTCCCGCCCCTCCTCTTCCATCCCATCCCCTCCCCTTCCATCCCATCTTTTTCCTTCCCTTTCCGTCCCGTCCGTCCCGCCCCGCCCCGCCCCGTCCTGCTTTGCCCCGTCCCGTCCCGTCCCGTTCCGTCCCTTCCCTTCCCGTCCAGTCCCGTCCCGCTCAGTCCCGTCCCGTCCAATCCGTCCCGTTCCGTCCAGTCTAGTCCCGTCCCGTCCCGTTTCTTCCCTTATGTCATGTTCACCGTCTTGGACTTAAAAATAAATGCCATTTTCGCAATCAACGTCCCAATAAACCTCAATAACGACACCCATATCGATTTTTAGGCTTACTTACTCTATTTCACCCCCTAAGGGGTTGATTTTCGGAAAATCACGAAATACGTGTTTGCTTATTTGTTTTTAGGAGTACTCCTACGAAGTTTCAAGTCGAAATGTCTATTTAATATTATTTTTCCATACAAAATTGGAACCCCCATTTTACCCCTTTAGGGGTTGAATTTCGAAATATCCTTCCTTATTCCTTGTATACATCATAAAGGGAACCTCTGTGCAAAATTTCAGCTTTCTAGGTCCAAGGGTTTGGGCTGGGCGTTGATGAGTCAGTCAGTCAGGACTTTTAGAAATATATATAAGATTAGTCGTGTACATACAAATTATATAACATGTCTTTCAGTGTTAATTTACACACGAATCAGACTATTAAATTTATTTTTCTTTTTGTTTCAAGCGAACAATTAATCGTTACTTATATCTGCTGATTGTTATTTACCGATGTAGCCTCATTACGTAATTATGAACAATTAGAAATTGCTGCTTATTAAACAATTAGGTAATAATTATTGCCTATTCACAATAGCTTAGCACCTGAATATTCTTTTCCGCATATTAAGTGCGTGTTTCGCTGGAAATTTGTTATATAACGGACTGGTAACTGAACCTAGTAATGCAACTTTAGGAAATGTAAAACTTTTGTGTTAATTGCAAATTGAAGTTTCAGTTGTTAGGTAGCTAATGCAGGTGGTTTCGACTTCCTGTCTTTTTCTTTATTCGCTGATGCTTGTATTTTTAATGCTATTATTAATATGGATTAAAAATAATTTCATATTAATTGGACTATTCGAGTTTAAGTTAAAATCTCTTTTTAAAAGTATTTTTAATAGGTACGATGCAATGTTAATTGAAATCAAATAATTTTATTTAAATTATGTTTGTAATAAAATTGTAAATTTTATACTTTTTGGTACAAGTTGTAATATACCACTCTCTCGCGGGGTGTTATTACAAATAATATTAAGTCCAATATACACTTTTATTATTAACAAGAAGCACTATCAGGTATAGCTCCTTAAGTACTTACCTTACTTCTTAATGAAATAAATCGAAATAGACGCATCTCATAACTCAATTTGACACTTTGAATTATGTCATGTGATTTTAGTTTTTTAATACATCGGCTCGTCAGTTTAATAAGCAATGAGAATCCTTGTTTCCAGCTGGATGAGTGAATGTTCAACTAACAACTTTTTATTGTAGTTGAAAACTTAATTACTTTAAATAATAATCATTATTTGACTTCGTTAATCAAATACACTTTTTAGGTACTACACAAAATTAAACTTATACTTCAGTTCGTTAGTATCTCTTCAATGTTTGATCTGACATTGCAAAAATTAGATATTGTCAAAATATTTTAATAAAATGTTTAAAAATCCAAACTTGGTTTAAATTATGTTTCTAAAATATCCTTCCCAAAAATATAAATTTTAAATTATAATGACCGAAATACGTCGAGTACTCGCATCACTATAAAAATTTTGAAAATTAAATATTCTAAATTAATTACTAAATATATAATTACAATTATTTAAACGTTTGCCGCACCAAACTTTGTTATATAGGTACTTCTTAATGTTACTGAAAAAATGGACACTAACCTTCTGATAGTATCTCTTGTACCTGAATGTTATCGCAGCTCCTACTGGATGCTAGTCAGCAAACAGCTCCTAGGTGATTCACGACCAAATAAAAACTCGTTGCAGCTATTTGGTTCCCTTATTATGTGGATAGACAGTTCAATAGCATACCACAAACACTCACTTGCACTTTTTTACTGATTTCGAAGTAAAATACCACTTTAAAAGGCCTCAAACAATCTTGAATTCTATTGTCATGGTATTTGTAAAATAACACAGTCCAAAGGCTGCTAAATATTACAGCATAATTTTGATTTAGAGTAATGTTTCAGTTACAAAATAGTATATTGTTTAACGAGTGACGAAAGTAGCATTTTCTGCAAACGAGAGAACAGTTTATCAAACGAGGCGTAGCCGAGTTTGATAATGCTCTCAAGTTGCAGAAAATGCTTTTCGACGAGTAAAACACTATACTTTTTCTATAACATGGTTCATTATATAGGTGTATAAAAAGTTTGAGAAAGTTCAATTATCTTGAACCGATCTTGACGAAATCTAGGATTTAGGGATATACCCCTTTTTTAATGCAGATAAAGTAGCCAGTGAGAAAAGCTAATTGTCATACCATGCTTTCGTTTGTATCGCGCAATTGACAACTCTGACTAATATGGCTGTTTGAAAGCGTCGCATAGCAACTAAAACACTACCGTCCAAGAGCAAGGCTCATCCTGCCAATTTCGTAATAATTTTTATAACTGTATTTTGCATTTATGACATTATACAAAGTAAATTTCCACGGTTTTGTGCTAAATCATGTTTTTCCATTGTGCTTTGTAAAATTAAATTACAATTGGATATGGAAGAATGCATTTAATATCTGAAATTGCAACCACTTACTTTCGTCACTAGAGACGAAAGTTAACGTTACGGGATATTCTATCACTGGTCCCGGAATTGGCGTTTTCGGTTGGGGTAAAACGTGACGAAAGTTGTTCATTTTTAAATGGTTATAGAAAAATATGTTTCTTACGGTTCTGATCCTGGCCGTTGAAAAAATTGTATACAGGGTATTATGGAAATGAGTGCAAAGATTTTAACCAGTGATAGAGCTCACCAAAATGAACAACTTTTCTATAAATCGTTTTTCATGTAATAGTATATTTTCTCAATTATTTATCTCCCCTAAATTTGACGAGCCGCTTGGTAAGTAATTCTAAGTTATAGGTGAACGACATACCGTTAATAACTTACCTACCTCAATTGACTAAGTACGTTGGTGACCAGATGCGAAGTAAACGCTTTATCAGTACCTATGCAGTTTTTGTTGGTTTGCAAGTCAAAGAAATGTTTTTGTGTCCTGTACCATTAAATTAAAATGTTATTCCATAGGCGGGTATGCATTTTTAGAGTACAATTGTTTTGAATTTTAACTTAGTTTTGAGGGCATTTTCGAAAAAATGATACACAGAGAAGGGGTTCGGTTTAGCGAGTTCTATTACGAGTTAAAATATTTGCACTCATTTCCATAACACCCTGTATACACGGCAGGACAGAACACCATTTTTCCCTCTGTGTATTTGTAGTGCTCGGCTTCGCCCTTGAGCTGCAAACTCACATCTTGGAAAAAATTATGCTTTTCTCGTCCTTATAATGTATTATTTTTTCACATTGCCATTGGCGACATTAATAAAAGTGACTTTTTGATACTTTTCATAACTGGTCAAAATCATACTGATTCTACTTAAAAATTAACTAAATGAATTAATAGCAGATTCATCTATTTTCAAGTAAGGTCTATTCTATAATGTATAATGATTATTTATACAGGGTCCGGCAACGAAGCGGGGGTGGAAGATATTTCTAAAACTACGAGAGTTACATAAATATTGCGCATATAAAAGTTGTAGGTACAAAGGTGGTGCACATTACTAAAATAGTTTTGATTATACAGGGTGTCTCAAAAAAGTGTGGCGGATCAAACTTACTTTTATTTAAATAGAATGTCGTATATTTAGGTAGCTTAAAAGTTTTGTATAGAAATACTCATCATTTTTATATCAAGTTGTATGGGTCTAGCGTCAACTGTTTTGGAGATATTAACAATTTTATGCAAAGAATTGTTGAACTTCAGACGGCTGCTGTAAGCAACAGAAAACAATAGAATGAAGGAAAACGTTACCAAAAAATTGTGATTTTTGTAAACTATCTTTCAAGTGTAAAATGATGGATCTGGGTATTAATGTTACACAGAGTACTCAATATTTGTAAATTTAATTTCGATTTTTTTTTCAAATGGAAAGCCCTATATATTTTTGTATTTCTGAAGAGCCATTTTAATGAACTTTCTTTTGATATGTTACTTCATACCTCTAAGTTCAACTGTTTTTCAGATATGCGAGTTTAAACATAAAAAACAATTTAAACCCCTTAAGATGCTTTATTTCAAGGCATAAAAAACAAACGTCTATAAAATAACGATTTCAACACTTGAATTCTTCAAACAAAAGATAAAACCAAGCTTAAAATACAAAAATTCAACCAGAACTTACAACTAGAAATAACCAATACGAAAAAAGCGAAAAAAAGCAGGAGAAAATTAAATCTGAAAATCGACTGAATTTTGAGATAGGAAATGAAGTGGAAGAAGAAAGCTCATTAAAAGTACTTTTTAAAAATACAGGTATATACAGGGTGTTCCATTTAAATAAATCAAACTAATTATTAGTGATGGGCTTATTCGAATGAAAAATAACCGGTTAGCCGGTTATTGAAATAACCTGTGTAACTCGGTTTTCGTTCCAAGTATTCACATAAAGAATAACCTCATCCTGATACGTACTCCGTGCCGTATCTCAGCGACCTGCGAGTGATCAAAATTCTGTAAATATTAAGTCATTCATAACTCATAACCATAAGCAAAGCAGATTGTACAGAAAACACCATTTGGGCCTCTCGCTCTACAGTTTTCTCTCTTGCTTCCTTGCCGGCTGAGGCTCGCGGTCGATCCGTCGTCATATGATATGAACATAAATCAATTTTTTGCCTCCTTTAATCCGGCCGATCGATAAACATAAACGTTTTACCACTGTTTTTCATTGCGATTAGCAAGCAGTCCCGCATATTTCTTTCTTTCTACACTTCTTAATAAATACCTCTTAATTTCCAATACATAACACATAATGTACATATTATGTTTTGGTTATAGATCGGAAGAATGTAGGAGTAATCGAGCTAATGCTGAATAGCGAGTCGTAAAACTCATACAAACACAACAATATATTATTAATTATTATTATATTATTATAAATCGCCAGCAATCGAAAACAATAAAGGTGTATCCAGATATATTTCATTCATATCTACAATTACTTATTGCACAAACTCCTTAGAAATCAAATAAAAATCATTTATACAATTATTATAATTAACGATTAACTGAGTTCCTCTGTTATCTGCCAGTTACGATGCCGATGCAGATGACGCTGAACCGCGTAACCGGCGAAATCGAAACGAATCGAGAGCCAAAATTTATTCGAATGATTATTCAAATAATCATTCGATTATTCAAATCCTTCGAATGCAAATAATTCGGTTATGAAAATTGTCCGGTTATGCCCGTCACTATACGTAATGTCTTATTGTGCATAATTG